>JAAFCF010006596.1:28311510-28559731 GCA_013389785.1 Helicorthomorpha holstii | reverse complement strand
TTTGTTATGAAAAGAACTTCCTCATGTTCACCTATGTAGGTGGTGAGGCGCATTATTAACAAAGTGTTCTCATTCAAATAGGTGTGAAAAACGTTTCTATCGTTATATTTATTCAAAATTTCAATTATAAATATGTCGGCTTCTTCACCCACAATTATAAAAAAGTGAAAAACATGTGATAAGCAGATGATGTAAATATTTGTTTTACTTTAACCTCCACTCATTCACTTAACACGTGTTTAAACTCCCTCGTATAACAACCTATATAACCCCTCATCGGCAGGGCCGACTTCAAACCTCTAGAGGGCCCGGGACTTTTAACAAATTTGTAGTTTTCATTAACATCTCCTGTAATCTTTGCAAAAAACATTGATGCGTTTTTATTTTTTTTTATTATTTATTCATCATTATTTAACAATATTTTATTCGTTATTTTTCATTATTTTACTACTTAAATTACACAACTTATGTCATATTTAAGTACATTTTGTAATATATTTTATATTAAATTATTAAACAGTTATTAGTTTTATATTGCTATTTAAGCTAGCATAAATAACTTTTAGAGATATTCCGGTTCAATTTTGAATTTTTTAGCCATTTTCTTGTATAGTTTAGCAAATTATAAGAATTACGTTAAATTCATTTATTCAGCATTTATTTTTTAAATTTTTTTTTTTTTAGATTTTTAAGTCTTTTTTTTTTTTAGAAAAATATGAAAACTTTTTATGTTAATTTTTACTCATTGATGAAGATTTTAATGATACCGCTCTTCTATTTGCCATTGTAAAACATTGTGGGCCACCGGAAACATAAATTGAGCCCCTTTCCTTACTCTACCACACTCCACACATTTAATAAAAATAATTTTTTTAATGAATAATAGACGCATGCGCATAGAAGTTGATTGATGTTGTGAAAGTTGTTAGTGTTTTGATGAGGAGGGTTTGTTTGTTATTTTGGCATTTTGCCTTATTTAAAATTCATCTTTAAAAGACTTTAGGGAGATCTATTTTTATCCCTCCATCTATCTATCACACTGACTGGATTCTGATTGGCTGAAAGTTTTAGTGGAGAAAGTGGGAACCAATCTTTTGGGGTTAAAAAGAACCTCACAACTCCTTCAGGGTCCCATTTAGTTTTAAATTTTCTTTAAGCATCATCATCTTGGTATTATTCATCTTAACGAAGGATTATTATAATATACCGTAAAGGTAATTTCGTTTATTTTTATTAAACTAGAATTTTACGAAGTTATGACCATTTATAACAGAATTTAATATAATTAATTTAGTTTAACACAAAACATATATATTTTTTATTTTTGGTTTTGGAAATGGATGGAAATTTTAAGTAATTTTTCAGTAAGAGGTCACTAGTGCATCTTGAGAACCAAGCACTCTCATATATTATTTCTTTTACTGACAATGTCCTAATTTTTCATTTAAAAAATAGGACATACTGTATGTCATTACTCAGTGACAATATAGTTAGTTTACAGTACAGTACTTTGACAATTTTTCTAACTTTAAGTGAATACTGTGCTAACTTTTGGCTGAATTATTAATGAAACTGTATTAAAATGGAAGATGGTTAAAACTGTTAGCTAAATTTTATTAGTAATTAATTTAGGCCACTTAATGAACTAGTATATCAAATCATTGCTAAGAATCTTTTTCTGCATCTGAAAAAGTTATTATAATTTTGCAGCATCAAATTTTATTGATCATATAACACGGTACCGGAATAGACAATATAAACAGTTTTCAATTAATTAGTTAAGTTAATCATTAATAAATGTAGGTTACCAAATTACAATTGAATTTTTATAAAAAAAAAAAATAGATGCGAGTTTGTTACGTCAATAAGAAAACTTTAGATTTCATTATACGATAAATCAGACATTTACTGTATGTTTTAAAATTTGGTCATTTTGTTTTTTTATTTGAATTTTGAGATACTAATTTGATCAAAAGTTGATGTCATGTGATGCCATTTGAATGTATTTTTGATGGTCTGTTTTGGTCCATTTTAGGCCGTCTCTTTTTGCCCTTTTCCATTGTATATCTAGTGATGCCTATTATAATGACTGAACCACGCTCTGGTTCAACGTCTGCTTCTAGTTCCGAATTTAACATCAAAGTCGAACCATGCGAAAATGGCCCTTCATGTTCTACATCGGCTTCCATAATGAATCATAATTATCGACCACTAATGGATTACTATTCGGACAACGGGCTATTAGTTCCTTCTTCTTTATCTGCAACCCAATCGACTATCCAATCAAAATCTAAATTAGGCTTAGACGACAGTAATGTTTTAAATAAGAAGCGGAAATCGGTCGAAGACAGTGAAGTGTTGAGGTGTCGCCGGAAGTTGACTCCGGCAGGTGATTTTACCGGTTACGAAGAAGCTGCTAATCAGCGAGTTCTGGCCAACGTTCGTGAGAGACAGAGGACCCAAAATCTCAACGAGGCCTTTGCTTCTCTTCGAAAGATTATCCCCACACTTCCATCCGACAAGCTGTCTAAAATACAGACACTCAAATTAGCTGCCAGGTACATCGACTTCCTGTATCAAGTGCTAGAAAATGACCAACATGACCAGAAGATGACTGGAAATTGCAGCTACGTAGTCCACGAACGCCTCAGCTACGCATTTTCAGTGTGGAGAATGGAAGGGGCATGGTCTAATGGCAATCACATGGCGTCATCATCGAATCAACCATTTTAAATTTAATTTAATAACTTTCAAGTTGTACATAATTCTATGCAATTTTTACATTTGCAATGACTATTTTTAAACATCAATTGGTCTAATCGTGTGTTTGTAAATGATGTAACGTTTACTATATTGTGCCTATCCGTGTTTTGAATTCATATTCACTGAAAATGTTGATATTATCAACTAAATTGGCGATTAAATTTAGTTAATTGGAACTGTTCATAATACAGTAGTAAGCTATTGACATCATATTCTGTACTTACCTGTACTAGTTATTTTTTTAAATGGACTAAATAAGACATCTTGTCTACATAAAACTCGTAAAACTTTCTCTGTACCGGTAGCTGTTTAATTAATTAAATGAATATCACAAACTACACCTGTAAGAATTGTTTAGTGTTTACTAACTGTACTGTACAATATGTAAGTCTACAATATTCAGTAGCCAATCAGAACCACTAAATTAGACATATTTTCTCTTTTAAATTTAAAATGGTAGGCGATATTAAAATGGATAGCATTTCTTAAAAAAACCCTAAAATGGGTTTATGTCAAATAAATGTAACATAATTAATCATAAGTATTTTTAATTATTTGAAATGTCACAACTAATCTTAATGTCTACTCCCTACCAATTATTATCCTCCTGAGAAAAATTAATTTTTTATTTTCTTTAAAAAAAAAAAAAAGGTTTTACTTGTTTCTCAGCCCCTTCATATTTGTCTTAATCTTCTTTGGCTGTAATTTCAAACCCCGGTTTCAGTCCCCTCTCTCTCTCTCTTACCCCTCTCACCCTTCGTTATTTTACATTTGGTTTTTTTTTTTTATTAATTTTATTTGGTCACTTTCTTCAATATAACTTATTATTTGTAACTGTTAACTGTAAACAATATCTACTAGTAATTATAACAATTAAGTTATTATAATCTATTTTTATAGAAACAGTTAGAGACCCTGTACATATTTTTATCTTTTTCGAAATTTTTTTTTTGTCTGTCATTGCAAAACTATTCTCAAATTAACTTTTCTGTCTTACAATTTTTTTTTAAGAAACAAGTGAGCATCTTGTTTCAATTAAGCTCCGCCCACTTTCTTTATAAGGATGCTATGCCCTTTGAATCATCCTCTTCTTTTTTTTTTTTAAGGGATAAGAAGAATTTCTCATTAAAAAATAAATCTTTAAGGGATTATCAACACTTAAATACAAAAAATAACATTGAAAATATTTTCTTTATTTCGTTTTTATTATTTCAATGTCAAACAGATGACAAGATTTTCTTTAATCTTAAAATAAGCATCTTTTCTTATTTTTTTCTGTAAGTAGCAAAATAAACGAAGACATCAAACATCAAATACTTATAATGTTGATGATGAGTGATGACACAAGTTACCTTAACCACTAATTAGAATTTATATAGAATAAACTTATTTTCATCTTAGTTAAATGTAGAATTAAAATCTAACTTTTATAGTTTACGTACTGTAAATTTAGTGTCTTAGAAGTTAGTAAGAATCAGTTTCACTACATGATGTCATTGAAATTGATTTGCGTTATTAAAATCTGATTTTTAATTTGAAACAAAAGTAACAGATTTTAATATATGTGACATCATTGGTCCAAAAGTACTATACTTGTTTCAAATGTTATTTATTGGATTTTGGTGAATGACAAAGATGATGAATGGGAGAGAAGAAGCTTAATTGATAAAATCCTGAATGGAGAAACATCAAAAAGAAAATGATGCGTCTTCTGCTGTTCTGTAACTTCCTGTGTGTGCTCAGGTGACCGTGACCAATGCCATATGTGACCTAAAGTCTTATATTCAAATTTTTGACATATGTAACAGTTTTAAGGGAATTTCTTCCTTTTTCTTAACAAAAATGCACTTTAACTAAGCTTTTTTCTTCTCTTTAAAAAAATTTTTTAACAGTAAGAATGGGCTCCATATGGGCCCATTTAGGTTCAAATGCGATTTAAGATTATAAATTGAAATGTTTTTGACGTTAATTACAAAAGATTCAAGACTTATGGCTTTTTAGGCAAATACTTAAGACATAATTACAACACATCTCTTTGTCCTTTTTGTTTTTTTTATTATCTTTTTTCCTCTTAATTTATATCCTCACTCAATTTCAACATAAAAAAACTTCATTAATCAACTTGACGTTTAATAATTATCGTAGTTAACCGTGCTAAACACATAAATAAGTTATTAAAAGGTCCAACTTAGGCCTTAAACTACATCGTATGTTAGTAGGACTTAACTTGACTGGCTTTTTTTTTAAAGACAGTGTCGTTGTGTTTGTTTGCAGTTGAAATAATGCTTAACATGTTTTTCACCATATTTTTGGGATGTGACATAAAAACAAGAACATAAATAATGCTATAAAGTGATTTAGATTTTCCTTATAAACTATAATTTTTTGATGAATTTAACGACAATCGTTTGCAATATTAGGAAGTTCAATTTCACAATAGATAAAAAAAAATGTTGATCTATAGCGTAATAGTTTCTCCAATTTCACTTAATAATTTCTCCAACTGTAAAAGAACTTATTTAAATTATTTCAAATTTTAAGAATACAATGTTTTTAAAGCTCTTTGAATTGCAATGTCTTTTCATAGTTTCTTTGGATAATTTCGGAGGTTAGGGACACGTCGTGCCTAATTACTGTATTTTTTAGTAATCATTTTTTATTGGTGGTATCAGCAGACTAGACCTGGTACTTCAATATGTGAGGCTTAATGATGATCTAGCGGATCTTATTGGGTGTTAGAATTGTCACAGTTAGACAACTTAGAAATTATAAATTACAAGTCAAAGTTGTCGTTGTTAAACATGTTATCGTAATGGTAGTTTGAATCACTGGAAGTCTTTATCAGTTTTAAATCTTAGAAATATTTGTTAAAGTTTACTAACGTACCGGTATCTAATTAATTATTCCATGTAGTTAAACTTATATGTATATTTGTGTCTTATGGATGCAATGGAGCTGGATATTGCCTATGGAAATTGCAATTGGTTTTCATGTTTAATTGAAATTGTTTAGATGATCACGTCTACTGTATAATTAATTAACTCAATTATTCAAAACCACAATAATTTAATCACAAAATTTAATAGAAATATCTAACACCGATAGCTTATTAAAATACAGTTATTTAATTTTAAATTTTTTGATAAGCCATAAGTGTTTAATATCGTCATTGAATTTTGTTTTTAAATAATGATTTTGATAGAAAGCAGATATTACATTTAATTTTTTGATATAATGAAACTCTTTCTAATTTAAAGCGGAGTTTTTGATTTGTTCATCTGTAATTGATGCAAACTTAAATTAAAAGCCACAAAATAAAAAATTTCTATTCTTCAGGAAAAATAACATACAGTAGGAATAAACTATTATGATGGCCAACTGTACCTAAACCTCTACCAGTCATTGGAATTTTACTTTTATTTAAACAAAAAATAATTTTTTTTTTTGTATTTTTTGATGGTGTGCAACGCCTCCTATTAACAAATACAGTACTTTTTTATTACAGTATTTTATTTAATTTTCTAAAGTAAAAAGCAAGGTAAAAGTTCGCTGACTTAAGAGGTAAAAGGAAACACGCAAAATCATCACAATTAAATTGACCGTTACTTCCGCTAAAATGACGTCAGAGTACTTGCCAGTTATCGATAATTCTCAAGTATCGAAATGAAAGAGGCGTTTGTTTACACTCTAATTAAACTTGATGGTGTTATGTAAATCAGATTAATTGTTAAACACATAATTGTCATTATGAACAATTGATGAACATTTTTTCATTCACTACAAACAAGAGTCAGTTATCCGAACATTTAAAATTTTACTGTGACAAACTTCCAATTTTTTATTCATGCTTTAAAAATGAGTTCAATTATTATTTAAAATTTATCACTCAATTTAGTATCTATAGTTAATTTAATTTCTTAACTACTGGTACTTTTCGGAAGTTGTTCTGAAAGCTTT
Organism: Helicorthomorpha holstii; assembly: GCA_013389785.1. Lineage (NCBI taxonomy): Eukaryota > Metazoa > Arthropoda > Diplopoda > Polydesmida > Paradoxosomatidae > Helicorthomorpha > Helicorthomorpha holstii. The sequence continues at coordinate 28,553,011 of JAAFCF010006596.1, read as the reverse complement.
TCTGCAAATTTAATTGATGTTGCATTTGTTTATAAATCTGAAATAATTCATGCAACTAATTTTGCATTTTCAATGTTATTAGATTAAGCAATAATTTTACACCAGTTCGTTTAATCGGTGCTAATTTATATAAAAGTGGTAGATTTAGGTGAGTGACTTCTGTCGATGGTCATTGAAATGATTTTTGAGTCATCAGGTTAACCGGAAGTTGCTGATGTATTTCGAAATTTATAATGAAATCAAGAAAAACGTTAATTTGTAATAAATTAGGACAATAAAGTCACTAAGTGGGTGACATGACTAAATTCGATTTAAAAATTCAGTTGTGGAGTTATGATTTTCTAAGACGGAAATGCAGTTTTACACGCTGTGACGTAAGACACGCCCACTTACAAAACGTCATTCATCAGCCTGGAAAAAGAAATGTTTTCAAACTGTAAAAAAGTTTTTCTCATTTGTAAACTTTTTTCCATCTCGTTTTGTGGTTTTGCTGTTGTTTCCAGTTGAAATGAGCAAGAAATTGAAACGGTTTGGGGTGTTTAAGGAAAAAATAAGGAAATTATGTGGCCAAATTAGCCAACAGAATTGATGAAAACAAAGGAAAAACAGGATTGTTGCATTTTTAATCTTCATTGTTAACTTTATCGATTGATTGATTGACTTCGATTACGAATACATTGATGTGGTGTTATTTTGTTATATTACTATGGACTATCCTATGGAACCCAATACAGGTCTGAATTTGTTATTATGTTACTTTTCATCTTTGAAAATCCAGTTTCTGTGTTTTCGATTGATTTAGTGTTGAAAGGGGTCGTAACATATCCTAATTTTGATTTGTGGTTTAAGATACTAATCAAAATTCGATTAATAAACGCTTAACAGTGTATGAAACTTGACAGTACTATAATTAAGTGTATTAATTTGATGTTTTTGACTGAATTATTCATTTTAAAAAATTTTAACAGCGAAAAGTAAACAAGTAACTCTTTTGGCGTTATTGTTTAGTGTCTAAGATTTAGCATTAGTGTTAGTAAATGTTTATAAAACATAGTTTTTGAATGCTATTTAGTTATTTTGAATACTAATAATTTATCTGTGGACGATAAGAGTTAACTTAGAATGTAGCTACTTACAAATTAATGTACTAACTTACTCGTTATATTATAATGTGGAATACCAACTTGGCTTTAATTGGTTAAATATGGTTATTTATTTATAAATATTTGAAAATTAATTACTGGTACCGGTATATGCAATTTCCATAGTAAAAGTTTAAGGAAGAAAATTACATGTTTGATTTAATTGAGCGTTTTTAAAATAACATTTTAATATGTCTAAGGAAAGCTTTCCATCCTTTACTAATGTCAATAAAAATAAACAGACTTTTACAATAATTTATTTAGAATTAAAGCTGAGCATGGTTATTTGACCTGTCTTATTATCCTCTAATGTGAATTCTGAACTTGAAATAATTGTCCATATTAGCATTGCGTGCTTAGCAATAATTTTAATAACTTTTCTTCCTTATTATTGTTATTAATAGGGTCAAGGAGTCCCATATTATCCATGGCTGCCACAATCACCACCCCCACAGGATATCAATTTAGGTTTAAATGTTATAGCCAATCAGCAATTTCAGCCAATTGGAAGTTCAACCAGTGCTGGAGGAAGCGCCATTTACACAGGTAAAATATTTATTTCGATGTTTGTAATTGATATTATGTTCCAGAATATCTATCAGTAAATTGGCATTTTGCTTCATTTCAGTGGCTTCATCAACTGTCCCATGTGGTGGCTCAATTACTCTTCAACCAAATCAGCCGTCTTACATTTTTTCTCCAAGATTTCCGGACAATTATCCACCAAACTTTCACTGCACATGGCAAATTAAGGTCAATTGTCTCACTTTTTGTGTTGGACAATCATGAAAAATTAAAATTAGGACAAAAATTAGTAATGGATTGATTGTTGTTGCATTAGGTTGCATTTGGTAACAGGATTGCATTGTATTTTGAAGAACTTTTACTGCCATCTAATGATGTCATTAATTGTCATGGCGACCGTATACAAATTGAAGACATGCATTACACACAACGGTATTCTTAATTATCTTTTCTAAGATTTATGCTAAATTAGTCATTGAATTTAAAATTGATACTGTAATTAGTTTAGAACACATTTTATAAATTAATTAGCTTTCTTGTGCAATGTTATAAGAAAATAATTACAATTTTTAATTTTCAAAAAACTTTTAGTCAAATATTAAAAGGCTGGACAGGTCAGGTATATTGGACTACAATATCGTTAATAAAACAAAATATAATTAAATCATGTTAATTTATGTTATTAAATCTTAATTTATTACATTTAACATAATTATTGTACATTTAAGATACTGTTATTACAACTTTGGAGGCTTTTACATGTCGGTATCGCCTTCAATTCTGGTTAATTTCCATTCTGACGCAACACGTGAAGGCTTTCCATCTCGTTTCCGAATCCGTTTGGAATCGGTTAACAATTGGTGCGGTGGTGAAATGTCAATTACTCAAACTACACCATTGACATTACGCAGTGGAGACATTGCAACTCCCAATTATCCGCAACCATATGCAACCAACGTCATTTGCAGTTGGAGAATCAAAGTAAGCTTACAAAACTATCGACTCTCTTTATAATATTTTAAACAAAAATAAATTGGTTTGGCAATTGTTAATTTTAGACTGAAACCGGTTGGCGTATTCGTCTGATCTGCCAAAACCCATTTTGGTTGGAGCACAGCCACAATTGTATTAACGATTTTTTAGCCATTAGTTTAAACGGAGATGAAACAATGAAAGACTCTAATAGGTATACTGTAATTGTTCATATGACTTACTATTAATAACGATAAGTTAACATTAATTTGCAGGTTTTGTGGTTTTAATGGACCTGGAAGTATTGTAAGTGAAAGCAATGTTTTGGCGCTTTTGTTTCATTCCAACGGACAATACGTTTTTAATGGATTTCGATGTCAATACGACATTATCGACACAGGTTTTTACAAAAACACATGTTTATACTGTGCGTTATTATTAATAATGATTAATAATAATATTGATGATCAATTTCAGCATCTAATAACTTGCCAGTGGCTGCAAATACTTTGACAAATGCAGTGACTGTTGGATACTCAAATGTATTGAATGGATACTCTAATTATTATCCAACAACATTATCTCAACTTCCAAGGAGTCAAACATGTGGTAATCTAATTACAATTGGAAATCAGTGTCAACGTTATTTTTGACTTAACATTTGCATATTTGAATAACTTTCGGTTGTGCTGATTACAATTGGTGCTCTATACTACTAATATTATTTTGATATAATTTTTTTAAGATTGTGGTAAAGCCAACACAAAAGGTTATCGTGAGGCTAGAATCGTAGGAGGAAGTCAGACAGAAATCAACGCTTATCCTTGGGTGGTAGCAATTTTTAAACGCGATGGGCGACAATATTGCGCTGGCTCACTCATTAATGAGCTGTTTGTGGTGACAGCCAGTCATTGCGTGGCCAGGTTAAGCCCATCGGACATTTACACTAGTTTAGGAGATCATGACTTGGATTCTACCGACGACGGTCGGAACTCAATATCGAAAGTAAAGCGGATACTTGTTCATCCGGGATACAAATCTTCTCCAGTGGAAACCGATGATATTGCTCTATTGGAATTGAGTCAACCAGCTCAATTGTCAAATAAAATTAGCCCAATATGCTTGCCGCCACCTGATTTGGACATCAAAGGTCAAACGCCTACGGTTATTGGATGGGGAAAGTTGTCTGAAGGTAAACACAGGGTCAAACTGCACGGATATGCTGGACAGCCTTTACTCAAATTGTGTTTTTTATGTTTATTTTATAAATGTTTTCATAAATGTTCTTAATTATAAATATAGGTGGTCAATCAACTTCAATATTACGTGAAACTACCTTGCCCATTCTTCCTAACAGCGAATGTCAACGTGCTTATGGTTTTTCAGTTGTCAATAGTAATATGATTTGTGCTGGTCAGTTGGATGGGACGAAAGATGCTTGTCAGGTTAGTTAAATTACTAAATGGTTACGACCAAATAAATATGCGTAAGATGTTTACTTTCTGGGCCATATTTTACTATAGGGTGACTCAGGAGGACCGATGATGGTCATTCGCCAGTCTCGGTGGTACATGATTGGATTGGTCTCTTATGGCTTTGGCTGTGCTCGACCTGAATTTCCAGGTGTTTACACACGTATTGATCGGTACTTGGATTGGATTCGTCTCAATACAGAAACATTGGACTACGTTTGTTCAGCTGTACCACCAACTAAAACCAATGTCAACTCAGTTGTAAATTTTAACAAGTTATATGACAGTAATTGGACATTTAGCAGATTATTGACTACAAATACAACTCATAATAGTAGGTAAGTCAGCGGAGCATTATCAATCAATGTTTATTATAACTAAAATAACTGATTAACGTTTTAATGATTTGAATTTAGCAAGTTGACTGACAGTAATTCAACAAATCATGTTGATACTTAACGATTTTGATATTAAATTGTAACATTTATTTATACTGAATGGGTTTTTTTTAATTTGCGAACTTTCGAGTTATCTTTTTGATTTTATAGTAAAATGGGTTGAACTATTGCTAAAATGATTAATGTTAATGGAATGATGATAAAACGGATGCAGTAGTTTTATTTTACACGATTATTTACGCCGATTTCTAAGTTATGTCGCTGCTGATAACTGAATAGAGTTTAGAGAGGGCATGATTCGAATCTAGATAAAAGTACGAATCAAGATATTTTACACTAGCAACATGTCAGTGCATTATTCATAACTAAAAAATTCGATCAAAGTAATTCTTGGACGTCTTAAGTTAAACTTATTTTATATTTACTTTATTATTAGTGGTGATCTATTGAAAGAATTGAGAAGATATCATGGTAGTGCGTTACACTGTATAGGGTGATATTCATACAAAGCTGATGAGTTTTTTACTAGGGTGTTTTCCCTACTAAGGGGGTGTCCCTATTTGTAATCTTTTTTTTTATCTTCCCTTACTGTTTTCTGTTGCTTGGCCACTTAAAATGAGAGACGTGTTTTGCTTATCGAGTTGTCACATGTTGCTTTAAAAGTATAAAACCTTAAAATTAATACAGCACTCTCGAATTACTATTATTACATTAATTTTTTCAGTAGACGCGTAACGGAAAGCATCTAAAAAAATAAGAGTTTATCGAGTAGTTAGTCCATTATCTATACAACGGGCTGTAAATTGTAGTGAGTAGTGAACTTACTGTATGAGCAGCATAGTTGAAGGAGTTTTAGTACAGTTCAGCTGGGTTGCTAACGTCAATCTCTGACTTCGAGGCATGCAAATCTACAATGTAAGTTTCAAAATGATTATATTTTAATAATGAATTATGTGTCTCAGTATAGTTACATACTGTATTGGTTCTTCACTATGAAACTATACTATACTTAATTGATAGAAAGTTTACTTGATTCCATTTATTAGTAAAATTTGGAGAAAGTAACAACAACTCCGGCTAAATATGCTTCAGTTACTTCATTTCTCTCTATTAACTTTTAACAGTAATCGTTTATTAATTTAATAACCATTATCAGTGCTAAAAAATGGAACAACAAAAACAGAATAATCAAATACCAAATAAACAGACAGCCACTGGTCAAAATCTTAATGCCAATAATCAGGTATTGAATAATTTGTTTAATAAACTTACGTAATCAGTTGTCAAAACTTTTATATAATTATAGACAAATGGTAGTAATAATGCAAAGAAGAATGGGCATTTAAGTGCTGAAAACCAATCATCTGAAGAAGGTAGGCGAATTGAAGACTGGTTTGTCTGAAATTACAGTATTTTGGTGTTTACATTATATAAGTTAGTACTTAATTTAGAGACCTTTTTAAGTCTAATTTGTTTATGGTTTGTTTAAACACTAATCAATTGTCCTAACTTCCATTTCCGAAATTGATTGGCATTAAATGACTTAAAAACACTTTATGTAACGTGTAATTTTTACAATATCGAAATTTTGTCTGTAATTACAGTTTCTAATCATTTTTAGTGTACTAAGTTTATGTATAAAATATATTTTATGTGTTACATATGTTTGCAGTTAAGCTTGAGAACACCGTGGAAACTCATAATGGTACTTCAAAAAAAAGAAGATCAAGAAATAAAAAAGTATAGAAGTGGGGGCAACGGTTCAGTGTTCATTTACTAACTTAATATTTATTATACTGTACTAGAAAAAAAACCAAGGAAATCAGATGTCAAACAAACCAGCAACGACTGCTAACAATTCTAGCAATAACTCAAATTCAAAAGCTCAGGTATTAATTATATTTCATGTCTTTTGTAATAGCCAATGAAACTGAAGGTTCCTAACTTCATTAAAACCGATTATAATATATGTAGAATCAAAGAACTAGCAATGCAAATGAAAACGAGCAATCCTGTGCTAAAGGTGAGAATAATATTAAGCGATATTCGAATTAAATGGATATAAAAATATCCATAAGTATCTTTGGCTGCGAATTGTTTTTTGTTAAAATAATGTGTTGATTACACACTATGCGTAAACTAAATTATAAACTTTGAGTTTTAATTTTTGTATTAATTTCATTTTTATAATATTTTTAGGCAATGTTCCAACAGCTGAGTACAATATACTATTGGTTGGCCAAACTGGTGTTGGAAAATCTACCTTCATAAATGCTATTATTAATTATCTTACTTTTACTAATCTGGAAGAAGCTTGTAGCTCAGATCTTCAGTGTTTAATTGCTTGCCAGTTTAGCATAAGTGATGAAAATTTTGAACAAAAAACCATTCGATTTAATGACGATGATAACGAGAACTTGGGAAGTCCAGGAGCTTCTTCTACGCAAAACTGTAAAACTTACTCTTTTTCTATGCCGAATATTAATATTAAAATCATCGATACTCCTGGCATCGGCGATACTAGGGGAATTGCTCAAGATAAAATTAATATTAACCATATATTAACTACGGTGGCTCCATATAAGGACTTGCATGCAATTTGTATATTGCTAAAGCCAAACGAGGCCAGGTTGACTGCCACTTTTGAGTTTTGTATCAAGCAACTTCTTTGTCATTTGGATAAATCTGCTTGCAACAACATCATCTTTATCTTCACCAATTCTAGAAATACTTTCTATCGTCCTGGAGACACTCTCGTACCGTTGAAGGCAATATTGAAGAAAATCAAAGAAACTCCTCCTTACGTTGAAGTTCCTTTTACAAAAGACAATATATTCTGTTTAGACAATGAGGCGTTTCGTTTTTTGGTGGCCATCAAAAACAAAATCAAATTTAGTGATTTGGACTATGAGAATTTTAGTCAAAGTTGGGAGAAATCGGTTGCCGAGTCACAAAGACTAATCGGATACATCATTAATGGTACTGATGGAAAAGGTTTAGTACCACATAAGATTGATAGCACCATTAGTCTCAACAACGCCAGGCAGGCAATCGTCGCTCTATCTAAACCCTTGGCTGAAGTGGTGCAAAACATTCAGAACAATTTGACCATATTAAGCAGACACAAGAAAGATATTGAGAGTTGTCAAGAAAATGTGGATGAACTTCAAGATAAATTATATGTCCCTGGAGTTACTTTAGAAATTATAACTTTATTACAACCAAGAACTGTTTGCCAAGGTAAGAATTCAAGGCTTGAAACTTCTTTTAAAACGTTTACACAATGTTGACAATTTTTTAACTGGCAAATACTGTGTATCAAACATCGATTTTGCCAGTTTTAGAAATTAAAAAAAAGCCTAATGTATTTGAAATCCAGAAAACATTTCAGTTGATAAGTTATTGTATTTTATGTATCGTAATACATTTTGTCTTCATCTCTTAGTCAATTTGAGAAAATTTTTGATCAACTAAAAAACAATTTTAAGAACTATTTGATATATTCTAATACTGTATTTATATTCCCTTGCAGGCAATATATGTCGACAAACTTATATAGTTAACGGCATTTATAAATATCATTATCCTCAGAAGTGCCATGATCCTTGCTATTTGAAAAACATTCCTAAAGATTCTGTCGGTCTGGAAGAACTGAAAGGATGTGCAGCAATGAACGGGTGTGAAGATTGTCAGATTTGTGGCTGCCATTACTTAAAACACCTGCACATATATTACGAATCAAAAGTAGTAACAGTCGATCATATTGATCCAGATGTTGCTGATCAGTTATCACATACCAAAGATGCTATCGAAATGAAGAAACGCTTAATTGAACAGCTGAATACAAAGGCGAACATTTACAAACAGGAAGAAAAAATCTTAACTGAAGGTTTAGCAAAGTTAGCTTTGTTTTTAAAAGAAAATGCTCTGGTTCCTTACAACGACTCGTTTAAAGATTATCTTAATCAACTGATTGAGAATGAAAAGTCGCTTAACGTAGAAGGTGCGGATAACGATAAACAGATTAAAGGTTTAGAGCAAATGTTAGCCAATTATGAAGTGGAAAAATCAGTAATAGAAAAAGCTCTCAAGACAAAAACTCGTCAAAAAGTATCATCCAGTGATGTAGAAAAAATTATTCAGCAGATGAAGTTTCTGACTTATTCTGGGAAGATAATAAGAGATGCTTTGTCAGCTCAAATATCATTGATGGGGACTGAAGCTAAACAGAAGGAAATTGTAGCCAAAGTTCCTTCAAAAATTCTTGGTTCAAGTTGGAGAAATACTTTTAATGTATTGAGCGGTAAAGTAGTCAATGGGGCAACCGTAGTGGTGAATGAAGCGAAGCGATGGATGGGGCGGCAAAGTGGTAGATCTAGAGATCAAGCTGATGGTAGGAGGAACCATGGGGATATTTGGAGATGCCAAAGTGATAGCTGGATGGGTCAAGGTGATAATTGGAGAGACCAAGGAGATATTTGGTGGGACCAAGGTGATTTCTGGAGAAGTGAAAGTGATAGACCTAAAGACCTAAGAGATAGTTGGAGGGGTCAAGGAGATAGTTTTAGAGACCAAGATGAGGAACGGAATGGCCAAGGTAGAAGAGGAAGAGGTCGAGGAGCTGAACGGAACAGTCAGTATGAGAATTGGAGAGGCCAAAATAGTGAATGGTATGGTCGAAGTAGAGGTGGGCGGGGTCAACGCGGTGAACGGAACAGCCAAGATGAGAGGCCAATATGGTCGACGAGCCCAAGATAGTGGATGAAGAAGCCACGGTTATGGCGAGAGCGATCCTCAAATGAAAAATTGATGAGTATTATCGTTTTGTTTATATCTAACGTTAATTTGTTCAGTGAACTCTAAACAATAATGAAAGTAAGTTCGTCATAATATCTGTTGTTCATTAATATATCAAGAGATTCTGTGGTTGCAATTCAAGTTCTTATAATACTAAGCATACAGAATATAACACGAACGATTTCATACTGGATAACATTTACAGTAATTCATGTTTGAAGGTGTTTATTTTTTGTTAAAGCAATATAAGCAATATAATTCGATTGTTAACGGTTTTATCTTTCTTAAATGTCAAAATATTAAACAGAATTTGGTTGAATTGGGTTATAACTTTGTTTTGTTATCTTATTTATCAGTATCTCTATTAATTTTTTTTAATCTTATCTTTATTTTGAGTTTAGAAGTACGGCATATGATTAAACCGATGGTTACTTATTTAAATAAGTTCAGTTATGAAAAATGGAAGACAATATATCAGTTGACTTGGTAAGAAATTACTTAAATTTGTATTATTCATGCATTATTTTGTATGACTTTAGGATGTCATGCTATTTTGTTATGAAATTTCTTTTGTTAAATTTAATGTTTTAGAGAAACAATGTGAAATGCATGAAGAATTCTCAATTGGAGCCTCTCGTCGAAGAAGACAAGCTAGAAAATGATTTCAATCAAGTAATAGCTTATTTATTATTACCGGAATTTAATCGTATAATATCGTTTTCTTAAAGTCGTTTTGGATTTGATGTCCAAAATTTTTAAATCAGAATCTCCAATATACAAACAATTAACTAAAATATATTTACCATATATGTAGACTTTAATGATTAAAATACCTAAGTTATATGAAGCAACTGATAGTGATTAATAACTTTAAAGTATGATTTAGTATACTAGTTGTCTCAAACTTATAAGGTTACACGACAGCATCGCAGAAATGTTTTATTACTACATATGTTTTTAAAAGGATCTTAATGTCTTACATATTCGCTATAGAAATTTAGATTTTAAAATAATCTATTTATAATTGAATGATTTTAGGAGTATGAGTGGAACATTTTTGAAGAAAATTTGAGCATGGAAAGATTTTACGAGTGGAATTCGGTCATTTTTTTAGTTGAAAGTTATCAGTTGGAGGCGAAAGTAACTGCTAGGCTGATCAATGGGCGCTTCTTTCTATCAATACAATACATTGACTGCAACAACATAACCAAAAGGCAAAAAATGGGAGTCAGGCCAATGCCAAAAGTTACTTTTCAACTTAAAGATCAATTAGACGACAAAATGGACAAATTCCGTACTTGTGATTGTCGATTTAGTGATGTTTTAGTATTTGATCAAGAAATGTTTTTCGATTACAGAGGAGATTTTGGGCGTTTTGATCAAAATCGGTATTATAAAGAGGGTTTTATTAAGATCCTAATTAGCATCGAGACCTTCGCCTTAGCTAAAAGCTTTAATTCTAATAATGGGATGATATTTTGGGAGATGGATCAAATTAAGGATAGAATCGAAGAAGAAAAATTGGGTTTGGTTCAATATCATGATAGTCCTTACTTCTACACAGGTCCTTTCAAATACAGGGCCATGGTTAAGATAAAACTGCTATCAAAATTTGGTATGTTGGTCACTCCTTGTATATTAACAGGCGAATTTGATAGTCAACTAACTTCAAACTATCAATACCAACTAAAAATAACCATTTTCAATCATTATGACAAAACCAAACAGTTGACTGTTTGTGAATTCTATAATTCGACCGATTCAGTAACTCCACTAGTTATTGACAACCAAAGCATCGATAAATACATAGTTGATGACTCTCTGATGATCAAAATTGAAATTGAGCCAATGGAGTTAGTTTACTTTGAACATAGGGCCAGCAAAAGATACATAAAAGGAATTGTAATCAATGTATAATAATTAATTTAATCTCACAATCGTATAATCAGGGATCACCAATAACTGACAATAGCCATTTTATGCCAAATTTAGCCACTAGAAACAAACTAGATAATCAAAAGTAAACAAGTCTGGAGTTTAAGTTATACATTCTATATTGATTAAAAGTTTTGAAAACACAACAAGCGGTTAAATTTTAAACAGTAATCTCGATGATTACAGCATATCGTACATTTGCCACTGATTATGAGTCAATGCTATCCGACATCAATAAGTGATTATCGAATTATGTAATACTTTAATGTTCTATATTTGTAACATATCGATAATTTAACTTGTTTTTGAACCACCTGGAATTTTCAATGTTACCAAGTCGAACATAATAAGTTAAATGACATTGCTATTAAGCAACAACTCTATTAAAAAATAAAAAAAATTTCTCATTTGTTTACAAACAGCAAATTTTAATCGGATATGATAAATAAATTGATATTATTTATTTATTAAAAATTAAAACAAAATGACTTAAAATTGTTAATTTTTTCTCGAAATAATTGAATTTAAGCAATCAAAAACAAATAAGTTAACAATGCTTTTAAGATAATTAAGTAACAGACTGGATGTTGTTATGAAATATTTAATTTTTTGGAGTGCATACAAGTTAGTTGACCCAATTTTATCAATTTATCAAGAAAACTGACTATGTTATCAACTAAAATAACACAAATTAATATAGCATTATTGATAAAGAGAAATACACGCCCAGATCAACACAACTTACCCAACTCATTGCCTATTTATGTTCAAAACAAACTGATTTTTATTTTTTTTGTGGTTTCGAATTAAAGTTGATAACAAGTTCTAACATCATTTTGTTATTGTAGTTTCTGAAAGCGAATATTTATGGCTGAGAATTCGACTAATTAACAATGGCTACAGCACTCGACTTTCTAAAAGGTATTTAAGCAAATATCAAATACAAATATTATATTTTTTAATGTTTTAGTACTGTAATTTGATTTTCAAGTTGCTATTTAACTAAAGGGTGTCAACTTTCACGTTCCAATAGCAATAAAATTAATCGGTTTTTAAACTACTATAAAAAAAACCCATTAAATAATAAAATCTAGGAAATTTGCTATTAAATTGATATTATTACCTCAGTCACAAAGGGTATACCTAAGCTACAGTGCGAACTATGGTGTACTTAGTAAGTTAAACAAGGCATTCAAATGAGTTTTGTTTAATATTTAGAGTCTGACAAGCAGTGTTTATTGGATCGGTATGAAGACATTGAATGGTGTGACGACGTTACCAAACTCCAGTGTGTTCGATGTCATCGTGTGGCTATTATTCACTATGTGTCCAACTGTCAACATATATTTTGTCGAAATTGTAAGCAGGTTTATAACGATGGTGGGCAGTGGAAATGCGATCAGTGTCAGCAAAGGCTCATTCATTTAGTAAATATTTTCATGTTATTTTAAAACAAAATATCTTTTGTTTGTACATTGCGAAATTTTAACAGGACGTGCAAGAATGGGATTTCGAAATAAAAATTCATCAGACAAGGATTTGTTGTCCAAATAAAAAATATGGATGCAAATTCGCTGACCAATTGAGGAAAGCTTCGGTGAGGATAATTATAACTCATAACACATTCATTTATGTTTTTAAATTTAAAAAATAAAATGTTTTTAGGCACATTTAAAAATATGTCCTGATACCGAAGACAAAAATCTTCCAAAGGTGATCGATTTTTCAAAAACCACTGAAGCAGTTAAGTTATAGCAAATCTGTATTAGTTAACGATCGATAATTAATAAAGCAAATGTTTAATTAGATGGTGTATCAAGTGTATCAAATGAAGTTTGAATTGAACATGATAAATAGCCATATTTCTCAATTATTTGAAAAGTCGCTCGACATTGACAGAAAAACAGAGGAAAATTTACAGAGATTTAAAACGGATAAAACTGACACGTTAAACGATATTTCTGAAACGGTAAACTTTTGCATTTTTAAAGTTTGCAATGTTATTTAAATGTATTCTAAATAGATTTCTACTGTTATGTTAAAAACAAACGCTTTGGAATCGACAATAACAACGGTTAATAAAGAATTTCAGCAGATGAAAGTAGCTATTGACACATTGAACAGGCGTATGATGCAATTAGAAAATGGCTTAAAAGCCCAAGAGAACGGGGTTCCCATTGATAATTCAAAGATGCAAAACGGATCAGACCATTTCATCAACAAGACATTTGGGAAACACCATGTAACAGGCTTTTGCCACTATTAAGCTTGAAGCCATTGACAACATTTTTACTTTATGTTATTTACTTGTTTTAGGATAAAATGACTGACACCGTTAAAGATTTTGAAGTTTACGAATGGAAAATCAGCAACTTTCCTCAAAAGTTTGAAAAGGACGATTTTAACATGGAAACCAAAATATTTCAATTACCGGGACATCATTTTGGAATTAAAATCAAATTGGGGAAAGAATATTTGACGTCGAGGATAACGATTTCCGTCCAATTTATTAATCTTTCATTGGATAAAGCTGAAATCAATTCAGCGTTTTCCAAAATTGTTTACGTGGTTCCCAACCAAAAAAATGCTGATAGAAAAAATGATTTCATCCGTATTTGTCCTCATCTTGTCAACGATGCCATCAAATATGATTGCCCTCTGTTCGAAGAAACATTGCTGTATCAGCATCAGCTGCAGTCATGTTATTATTTAAAAAATAACCAGATCAAGATTTTAATTTATTTCTTCTCATCAAATATTACACATTTTGCATCAACGGACGGAAATGTGGATTGGAAATTAGAAAATTATCTGGAAAAGAAAAAGCTAGAGAAGGACATGCTGGTTTCTTGTCATGAAAGTGAGTTTTTCTACACTAAAGTGAATGGGTATTTGGTTCAACTTCAGATAACTCTTAACTCTGAGCTGATAATGGTAAAAGTTTTGTTTCTTCATGGAAAGTTTGACACACATCTTCCTGTAAGTTTCAAACATAAGACAACCGTCACCATTGTTAATTTTCAGGACAGAAATGCGAATGTGACTGAAGAAGTCTGCGAAGATGTGGCAACAGCAGCGTCTTATAGTATTTATTTAGGAAAAGTAAAAGCCAGAGAAGGTTTCATTCATGATGACTCCATACTAATTCGTGTCCAGGTTCGACCTGTTGATGGTAATGAATATAATGAAACCATCGTGAAAAGGATTAAAAATAGCTGAAAATCAGCGTTACAATATTCGTTTCTGCACATACCTCGCAAATATTTAAGTTTTATTCTTTCCTAAGTTTTTTCTTACTTTTTATACCGTAGTTTAAACTAACTTTAAATATATATATATTGATTGAACAAATGCTATCATTAAATTATAAATTAATTTGATTTTTCTATTTATTTTATTCGATGTTATTCATTTGAGTAACGATGAGAATAACTCAAAATGTGCATAGTTACACAACGTTACAATTAATCATCGTATAATACTGAATTTAGATTTGTTTTTGCTATTTAATGAATGTTTGGATCCTACTTCACAGGCTTCCACTTATATTAAAAGAACACGTCACTTATCTCAGTATACAAAAGTAACCACTAAATATAACTGATAATTTTATAATTAAAATGGCCTAAAAGTGAGAATTTTAGATTCGACACTACTAATCATATTAAAGAATACTACTAGTCTGTATTTAATTTTAGTCAAACGATTTATGAAATGAGTGACTGGGACGTGAAAGTAGAAGTTAGATGTGCTGGGGGTATAGCTCAGTGGTAGAGCATTCGACTGCAGATCGAGAGGTCCCCGGTTCAAACCCGGGTGCCCCCTTTTTTTTCAACGATTATTTTATTTTTACTTATAGTTATAGAAGCGATATTATTAACTATTAAATAAATTATATAAAACAATTTGAAATTAGTTTAAACCAATTTCACTTTCAGTACTGTTATAGACGAGTGAAAGTATGTAAATCTATTTACCTACATGTTTCAGCAAAAATCAAGACTGTAGTATCGGTAACTACGCCGTTTGAAATAAAATAGATTAAATTAACATTTTTTCCCATTATTAATTTTAATTTTAGTTATTAGTATTTATGTGACATCATATATTTATGACTAAAGTTTTTATTATTAATTGATAACAGTTTAATAGGGAAATTTGAAATGTAACTTATTACGAAGCAGACGATACAAACGCCATTGCAGTTGTTTTGGTAACAGTACTGTTGTGATTTTTTGTTTATAATTTTAAGCTGATGTGAATGAATTTACAGTTACATAATGGGTGAGTTAATAACATTGTCGTGGTCTTCACATCATCAATATCTTTCGGAAGGTTTGTGGAGTTTATACCTGGCTAGTTTTCATACTGATTTTGAATTATCAACGTTGAAAGAAGACCACATTTCTAAAGCACATCGCTTGTTATTATGTGTGTTTTGCCCTTCGATAATCCAGCAAAATCATCATAAATTCTGTTTTAAAAATGTCCCACAAGACGATATTAGGTGTTTACTTGAGTTTTTATATCGTGGTAAAGTGGAAATTGAAGAGGGACGACTGAATGGGCTGAAAGCAGCAGCTGAAGATGTTGGATTCAAAGCACTTGAAGACCTGATTGACGAACATTTGGGTAAAAGCAACAAAGAAACCCAAAATGATTTAGAAGATGAGACTCCAATGTCAAAAAGAAAAGCCAAGAAACCTATGAAAATTCCAAGAATTGACAGCAACACTACGAGACATCAGAGAAGAAGAAAAATTAAGAAAAACAAATGTAAACAAATATTTGATTCATTTGAACAAAATGTTTCATATTTTGAATGACAGTGTGACACTGACATGTTCTTACCAAAGAATTTTATCACATGTAGGTATTGCTCACGTATATTTTTTTAATATATCAGCTTAGACATTTATTTTATGGTTTTTAGCAGTTTATATTGGTAATGAGTCATGCCACGAACATGTCAATGTGTCAAAATTAATATTCGCTACCGCATTTTTGAATGTTTAAGCAGTATATAAAATTACTTTATTTTATTAATATAGTCTGTGAATTAAGTGACGAAGATGAAGAGCAAGCTATTGAGGCTGACGACGTTGATTTTTCTGTCGACCAAAATGTCGAATGCAAGAGGTCAACAAAACTATCTGAGAAAAGTACAAGCAAAGTTTTTGATTCCGTGGATGATAACTTACCACCACTTTGTAACAGTGAGGAATTGCTTTGTAAAGTTTGCGACAAAAAATTCAAGACCAAACAGACATTTCGTCAGCATATGAGGCGCCACACATATCCTGACATTGTACAACAGTGTCCTCACTGTCCGTTCAAAGCCTACAATTTCAAAAGTAAGCTATTTTACCATTTAGCTTCTAAACATCAGATGGATTTACAGGGAAATATGCTAGAGAAGTCTTTCAAGTGTCCTGAATGTGACTTTGCATGTGTGGCTGAGTTTCAGCTGAAAAGTCACAAGATTTACAAACATGGAGCTAAAATACACAAATGTGAGATTTGTCCTTACGCATCTAACTCTAGAGCTGACCTCAGGAAGCACCAGGACGGTGTTCATGGTAACAAACGCCCTTTTATATGCGAAACTTGCGGCTTTGCTGCGAAAAGTAGCAGCAATCTGCATCTTCATTTATCAACGCATAAAGAGAAAGTTGTCTGTGATGTTTGTGGAGTTACTGTGAAATGTCGTGGACTGAGTTTGCATATGCAAACGGTGCATGGAGAGAATAGAAAACCATTTCACTGCCATCTTTGTTCATTATCAACTCGGTGTAAGTTTAATTTAAAAGTTCATCTAACTCGAGTGCATAAACTGTCAACTGAAGAAGTGAAAAATCTGCTCGCCAAGAGAAATTCTTTGTTTATTCAGGATTGTCCAACCGTTGAGGCTCCGATTATGACTTTAGAGCAGACTATTGATCCAAATTTAAGCTTGCCTTATCTTCCTTATGTATCTGAAAATCAGATTTAATTTGAATGGATTGTTTTTGGTAAGTTTTCAAGTTTACATTCGTAATCATTCCCAGCAACTTTTATTTTAGGAATTTAAAATGATAGTGTACCATGATTAGTCGATAAAACTTAATGCTGATAATAAACAATACTCAATTAATCATTAGTTTAATAGAACATGTAGCAATAACGTGTTTTGAACATGCATTAGGATTAAGTTTGTTCTTAGCGACTAGAAATTTGATTTTTAAAAATTTTTCGAACTTCAGTACCTTGATGTACTAACAGAGTGCTGTAATAGCATTAAATTTTGTTGCCATAGTGTTATGTTTACCCAGAATCATTTTCTTGTTTTAAATATTCCTAAAGTCAGCTGTATTGTTTTAAAAGTCGTGTCTTTTATAAATATACTGTACTTGTAGATATCATTAATTTATTTTGACATATTATGTAATCGTCTCATATTACATTAAATAATATATTATTTTTTTTTAAAAAAATTAATTCTGAAAGTGATTTTTTCGAGTTTTTTTTCAACCAAATTCAATTCAGTTGGATGTCCGACTATAAACAGCAATGTCATCACTGTATAATTTCGTCTTGATGTTTTATTATTGTGTAAATACTTTTCAGGAAAACATTAAATTGGTCAATCAACTCAATTTGATCACTTTTAGCATCATTCAAGTGCCTCGCAAGTTGAACTCCAGGAATCGTCAACTTTTGGTATTAAATTTGTTCCGGTACACCTGAAATTGGTTAAAATTCTAATATAGTTAAAAGTATGTAGTTTAACTTAAACTTACTATAGTACAGTATAAAAATGGTTTGATTTGTGCAAATTAGTATGGAAGTTTTGAATAGGGAGGAGTGTGGAAATTGTGTAATTGGCACAGGGTTAAAGTGTCTGTCATTTATTTCAGCAAAATACTTTAAACAAAACTTGAAATCGAAGTTGCTAAGTGCGATGTCCTGTTTTTTACATCAACTAGTTAAGTTTCATTAAACGCAAACGAAGAAGCATGTATTAATTTTTTTTTTCTTTCAAACATAGCAGAAAGACGAAGAAGTGGTAACACAGTGCGTGGAATAACTGATTTGATTAAAGTTTAAGAAGAAAACTATGAGGTAAACGGATTAACATTTAAATCGAATTTTAAAGTAAGTTAAGATGCACACGAATTTGGCATGACCTTTTAAAAACAACGTTAAAAATATAGAAATCGAAAAAAATTCTTTAGATGTTACTTATTTTTATGTGTATACGAATCGGTGTTAACACTCATTGTTATTCTATTATTTAACGTTAAATTTTATTTCTATAATATTGGCACTGTACAGCAATCGTTATAGAATTGTTAATCAATAGCAATTGTTGTATTTTAATGCATCTTAATGCACCTACCAATTATAATTTTTCAATTATTTGATAACAAGTACAACGAACTATTAAACACAATCCAAATAATAGCTTAGAAAAAAGGATTGTTCTGTAATTAAAAGTCATTAAATAATACGAAGATAATGAAGTAATTGGCATGTTTGCATGAAAATATCTTTTGAGTTTTGTCTGAAACATTTTTAGTGTTTGTGAAAACTTGCTTTCGAACAGTTACTTAAAATTCAAAAAAGCAAGGCTAGAGATTGGATGCAAATATTAGGGACCGGTATGGAGGTGTTTTCAAGAGTTGTGTGTCTCTCAATGAGGATGAAGTAGTAAAAAGCTTTGAAGTTATTGCCTGACGTAGTTGAAAGGTGAATGAAATTTGCCTTTGGGTGTTTTTAGTGATGGGTGGTGTTGGGTGGAATATGTGTATCTCTTCGTTTGACCTTCAAACTATCATAATCGCTTTTCTCATTGTCTTTGGATTTTTCTCCAACAATTTTATTTACAAAACTATTTCTCATCAGTTTGGTTTAACATTTAAATTAAATATTAGGTCGATTAATAATGGGTTTAGCCATCCAAGCTGTTTCTAATAGAGTGTTGACGTGGATAAAGTGGGTGGTTGTTGGATGTATGCACTTTTTGACAGGTGTTTGTTTCATTAAATTTTTTTTAACAGATGAAGAAGTGATGGAGGAGAAAGCAGACAAAATCTGGTGAAATTGTTACATAATATTAGTAAACAAACATGGAAACGTCTTCTGAATTCGTAGATGTGCTTGGGAAGCTTAGAAAGGACATCACTAGGAAGGAACTTCTTCCAATTAAATTACTTTATGCCAGTTTGATGACAGGTAAGTACATTACATGCTTACTTAATTTCATATTTACTATCGTTTTCAACAAATTAATACTTTAATAAGTTTTGAAACTCGAACGCCAAACTTGATATTTTCAAAGTTTGCTAGATTATTGAAACAGCATTTGATTATTATCATTTGAATTGTTTATGGTGATTTTTGAATGCGTTATATCTAGAATTTTAGATTATTAATAGTTTTTAATTAATCTAGGCTTACAATATATTTTTCTATGCTTTTTTGGATAAATTTATATATTTAGTAGTCAAATTTTGTTTGTCAAATCAAATGCATTTTGGATTATTTTTTATTGTGATAGTCTTCGATTATCTTTTTAATTTAATTTGATTTTTCATTGGAAAATTTGATATAATTGCGTTTTATTTTACAGGTGTTTATAGTTTGTATCCATACTTGACTATTCAGCTTCGCAATCAGGGTATCACTGCATCTCAATTGGCTCTCATCTATTCTATCATTCCTGTATTTACATTTGTAGCACCACCATTTGTTGGATTTTGCGTTGACAAATTTGGACACATAAAAGTAAGTTGAACAAATAGTTTCTGTAAAGTTTGTTTGGTTAATTTTTTTTTGTTTTTAAATTTATTTTAGATTATTTACTGTGTAATTTCGTTGATTTGTGCCATATTGGCTGATTGCTTAATGTTTATTCCTAATGCAACTTCCCAAATAAAATTTGAAGGACATGTACCATTTGAAATAATGTGCTCGGAAACTGGGATGCATGTGAGAGGACGGCTGACTAATCTTCCATCAGATTGCCATGAAAATTTGAGTCGTAATATCAACATTACATTGACACTTGATCAATGTCAATGTGAAAATGGACAGAATTTACCACATTTTCCATGTGTTTACACGTATGACAACAATGTAACATGTTCTACCGATTTACCAGCAGTACTACAGTTGACCAAATTTAATTTCACCAATAACAGTCCAGTTTCATTGAAGAAGTTTGACAAATTTGTCACTTTAACCTGCCATTCAAATTGCCTAAGTAAATGTTATGGACGTCTAAAAGGAAGTGACATTTGTCTTCCTAAAATAACTCTTAACTATATGACATTCTGGTTAAATTTGGTTATCCGGATAATTCAATCAATTGCCTCAACTTCAGCGTTTGTTTTATTTGAGGCAATGTCATTGGAGGTTCTTAAAGTCCAAAAGGCTGATTATGGTCACCAGAAGTTGTTTGGACACATTGTCGCCTGTATTATCACACCATGTGTTGGTCTATTGGTTGATTTTGTTAACAAGGGCAACGCAAACATCGATTATAGCATTTGCTTTTACATTTACACCGCAGCCCGGCTATCTAGTTTCCTTATAATACCATTTCTAACCGTTGACTACAAGATACCTGAAAAAACTCAGTGGAAACATGTGAAACTGCTGGCTACCAACAATGAATTTGTGGCTTTTATCGCCGTTATATTTGTTACGGGTAAATATTTCCAAAGGAAAGGCATATGGAATATTTATAGTCGGTAAGGTGGTCACATTAAGGTGCCGCAATAATTTATCTTACAAGAACAGAATTTGATGCTATAAGAATTAGAATTACGACTCTTTAGTCTAAATTAAGTTTTTTACTATAGAAACAAACTTTGGCTCTTGAGTTATACTTTTTAAAGAACTAAACTTGATTCTACAAGTGATTTGGCACAAATGTTTAACTTAGTTACATGTGACTTCAAAATCAGTGCTATACAAAATACATTGCGACTATTAAACTATTATTGATCGGTGATGAAAAGGAATATTTTTCAATTTCTTTTTATAATAATTAATTTAAATATTGTTTTACTTAGGTGGATTCTGGGGCTACTTGGAAGGATTCATTTTTCTGTTTTTGAAAGAGTTAAATTCCCCACAAGTTGTAATGGGTTTGACGGTGACTGCCGGTGCTTTGGCCGGATTGCCAATGCTGATTTGGTCTGGGACTATTATTGCTAAAATAGGCCATGCTCATGTACTATCTTTGGCTCTTTTGGTGTACTCTATACGATTTTTTGGATATTCTCTGCTGTGGAATCCATATTTATGCTTAATATTTGAAAGTCTAGAAGCGTTTACTTCAGTTTTGCACATGGTTGCAGCTTCTACTTATGTGGCGAAATTAGCTCCTCCTGCAATTTTAGCCAGTGCTCAGGGGCTGTTCGTTGGAGTCCATTTTGGAATTGGTATGTTGAGTGATATATTCTTTACAATATTAATGATAAAAGTAATTAATCGTTGGGCTGTAATAGGAAGAGGTGCTGGAAATTTAGTCGGTGGCTACTTAATGGCTTATTTGGGCTCCCGAGCCAGTTTTCAGATCCTTAGTGCTGCCAGTGTTGCTGCTACAATTGCTTATATCATTACTTATCACTTTTACTTGAAAAAAAGCAACAAATCATTAATCACAACAGGTAATTGAACTAGTTGATAAGTACAATAATTGAAAACCATAACGAATAACTCCAAAACAACTTTGCTTAGAAATTCTTAGTTTTTGTAAATTTTTTACTTGGTTAAAACATTTAACTTCATTCTGTTCTCAAATTTATTGAGCTGTAACATTAAGAATATTTGATGTAATCTTATCAGTTAGCACTATTTTATACTGTGTTTTCATTAATGGTTTTTGTAATCATTGTTTGTTGTGTTTAGTGCCAATGCTTAAAGGTAACTTAAAAAGTTAATTACTTTCTTCGAAAACAAAATGGAAGCCATTTTGAATAAATAATTAATGCTCTATTGTTATACTAACTATAATTTATGCACAATAATTAGGTGACGGATTTTCAAGCGTTTCACCAGCAGATAAAAAGTCTGACATTAAAATGCAGGAATCAAAGACGAGTGAAATTGCAAATAAAGGCTTGGAAAACTCTGCATATGTACCGGAAGCTGAAACCAAGAGATAGAATTATCACTTATCGTAGATGTTTAGTGAACTTTTTTTTAAAAATATCATTTTATATTCAGGTTTTTATTTTTCATTTTTTATTAAAACATTATGTATGTAAAACGTTTAATAGTTACTGATTTTTCGACATATTTTTGCTTTAAATATGTTAGTAATTAGGTATTTAAACGTATGGTGTTCTCTCTCCACTTTAAAATATACAGTATATTCTAATTTAAATTAAAACTATACCGGTACTAATTATTTTGTTGACAGAAGCCATGGTAATGACAAAAACAATGAATAAAAGATGCCATGAGATGCCTCCTGAGATGCCATGCCAATAGAGATCCAGGGGACCAAGTCTCTGGCAGGGGGCCTGAGAGACAGAGTCCCCCAAGTGTTTAATTTAAATAAGACTATTTTAGTAAAAGAAATGTCTTCAAAAACATTTTTAATGAACATTTCCGCTAAATAAAAAGCTAAAAATTGAGCAAAATTTGAAGTCAAGGTGGGGCAAGTGCTGTCTTGCCCACTTCTCCAAGCATCCGTGGCCTTGAGTATCGCTAACTCGTTATAACCAGAATGTTTGCAAGTTATTAACGCAAAAAAAATGAATTTATTTAATTGGAATACACTTTATAGTATTTTGCAATAATAAGTGTAAGGTGCCAAGAATGAATGTTACTTTTTGAAACTAATTGATGGCATCAAATTAGTTGCTTGTAAAATTTTGATTTACTGTTCAGTAACATACTGTATACCGGTAATAACATTTAATAAGTGAGAATAATTAATGAAGAGTGAAAAGATGAATTGTTCAGGAAAAATGACTGAGTAAACTTTATTAAAAACAATTTTTGTCATTAACAAGAATCAGTATATGGAATCAGCCTTCTCTATGTATTATCAATTTATCAAAGACCAAGTGATAATCACCAAGAAGATGTACTGTACTTTACACAGTATATTCGCCAAAATAAACCAAGTCATTAGCTCCCATTAACTTTTCTAATATGCAACAAGTTATTCCATTTAGAATGATCAAATGGTTTTATAGTCAATGGTCAAATGATCATGATTTATAATCATACTCAAATTTGTGCAATGCAAAAGGTTCAAATCTAATCATTAAACATACAGTATTTTCGAATTTTTCCTATTGAACTGAAATTGCATTTGATGCTTTACAAGAAATTTGTGCAATTATTATATGAATAAATAAAAAATAAATAGCACAATTAAATAAATTAAGAAACCAACAATTAGTCAGTTCCAACTCAGTTGTTAACAATTAATGTTGACATAACAATAAATATTTTTTTCCCTAAATTAACAATTTATCTTAATTATTTTTATTTAAATTTAATATCACTTGAGCTATTATAATAGTGATGCATACTGATTAACACGACTGTTTTAAGAATGATAATGATTATTTAAGCTAATCAAAATTATCTAACAATAATTCATTATTTAATAATTAAGTTATATACTGTATAGAAACTTAATGACTGATTCTGTCCTTCAAGAGAATGTCCCCAAAGTTCACACTTTTATGCAACATTGCTAATCGTATTTTTATATGTTTTAAGCAATTACTGAAAAGCTAATACAACCTTAATAGTTGTGAATGCAAACGATAACTTTTATTCATCGTTTTACTATATTTTTGTGCATTACTGGCTTACAGCTAAGTAAATGATTGGCTATTCTAAAGTTGGTAATTTGACAATGTCCTAAGTAGTCACTTCCAGAAAAGTCCAAAATATGCTTCTTTATTCCGTAAATTTCATCTGGATAATTTAAGTGACTGGACTATACCGATCGTTTACATCGTTTAATAACCTTCAGATTAAATATTAGTTAATAAACAACATGCTGTGAAAGCTTTTTTTATTGATATGGTGTTATGTTTTAGTAAGCAAGTTTACGTCATTTTAAACACAAACTTGGCAATTACTTGTAAAATTTTCTTAAAGCTGCATTTATAAGATTATTACATTCTTATACTATAGTATGATAACTGATATAGACTATTGGGAAAAAATGACAAAATGCCAAACATACAAATGTGTTATAAGTACAGTACCATATTAATATGTTCCAGTACCATTGCTGAATTATGTTTGTTGGCAGTTAACATTTGGCATAATAATTATTATCCTCTGCTGTGACGTTATGAAAATTTTGCAATTTTACAGTGTATGCAAGGTATAGCGAAAACAAATTTGTTCTTTGATTTGTACAATTTTATGTTTGGCAATTTATCAATACTGCAGCTTGAAACAATAGTTAAATTATTGGAATTATTGCTACGATTTAGTAATAATGCGTTAAAAGCAATAGTAATTTGATTCAGTATAACGGTTAGTATAATGTATTAAATCAAATTGAATGTACTGTATTAAATTAAACTCTGAGTTTTCGATATTTTTAAGTCTTTTAAAAGGAGTTTATTCTAATTGTTTACTGGGTAATTATTAGGGTCATTGAGTGACTGGTCATTAGTCATTTCTAAATGGACTAAGTTGTAAAAGTTTTACCCTCATTTTAAATACCCATGGGTGCAATACTGTAATTATAGACAGATAATGGTACGTTTCATCAATTGCAATTGGCAGTTAAAGGTAAAATAAGGCGTGGTTAGGTATTTAACGTCGTTAAAAAATACAAGGTAAACAAATTTTCACTTTAGTAAAAGTTTAGTTGTAGTTTTGAACTTGGTGTTTGTAGCACGTTTTTATATCCATACAATTTTAAAAATGGATATGCCTGACTCCACAAAAGCTGAAAAGTTTGAAGTTCAAATTAACTGTGAAAATGTTATCAAAAGAAGGTTACCATATTGGAAGGTTATTTTAGCTTCGATTAACATTTGCATGGGCTCATTTGCAGTCGGGACAGTCTACGGATTTCCGTCACCATCGTTTCCTCAGATGAATTCAGAACTAAATCCGTTTCGATTAACACTTGAAGAGCAGTCTTGGGCCGTTGGTTCAGTGAGTTTTGGTGGTCTAGTCGGTGGATTGAGTGGCCGATTTTTAGTCGATATTTTAGGCCGAAAATTGTCGCTCATTTTATCGCTGTGTCCACTGTCGATTGGCTGGCTGGTCATTTTATGTTCCCGATTTCCATGGATGGTCATCGTCGGTCGAGCTATAACTGGATTGGGCGTTGGTGTATCTTGGGTTTGTTCGCCAATCTACGTAGCTGAAATAGCCCCAACGGAGCACCGAGGACTTCTTCTGATGTTATACGCTTTTATGCTAAGTGTAGGCGTTGTTTGGTCTTATATAATTGGACAGTTTCTCCATTGGCGCTGGCTCATTGTGTCTTACTTATGTGTCAACGTAATGACTGGTATTGGGTTGATATTAATCCCTGAATCTCCTAGATGGCTGATGGCTAAAGGCTGGTCAATCGGTGCTGAAAATAGTTTGAAATGGTTTCGTGGAAATAATAACGTCAGCGAAGAGCTGCAAGCTATCAAATCAAACATTGAAGAAACAGCTGGTGAAAAAGTTCAAATGAAAGATATTTTTACTCGGGCATTTTACTATCCATTGATGTTGACATTAACAAGTGTCACTGTCCAAATTTGGGGAGGAATAACCATCATTGATGCCTACACCGTAGACATTTTTACAGCAGGAGGAACCTCCATTGATCCTTACTTAGCTACAACAATCATTGGTCTTGTTCAGCTTTTTGGCAACTTCTACATGTTTTACATAATGAATACAGCCGGAAGACGACCATTGCTAATCATTTCAGGTATTGGATTAGTAATCAGCTTAGTGGGAATGGCCACTTTTTTTAAAATCCAATCAATTGCGCCACAAATGGCCAGCGATAAGCTCTTTTGGTTGCCAATTGCTTCCATTGTATTGTACTTTATCACTTTTGACTTGGGCTGGAGCTGCATACCACCAGCCATGATTGGCGAATTGTTGCCCCTGAAGTATAGAGGATTAGCTGGAGGAATAACGGTAGCATGGGCCTGGACATCCATATTTTTAACTACTAAATTTTACGTCAATATAATCAGTTCAATAGGCCAATTTGGAGCGTTTTTAATGTATGCTTGTTTCGTTGCTTTTGGTGTGTTTTTTGCCATCTTTATTTTGCCAGAAACAAAAAATAAGACATTAGAAGAAATCGAAAGTTCGTTTAGAAAGAAAAAGTAAATACAGCACTCTCTACATGAAATTTAAATATTGCCAAAAACTAATTAGTAATTACCAAAAAAAAAAAATTACTAAGTCTTTTTTTTTAGAGTACTACAGTATACATATATATTGTAGCGTTGTTTCTTAATACCGGTACACTTAAAATCAAAGCACTGCCTTATTAAGAGTGGTCACCAAAGTAACCAATATGACCATATTCTTGGTACCCTAACAGCATCATTGCCAAACATTTTGAATTGTAATCCGAAACAAGTGCAGTAACATTATAATTATTAATCTACACATGTTAATACAGTATTAACTGTATTCATCTACAGCACTTTAAAAATGTTCTCGTAACGTTGTGAATTCTTAAACATCATTTTCATTCAATAACTTCTATGTGCACTGTAATACAAACCATTATAAAAATTGTTTATTTCAACATACTGTAGCTTTCCTTTTTAATCATTTTTAGTTGCGGAAAGAATGAATCGTTAGCGTTAATTGAATTAATTACTGTAATTTATTAATAAGATTGAACGAAGAAATTAGTTAAGTATTATGAAATTAGTTAGTACTGTAGTATCGCGCCGACCAAAAGTTGAAGAAACTCGGCTGCGCCACGACTCCAAGGTCATCCACCATGACGATTAACAGCCAACCTGGGCAATTATTTCGATGTCAAAGGTTATCGTATCGATTAAAAACGCCATAATAACTGATGAGAAGACAGTTTTACATAGTCGGCAACAATGTTTAATCACATTTAGGTCAATAATTTTCGGTCAATTGAGCATTTTACCGGTTCACCAGTTGAGGGAACGGTCAGCGCTAATCATCATTCGTTACAGTGAAATCGAGGTCATTAAAACGACTAAAATACAAGGAGGGGAGTTGGTAAATGAAGGCAAAAAAATGTAAGTAATATTATCATAACCTCTATTTCTTATATCAAATACTTTGAAAACATGTCGGCTGATGTAAATACAGAATAGTTGTAGATGGTATAAATCGAGTTTAATGAATTACCAAATCTGTTAGATGGATCAACTTATTCTGACATTTATCATGGTACAGTCTGTAATGAATGCCAGAAGTTAAAATGAGTCAAGTTAGATTACCGCGTGCAATTTAGGGATATTCTATGATGACATTTAATTTATCGTTTAAATGCGAATCGGTTATTTTTATGAATGAAATGACAATGTCGAGATGTTAATGACTTCTTTTAATTAGTTCAGCTCCCATTTGAAATGTTCTTTGATCGTACTCAGCTGTTTTTAAAGCGGTTTCATTGACTGGTCTGCAATCAGATAGCTTTCGTTTTGCCTGTTAATGACACAGTTTTACCTGTAGCTATAAACTGGTTAACGCACTTCTATAATTGAATAATAATTACCTTGTGTGTTTTGCTGAGGTAAGCAGTGACATAAAACTGGCCAAACAAAACAACATACGAAGATATGTAAATTATCGCCATATACACTTGCCATTTTAAGTAGTCGCAACCGTTAATCAGCATGTTTATTGCTATAAATATTCCCAGGAGAAATTGAGCCTATTGAAATAAAATCAACTTGTTATATCATTTAATAAAATGAACACTAAACCTTTTTAAGAATTCCCAAAAGCTTGGTTATTTGGTTTTATTCGTTATATTTATTATGAAAGTTAATGAATCTAGTTTAAACTTTAATATACGGTAGTGTAAATTACTACAGTATAACTTAATATTTAATTTGTTTCTATTAATTATTAAATTGTCATATTTACCAGTTGCAGAACTGTAATGTATCGTTTCCACCATAGATATCTAGTGACTTTTGGGCCAAAAACAGACAGCCCATAGTAACTGTACATTACAACATGAACAAAAGCGTTGACTAAAGCAGCTAGAACAGCTGAAATAAAATTAAGACACTAAGTTAACACATTATCACACTTAACTTATCAAATTCGACATACCATTGCCACCTGGGAACCACCGTCCAACTGTCCAACACACTGCCAACATAGACGAATGATGATAAACATGCAAAAACGACAACTGGGTATTCTTTTTTCGGACAATTATGAAGAAAGTATCCAAAAACTCAAATATTTTGGATAGTAAATAGTAATATGCTGCATTTACCATCTTAAAAACAATTGATTATTATTAATTTTCATAGTTGTGCGACTATTAAGAGAGCTTCCGTGCTATTTTATTAATAAAAAGCATTCATAAAGTTACACTTAGACAACACTGATATAAACTGAGATTTTCTTATGAGTTTATAAGCTACTCCCTAACTAGTTTGATGCATATACTTACTCTCATTTCTTCTGGGTCTGTGGATTGCCTAACCGGTTCACACCACCAATTATAGCTTAATCGATAACTACAAATGGCCAACTATGTGATAATTCAGTTATTTATGGGATATTTTTTTATTTAAAGCTATTAAATTATAAATACCTCCAAGAAGATGTGTAGATTAAGAATAGCAATCGCAATGTTGTAAAAAAATACAAAAATCTTTAGGTTCATTGGTTTTCTGTTTTCCATCCATTTTGGACCATAGATGACCATTAGATAGTACAGAATGATCATAACCGCGATTGGTTTACACGAATCCATCAGTGGATAATTATCAACTCTGTTATCTTTTTTTTTTTTTTGAAGGTTAAATTAATATTAATAAACATTTTACATTAAAGCAAATTAAGTTAACCTCTGAGTTTCCATAAGTAATTGTATCCGTCAACTGGATTCAAAATAATGTCGGCAACGTCCATTATTTGCGAGATATTGTCGTTGTTCATTTTTAACCCTGTGAAAGTGACCGCCACACTGGACCCCTCTACTACTTTGTTATGAGGAGACAAAGGGAAAGTTTAAACGTTTTATTTTCAATCTTCATGTGACGTCAAGGGTTGCTTAATTTGACCTATAAAAAGTGGCTTTTAAATGTGACATTGAATGTTTTTCTTTTTATTATTGGTAGTAATTGGTGAATTTAGAAAGTGGAGAACGAGGTACAACCTACATTTGACGTCAAAATGGGCCATTGGTCACTTGATTTAGTTTGATATTTAAGACATTGTTGAATTATTGTCTTAAAAAAGTTGTTTATTAAAGGGGGGGAAAAATCAAAAAAAAAGTGATAAACTAGTTTAGTGTGTTAAATGGGTTTACTCATTTTTGTTATTAAAACAGATGCCAAATTGAAAGTAATTTTTAGTTACGTTTAGTTAACACGGTGTTAAGTTACTTAACGTATGTAATCCGTTTGAATTAGTTAATTGTTTAATTTCTTTTGTGGCGATTTTCCATTGTTGAATTTGAAAATTACTCGTATTTATTCGTTGTTTAGTAATGTGATACAAACTTGTATATATTTTTAGCTTAAATATTAGTTTTAATTTACTGAAAGTATAGTGTATGATGAAAAAAATTATTTTAGATTTTATGATAAGTACATTTCTTTATTGTTTTATAAGAAAAAATTACAAAATATAAAAATAATTGAAAAAATGCAATTTTGCCTAAAGAGCAGAAAATGTAATTTTCTATGATGCTGAGCTGAATTTTAAATTAGTTCTCTTACTTTGTAAGTGCGTCAATTCCATTCATTTAAGATAGAAAAAATAGACAAAAATGACCATGAAATTAAAATTATATAGCTTTAATATAAACAAACATATTGCTTTAAGCATTTTCCTAAAAACAAAAAATAAATTCGTGGAAATACCTCAATGGTAAATTTTTTCATTTGGACTAAATGTCAATTTCTTTATTACTTAATTGGCCTATTTCTCTAAAGAAATTCAATGCAGCAAATTTTTTTATTTAATAATTAATTTATTTAATCATTTGAAATAGTTTTTTTGCGTTTGTTTTAGTTTAAACAAATTAAAATTGTTAAAAAATTCTATAATACACCAGTCCTAGTAAAATGGGCTTATTCATGCATGAAATAATTACACTGACAAAACATTAGAGACCATTTCAACGAAGTAATCGACTAGTAGGATCACTTTGTACTGTATTTCTACTTTTGAAGGTAGAAATATTTACTAAAATGACTAATTTACTAGGCTAACAGCTAACGAATTAGCATAACTTAATAATGAGGTTATTAGAATTTGTTTTTAATTAAAATACATGTTAAGTCTTGATATTGTGGTATTTTTAATACAAATTTACATGGAGTTTGTATGAGTAATTATTTAAAGTAGGACCACACAACCACATCATCACAAACCTTAAAAATTTCAAAATGTTTAGCAAATACATGAAACATACAATATAAGTTGCATTTAGTACTGGACTTTATACATAAAATTTAACAAAACATATTTTACATTACTTAATTTGTTCAAATTTTGAATCGAAATTCGTAAAAAAATAATTTTTGAGCAAATTTGAGCATTTAAAAATTTTTTAATTGTAAAAGTCGACTAAATTGCATACGATATTAGTTATCCTAGTTTATAATGGCTTTAATCATTTAATTTATTGATATACAGTAGTTAATTAGCCATTGTAGCAGTTGCAATCGTTCTTTTGTAACCATTTGTTGTTGATTTCAAATGATGACCATTAATAACTTTAGGTTCATCTGACAACTTTGTTTTACTCTGGATAAAGAGAGTATATTATTTAATAATAATGTAGCTAATACTGTAGGAATAAAAATGACTTACCACTGGCCTTTTATGAATATAAGCTGTGACATAAAATTGGCCAAATAGAATAATGTAAGATAACGTGTAAAAAATGCATAAATATTGAAGACCTTTTTGAATTTCACAACCGTAAACCACCATGTTAAGTCCAATCATAAATCCAAGCATAAACTGGGCCTACGAATAGCAAAATTCAGATAAATTAAATGAAATTCAGCCATTTTTTATTCATTTGCACATTTGCATTTAGGCAATGGCATATTTACGATCAAATATAATATATAAATTTAGCAGAAATGCAATTATTAGGTTACTGTAAGTTAATTTTTTTTGGTTAAGTTCTGGTGCAATAATTTGTTTATTAACATTTTGTTGGCCTAGTCTAACGGAATTTGCAATTAAATCAGTGTCATATAAAAACCAGTAGCTGTCTACTATACTCGGTGTGCTATTTTAGCAACTTTAAATATTTTTTACATTGAGTTAACACTGTAAGGCTAAAACCGCAATTTAAATGACGTGACTAATAAATGTAGTATAGTGGATTTTTCGTGCATAATTTTTTCTGTAAATTTCTTGTAATACTGTACTTTTTTTTCAAGATTAAGCAAGTTGATCAATTTTTAAAATATTGTAAATAGCAAACTTACCAATTGTAAAATAGTGATGTAGCGTTTCCACCATAGATATTTGGTGACTTTTTGTCCAAAAACAGACAGTCCATAATAACTGTACATAACAACATGGACAAAGGCATTGACCAAAGCAGCATGAATTGCTAGTTAAACAAAACATTTATAACGATCGATTAGTTATTAAGTCACAGAGCCTTACAATTTCCTCCAGGGAACCATCTCCCTAATATCCAACACAAAACCAACATGGAGGAATGATGATAAACATGCAAAAATGATAATTGTTTATTCTTCTTTCGGACGATTATAAAAAAAGTGTCCAAAAACTCAAACAGTTTAGACAGCAAATAGTAGTAAGCGGCATCTAAAAGCTAAAGAATGCATTAATTTTCTGAAAAATTTGAAGTTTAACGTTAGAAAAAGGTTGTTGACCTATTACCCGGAAAGTTTATAATTGTATAAGGGCCAAGTGTGTTATGTTTGCATAGAAACACCTGTATATCCCTATACTGTACTAAATTAGATAGGAATTTATGGCGTGGATTTAACCCCTAAACTAGGACATACTGTAAATCTAAGTAAGTTTAAGGTTAAGGTTAAATTTGCAGGTTGTCAACCGTAAACTCTTCAATTAATCAAATAAAATTTTAATTAAAAACCAACAATATTACAAAGCAATAAGAAAATAACATTGAAGGTTTTGTCCAAAAACACTAAAACTTGGTCAGAATTTCGATTAGAATTTTGTGCAAGTATGAAAAATGTACACCAATACAGTATTTGTAACAATTTTCGTATGGTACGCAGACTTGAAAGGTTTGGGAAACACTGGTGATGTGAAAATAGAGGTCAATGTTAACGTGTTACATAAGGTTAAGAATTGTTAACTTATTATGTAAGGTTAAGAATTATTAACATGTTATATAAGGTTAAGAATTATTAACATTATCATGGCATAATTTAATGGTCGTTTTTGAATCTTAACAGGTACAGTAAAATTATACTGCATAATTATCATGTTTTAATATAGCACTGTAATTCTTATTGCAGCTTAGGTTTCAGATATGCTAATTGACGTTAACAACTTAATATGACCTAATTTAAGCTATTTTATGTAAATCAAATGATTATGAAAGATGATCCGTTAGCATTGTTTTAATGGTATTGCATTGTTTACATAGCATTGTAAAGTTACACCCAGTTAATCAAGTTAAAAAAATTAATTATTAGTTTGTAACTGAATAATTTTTTATTTGAGTGTTATGGCCGAAATGAGCCACTGAAAAAGGTTGACAACCGCTTCTAAATGTATGGGTGCTCCTCCGGCAACCTCTCTACCCTTGTTTATAGGTGCTATAGGTATAGATACTGTATTTGCGTTTACTTACCCTTATTTCTTCCGGATCGGTCGAATCCCGAACCGGTTCACATAGCCAGTTGTATCCTAAGCGGTAACTATAAATAGCCAGCTAGATAACCGAAATCTATGGTTAACTTAGTTAAATTGATAGATATTTCGATAAATGATTCACCTCCAAAAAGATGTAGAAGTTGAAAATTGCGATTGCGATGTTGTAAACAAACACAAAAAATTTCAAGTTCATTGGCTGCCTGTTTTTCATCCATTTTGGACCGTAAACAACCATTAAGTAATACACAACAATAGCAACAATGATGGGTTTGATCGATTGTAGAAGCCAATAATTTCCATCTCCACGTTTGTCTTTTTAATAAGACATTAAATTACGTTTAGTAATTAAGATATGAAGAATTGTGTGTACTTTACCTCTGAATTGCCACAGATAGTCGTATTTGTTGACAAGAATGTCCCACATCTTCAACGCGTGTATTTGACTTGAAAACCTTTTGAAGACGCTAATATAGGCCAACAACTGGTTCAACCTCGGACGGCAAGATAGTAAATGTTCAACCAGTTGATTTTTACCTTTTTGCTATGCTTTTGTGCTACTTCAATCAGGTTATTTACTTGATGACGTCACATGGGGTGGAGAGAGAAAATAAAAAACAACAAAATTATTGTATAGTTCCTGGTAATTGCTTCACAGCTTGGCCATTGATGTTACAGCCTGGCTTTGATTTTTAAATGTTTTTAAAATCTTCCGCTTTTAAAAAAAATTCATTTAATTTTTTCATTTAAAATTAATAATTTTTTTTTTTTTTTTTGAATTTCACTTTGCACAGAAAAGATTTATAATTTCAGCACATATTGCATCATAAGCGGCATTCTCTTTTTTTAATTTATGTCAAACAAATTTTCTTAATTGTTTTTATAAAAAATATTAAAATATTATTATAATTACCCAACCTTGTAAATTTTTTAAAATTTTTATATTTCAATTTAAATTCTTTTTTTATTGGATTGTGTTAAAGTGTTCATTTAATCACCTTCACATGCTCGATATTTAAGAGTTTACGAAGTTTTAACATCATAAAACTGCCATAAATTTATTTAATCATTGAATGTTATCTTATAATCAGATACGTGGGTTTTTTTTTAATTACATACCATCATTACTTATTTTTATGACGAATTATGAATAAGTATTTAGTATCGTATTCGAGGTATACACATTGCACTGCAAATGTTTAAGTGGTTATACTACTGATAATTATGTTAGGCTGGTTAGTTAATAGCTTTCTTAATGATTCTTTGATAGCAGTCCGTTTCCAATGACATCTTGTTAAAATACTCGCTATTTTTGCCATCTTTTGGTTCCTTGGTCATTTCTTTCTGGTTCTGTCAAATAACCATATCTTAGTTAGACATTGCTTAATTAATATTTAGTTAAATTAATACTTTATGTCCTTTATGTATATAAGCCGAGATGTAAAATCGTCCAAAAAGGAACAAATAGGACATGGTGTAACCAACTGTGACGTATTGCATCCACTTTGTGTATTCACAGCCATATACAAAAAAACTTATGCCAATTACTAAACCCAGAAGAAATTGAGCCTGAAAAATAATAAGCAAAATTTAGCTGACGTTTTATTAAAGCAACTCTAACAATTTTCACATCAAGTCAACTGTTTAACTTTAATAGCAAAAGAGCATCATTTGTTTAAACTCTTTAATAGAAGTCAACTTAGATAGCAATCAACTGTTGTTTTGCATTGTTTATTTGTTGAAGTGATTTAAAGTGCATTTAATTAGATCTTTTAAGTTGTCGATGCTTTGTTAAATTTCGTAACTTGCGTATAATGTTTTTTTTGTAAAAGTCTAAAACCTTCAGATTTAAATATATTTACCAATTGCAGAATAGTGATGTATTTTTTCCACCATAAATATTTGGCTACTGCTGGTCCTAGAGCTGAAAGTCCGTAATAACTATACATAACAACATGGACAAATGAGTTTGTCAATGCACCCAATGCACCTAATTTAAATAAGCTTTATGAATATTGTTGTGAAATTGTATTGTTGATATAATTTACCATTTCCACCAGGAATCCATCTGCCAACAATCCAACACAACATTAACATTGAAGAATGATGATAAACGTGTAAAAATGACAATTGATTTGTCTTTTTTCGTACGATGATAAAAAAAGTGTCCAAAAACTCGATAACTTTTGATAATAAGTAATAGTGCAGTGCGTTTACCAGCTAGTTAAAATAAGTTAGTTGTTAAATACATTTGAACGAAAACCCTACACTAAAATTCCATAATGTTATTTACTTACTCTCATTTCTTCTGGGTCCGTCGACTGTCTGACCGGCTCACACCACCAGTTATAGCTTAAACGATAACTAACTGTCGCCAACTAAGTAATAATTTCAAACATAATAACATGATTATATAGTAAGTTTATGAATTAGTACCGTACCTCTATGAATATGTGCAAATTGAGGATGGCAATTGCGATGTTGTAAACAAATACAAAAAGCTTTAAGTTCATTGGTTGTCTGTTTTTCATCCATTTTGGACCATAGATGACCATCAGAAAGTAAAAAGTTATCAGAGCCAGCGTAGGTTTGATTGAGCTCATTAGCACATAATCATCAATTCGCTTGTCTTAAATATTTAATAATATTAGTTAATTATGATAAATTTATTACCTTGGTTAATATGAATACCTCTGAATGTCCATAAATAGTTGTACCATTCGGTTGGATGCATAATTAAGTCCATTGTTGAATTTTAAAATCAAACAACTGAAAGAAAAAAACACACGCAATAATTATTTTAAACTTTGGATAATAATTCACTGAACAATTCTAGTGATTAAATTATTTGTTTACATTTTTGTAGGCGTTTTTAAGATTTTTTTTTAGTAATTGTTTAATTATGATTACAGTTAGTTAACTAAATCCAAGTTAGCTTATTAAGTATAAGTTAGTATAATAGGAAAATGTGGCGAGCATCCTAGTTCATAATTACGTCAGTTTTCATGCCTTGTAAATTACAGCATTGGAAGCAGTTACTTTAAAAATTGAGGCCATGTCAATGAAATTTAAAGAATTTCTTCGTTATGCTGTATTAGGTGCACCTGTCTTATGTATTTTTAAACCATTTTATTCCTAATGATCGAATAGAAGTTAAAATGTGGTTAAAATAAACTACCTGCTCTGTGATAAAACAATTCTGTTATGACTGGTGAGCAGGGAAAACCTTAAACTAAATTCGTAGAAAGATTCAATAAATAAAAAAACTACTCATGATGACGTCAGAAATGACTTTTAAATGATTCTGCATAAAAAACCGGCCAAGTGGGAAAACTAGTTAACGCGATCATGAATTTTAAATTGAATAATGGTTAATATTGCTTGCAAGTATTTATTATATATTTTTAAATTTCTTTTATATTTGATTTTAGATAAAATATGAAATATTTCAGACTCAGCATTTTTATTTGTTATTTTATTATAAACTTGCTATAATAAAATTAGGCCGTCTAGAAAGCGCAATAGTATATCCAGTACTATATATTAGATTTTTGAAAATTTTGTTATTTTTGAAATTGATAATTATAATGAAAACTACAGCGTAATAAGTAAATTGGAATGGCAGTGATATTATAAAAAATTTGGCATAAAAGTTTTTAATGATATTATATTATATACAGTAGGTTTTTTTAATTAAACACGCTTACCTTGCTCAAACGGTTGCAAATCCTAAGTAAAAATGTTTATTCAGTCACAGCTTACTTTTTGTTGAATTATAAACAACAATAATCCATGCACTGATCCAATGGAAAGCATTCAAAACTTATTTGTTGTTTTTTTCCCCAATAGGATTTTCAGGAGAACAGAAATGTACTAATTTTTGCAGTAGCTAACTTAATTCGATGACAATTCAATGACAACGAGTGAAAAAATAAAGAATGATATATGAGAAATAATTAAAATTCTGAGCTGCGTCTATTCTTTTTTATATAGTTTAATTAAATGGTTGTGGCTAAGCAACTCCCTCTATTAAAAAATTGAGGAAAACAATTTTTTTCATATAATAACAGCTTCAACTTATAATAGACAGGTTGTATTCATAAGAGTAAGCTTGAATACAGTTTAAAAGAAATTTTTCTAGGTTTTTTTCTTTTTGTTCGAGGAATGACTTTTGACACAGTTTTTACGAGAGGGAGGACCCAACAGCCAATCAAATCGTCTGAAATCTTCAAAAGAAAAAGTTTTGCTACTTTTATGTTATGCAATTAAATTCCCTTAGCAAGCAATTAGTTAGTACATTCAAAAATCAACATGGTGAAATAAAGTAAACTATGACGATGATGCATCAAAATATTTTCCAACAAATTTACCCATAAAAATAACGAAACTAACTGTGATTTACTGGCGTGCGTTTTTGTCTCAGTACTTTGTTGAAAGGATTTACAGTTGTCACTTCAACGCTAAAAAAAACATCCTACATTTCTACGGAGAACAATACTATGTTGGATTTAATTATTAAATTCAATAATGAGTCTTGTTTTATTTAGTTATACTTTTAACTTTTTTTTAAGTGTGCTAAATGCTAGTTAATAAATGTTAACTTAATGTGTTAAATGCAATTGGCACACAATCAATTGAAAACTCTAAATGTTGTTAAACTTAATACGGATTTCGAATGTCATTTCGTAGTTAGCGGTAATCTTAATTAACTTAGCTATCAAACTGGTTACCTGTCGTTTGATATAGTATTACTGTACTGTTTGAAGTGTTTACCACAAGAGGGCGTACTCTGCCGCACCCAATTCGTACACTTGGCTAAAGATGAAACTGCTTTCACGGTGACCTTCACCATTAATTTCACATTTATTAAATGTAAAATCTTTTATTAATTTTTGCATTATCATCAATGAAATTGTAAAATTAAAAAGTCAATAATTAAGTGTCTAATTGCTTAAACGTTTAGACAAATGATTTAATATTTGCTTTTCTTTTTCATAAAATGTAAATAAAATGAAAGATGAAGCAAAATGTTCATATCCCTTCAAATACTGAACGTCATGTTTATCAGTTTATATTAAATTGCCATTTTAGGAAATTTATTATAGTCATTTTTTATATTAATTATTAAAGTTTATATTAAATAAAATAATGTTTAAAAATTGTAATTTTGATATTTTACAGTTGAAAGCTGTGACGTTGTTGTAGAAGAATCGAAAATCAAACGCCGTCGGTGACCTCGAGGCGGTCGATGACGTTGTTTTAGCCGAGGTTGTGATGGTCGCGCACGGCAGAGTAATTAGTCGGTGGATTGCCCAAGAATTTTTTGAGTATTAACAAGTAACCAATTGCCATTATTTTTGTCATATAAGGTGTGTATGCTAAACGTAAATAAGATTTTATTTACATTAAATCATTTATTGAAATTAGTAAAAAAAATAAAATAAACGTGATGATAGACAAATCTCAACTGCCGGATGAACATTGAAAATTTCAGGGAAAAAAATGAATGATCTACGTCGAGGAAATTTGGATCATTTTATTTAAGGTAATTTATTCTTAATTTTGTCAAGAAAAAATTACAGTATTTACATTTTATTAATTCGCTGTGGTTTGAAAATGTGTCTGTTGTTGTGGCCAATGGGTTGTTTTAATCATTAGATAGAATTATATCATATTACTACATTAGTTATTTCCGAAGTTTGTTAATTAAAAGTTGGATCCAAATTTGGGAACTTCGATATTGCTGTTTGTCACATGTCCATTTGTGTGGAATTTAGAAAGTTTAAACTGATCGTTTAGTAAACCAAACTAAATTTACATTAGTTGAAATACTTGGTGTACTCAAACGTAATACAGTATAGTTTATTATAGCATTTTGTTTTCTTTAGTTTGAAATCGTTTTAATGTAGTTTTGGGTTTTGAATCAGCGTTATGTTGCGGTGAAGCTAGCTTTTGTTGACATCTTTGCTTGCCTCGTACAGTTTAGCTATTTATTTAGTTTTGTTTAAATAAGAGTAATGTTTTTGTTAATTTTCCATCTGATAGTAGTTAAAACTGTTAAAAGGAATTTATTTTGGCGCCATGAAGCTTTTACTGTTTCTTCTTCATTCAATCAAAACAGAACACAAACAATTTACAGCGCCTTTCAGTTTACAGTTTTGGGCAATTCAGTGTTTAGACATTAAGTGATAACAGCTGACAAATACCAAATAGATATAAATAACCCGATGGCGGGAATTTGCCATTAACTGATTGGTTGTTTAATCAAAACATTTCAACTTTAGCGATGTAAATATATAGGGAATCTCGCAATTAGCATTCTCAGTTAAAATAAAGTTGAATCTAATCTTTAAGTTGTATAATAATATCTCGGTTAAAGAATTTAGCTACACTTAAAGTTATTTAACTGCTAAATCTGAATTTCTCAAACATGAAACGGAAATAGCATGTGATTTTATTGAAAATGTATATTATTATTATGGGAAATTTGATTTAACTACCTTAACATATTGGGCTTTTCTTTTAGTAAAGTTAAAACCGTTACTTAGTTACAGTCTTAAACTGCTAAACTTGCTCTATTTAATGTAGTGTACTGCTATTAAATAATATGAAAAGTGATGACTAATTTTTTAGTAAACGTGGCCGAAAAAAATAATGCTTTTTGACAATGCTTTTAAGATGTGTTAATTATCTTTCATTGTAATCTGAATTTTCTCGTGTCTCGTTGTGACATAGAAATTTCCTGTTTTCATTTCTAATAATGATAATTTAGTAGTTTTTAGTGCAATTTTGTGGTGGGCGGTTGATACAGTTTGTGTGATTTAGTTTTTGGCGTCTATTTGGGTAAATGGCTGGTAACTACAGGATCAATAAGTTATATTCGTGTTACTGTATGTGCAATTGTTTCTCACGATGACAACGGACGTTCAGAGCGATTTTTAATGAATTTGATGGATTTTGGATTAAGATCTACGACATCTTAATCCTTTTTTTCCCTTTCAATTTCGTCCTATGCGTCATCATCAACTTGTCATCGTGACTACTATTTTGTAGTATGGTATCTGAAGGTCTAAAAATATCAACTTCCAACATAAAAAAGATTTTTTTCGTATTTTTAAATAATAGTCTGTAGTGTTACTTTCAGTGATCAAATAAGGACATTCATTTCACTATATGTTTATAGTTAACTTTTTTATGACTTACCGAAATTTTAAACAAATATATGGGCATTGTATTTCTCGGTACCTGTATTTTAGTACGGAAATTATCTTCATGTCCAGAAAACTTTTAATTGTCCTTATCAGCAGTTTAAACGAGTTTAGCAGTGCTTTCAACATAGTAAGGTTTAAGCCATTTTGAATTTTACTGTTTTAAATCAAGTTCTATTGTTAAAAGATTTGGTTCTAAAAACCATGTTCTATTGTTAAAAATCTTGTTATTTAAATACGTTAATTGTTAGATATTTTTAGATTTAGAATTTGGGTTAATCTTAATTGTATGGTGACTAACCGATGTTTAATTCTCAAAGGGCTTAATAGAAAAAGCCCTACTTTCGGATGTTGCTACTTCGAAATGATAAACATAATAAAACCCGTTAAACATTATTTATTTAGTCAATTAATTACACATCTATTTTTATAATAAGTAAATTATAATAGGTGGGGGTAGAAAAAATGCGAATTATTTAATTTAACAGGAACAATTACACTGAGTAATAACCGGATATAAAATTGGTATCCATTTGCAATAACTGGATTTATTCCAATCTTGACAGTGCCATCGCAATATCGTTTTATTCTCACTTTTAAATGGTTTGCACGACATTCCTTTGGGGAATGAGCATGAATGACGTGAATAACAGTGGCCTTCACGCAACCATCTGGGCCAAAATCTGATTCCCAGGTCCTTCCACACGTACAACACTGGGCAGTAGGTGTATGACCATAAAAACTGCCTCATTTTTCGACGTAAATTAGGACTTATATTCTCAGTTTTACCAATCTCTGTCCACGGCGACGACCATGACCACGATTTCAATTTCAATTTTTTGATGTCTAGTGGCATTCGACCTTTAGGCACACGCTTCCCGTTACGATTTTTCATAAAGTTAATGTCTAGAGTACCATTAGGTGCTAAAATCGAATCAATGGGACGTTTTATACTCATAAAATTTCTATCGAAATTATCTCCTAATTTTGTCATTAGAAATTGTGTGTCCAAGTCTTCTATTTTTGGATCATAAACTTTGTTTGGTGACTCTATTAAATCAACGATTGGCAGATCCAGATCAAACGATGGTTGGATTATTGGGCTATTATCGTGTCCATTCGACAGCATGGCATTTTTGATTGATTTTGACACAAACTTTGTATGTCCAACTTGACAAAGTAACAGAAAGTTAAGAAGTTGGATAGTAACTTGACACAAATAATTCATTTTTAGAGTTGTTTCACACTAGAAATCCAAATCAAATCTTTAGGCACGGAACATTGACAAACATTGACCAAACATACATAGTGTCGAAATGTATGTCTATAAAATGATGAATACCAAGACAATCCTTAGCACTTAAAACGGTTCAAAATATTTGAAAATAATGTCTTATGATGGGTCCAAAAGGGGTTGTATAAAGTCCAAATGGCACTGCAGTCACATGAACACCATCAGTAATTATCACTGCTGAAAAGTTGTTCTGTCCAATGATCTATTAATAACGTTTTTCAACTGTTACAAGTAAATTGATGTCCATTTTTAGCCAATTTGAGGTTGCTATTGACTCTGAAGAAGCTAAAGTTGAAGTGAAATGTTTTTGTACGGTAGTTGAAAAAGAGAAAATGAAATATAGGCGGAGCTAAATTTTGGAGTTTTAAACACAACCAATCGTGGATCTCTGTTTTGTGATTTCAATTTTAAACACTGCTTTACATTCAAATGCCATCTAATTATTTATTCATGAAAATATTTGTGGAAAATTATTTAAATATCAAAACAGTAATCATAAATTGATTTGTTGTAGAAAATTATTAACAAAATTTTTTATTTAGTTTTATTTGGTTTTAACATTTACTAAGTCTAACTTAGCATATTGACAAAATGATATTAAACTATTATACTTTCACAATTAAATTGATGAATTTGAAATTAATTAATATATTTATTAATTAAAAATCGTTTTTAATTTAGAAATACGGCATTGTATATATGAAACGTACTGTGTTTAAAACGTGGTTAAGGTGTTGGGACTTCCAACCCGTAAACATAAGGAAATTATGTTTTAGATTTTTCTTAAAGATAAAGGAATACCTAATCTTTTTTTAATTACTGTATTGTCTGTGACACATGCAGAAGCACACTATTCCGGATTTTTTTTTTTTGGAAACAATAGACAAGTAAAAAAACATGTTGTTTTAATTTTAGATATGAATTGGACAATTGATTTGGGCAGAAAGATTTCTAAAAAAATCCTTTTATTCATTTAGGATATTTTGAGATTAAAATCTTTTTCGACTTTAGGGAATACACACGGTACCATGTCATTTTTCACAAGGTTTTTAAGCTTTTAAAATCTTCTATATCCTGGTCTTTTTGTTGCAATTAACTTTTGTGAATTTGCTACTGACATTTTTTAAAATCTTAATTGGACATGAAGCACAGGTGTCGAAAGGTCACTTAGCATATTGTACGTATTTGTGAAATCACAGTAAAGCATGAAATAGAGGACACCATAAATTATAAATACTGTATTAAACCGTTTTTTTAAACATTTTTTTATAGTTGTTGTTATTGTTGATTTGCTATTGTTTTGCTAATTTGTTCCGTCGTCTGCTTCAGACATTTCTAGATAAACTAACACTTGATATATGTTTTTACATGTGGAGTATGTGGGTTAATATAATGTGATCTATGGAGATTATACTGTATGTGATCAATCGTAGAACTGCAGAACCAATCGTAAATCTTCCATTGAAAATCAATTGGATTTACTTTTAGCGTCTTGAGTTTTCATTCAGATACTTTTTTGGGCTTATTTTATCTAGTAAATAGGATGTTTACGGTAAATAATAAAAACAATAGGCTGACAAAAGGGGAGAAAACACTTTTGTTGTTGTAGTCCACATTGAACGAATTTATAATTGCACTTTTGTGTTTTGAAGAGGTTTTTTTTATTAAATATAAAAACTGAGAGATTTATACTGAAAAGTGATTTAATATGATGAGATTTAAAATTTTAATACATTAAATTTCAATTGTTTATGAAATTGAAAATTATACTTCATTTTTTGTTATTATTTAAGCGACTGTTTTTTATTAAAGTTTTACAACTATTTTTTTAGTTGGTAAATTTGTATTAAAAGTTTATCTAAAGTCACTCACTATTTTTACGTTACAATAATACAGCTTTGTAATGTTTTAAGTAGTTTACCGTGCATTACATTTAATTGTATAATTTTTAAAATAATTTTTGTTATTTTTCCAAGTGAGTGAATTTGTTTTGTGTGGTCTGTTAAATTCCAGGCCTATGACTTCATAAAGTCCTATTTATATTAACCTTATACACATAGCCCCCCACTCGTATATAATACCCCCACTTTCTGTAAATTCAGTAAAACTTTTTAGTTTAAAAAAATAAGAAAAAAAAACTTTAAAACTTTTTTTGAAGCTCAATATACATACAGTGTGCGAGGGGTGTAGATGAAAGGGTGGGGTGGAAGTTAATCCTTGTTGGAATGTGAAAAATAATAAAAAGTTTTTCTTTTGGGATTTGAAGTTGTTCGTGACGCCATAGTTAACCCCAGACAAAAAGTGAAATAGTTTCAGCTCACTTCTTCCTCTCCCCCCCCACCCACCTCCCCATCTCCCATTCAAATTGACCACCCAATTGGCTTACTGGAATTTCACATACAACAC
Source organism: Helicorthomorpha holstii (assembly GCA_013389785.1). Lineage (NCBI taxonomy): Eukaryota > Metazoa > Arthropoda > Diplopoda > Polydesmida > Paradoxosomatidae > Helicorthomorpha > Helicorthomorpha holstii. The sequence continues at coordinate 28,508,836 of JAAFCF010006596.1, read as the reverse complement.
TTCACTGTCAAAATTTCAGGAAAATGCTTTTATTTAATTATTTTATTTTGTTAAATTTTTCAATTGTGGAAAATTGATTTTTTATGAATTTAAAATCGGTGAGTTAAAATAAGTGAAATGTGTATGGGTTGAAATAGAAAATTTCTTCTTGATTGTGATATGAAAGTCAAGTTTCACTGAGTTTTTTATGAAAATGATACAAATTTGGTAGATCATTGACTATTAGTACAGTGTTTGGTTATACGGTGACTAAATAGGACTGACTGAATCCATCAGTGTCACGGACAACCTGAGTAGCATTCAGGTCTTATTCCATTTGGTCTTAAAACGACAAACCATGGAAACACAGTAACTAGTTTTACTAAATTTAGTCAAAGTTGTCCATGGGTTTTCGCTTTAATTTTTTTTAGTTTTAGTATTTTTGGGTAAACATGCCTTCGGAGTAAAAGTAAAACAAGCTGTAAAAGTAGTGTTTTTGGTGTAAAAATAATGTTTAACAGCAATTTTAATGCTCATGTTTACAACTTTTCATGTACATTGATGACGTCATTTGATGCCGATTGAATTATGGACACTTGTCAGTCACTAACAACTATTACAGACTTTTTATTAACTAACAGAAAAATGTTTTTGCTGTGTGTGTGAAGTAGTAATCCCTCTTCATTGAGTTTCACATTCATCCAGTAAACTGTGCTGTATATGATGTGGGGTAGGATATTAGTTGTTCAGTCGTTAAGTCTCCTAAATAAATAACGGCCTTAATGTTATTTCTACTAACTGGGATCATGTGTCATTACTGGCAAACAATTTTCACTTTACAACATAAAAAAATACCTCATTTTTTGTGATTTTGAAACTTTTTTTCTGACTAAAGTAAGCTATAGTACGATTTCAATGACGTTTAGTAGCCAATATTAATGAAGTAAACGTAGTTATTGTTTTGTGAGATACTTTTAGACTATATGTAGTTATAATAAATGTTGATGGAGTAAATTTATAGAGCATCACAAGTTCTATAGGACATTATAAGTTGATTTGGTAATATTTATAATAAAACATCGTATTATAATAGAAGCTTAAAAACTACTAATACTATACTTGACACAATAATAGTTTAATGTTCGTAATATGTTACAGCATGATTGGTTGAATTGTTAACTTGTAGTTCGTGATAGTTAAAAAAGGAAAACATAACTATACGTTATGTACTATACTACAGTAATGCTTCACAATTTTTTAGAAATAAAAACTTATTAGGTTGTATTAAATAGTCCAGTTCTGAATAGTAAAGTTTTCCTGGAATTTTATTAAAATTTTTTTTAAAGTTAAATTTGCGGTTAAAAGTCACGAAATAAATTTATTTAGTTGAAAATTTTAAAGTTGATTGTTGTTATTGAAAATTGTTCCTACTCAAACACAATTTAAAAAAAAAATACGTTTCTAAACATTTTTATTATTTTTTAACAAATCTCTTTTCTCCTTCCCTCTTATTTTTTTCTAAAAAAGCGCGGTGCCTGTGCTATCTCTTTTACAGGGATTAAAAGATTATTTATGTTTTATTACTTAAATAGCCCCATAGACTGTGGCGCCACACACAAACACGTTTTTCTTCATTTTTTTAACAACTCAATATGAAAGTCACTATATGTAAAGTTACCAATAATGTTATTGTTACGATTCGTGATGCTAGAATATTGCTTGATTTTGATTGGCTGAAAAAAAAGATGAGAAAGTGATAAAGCATCATTCATTTATTGAAAAGATCAAAAAAATAAAATAATAATAAATAAATAAATAAAAAAGTGACTTTACCTAATGCTAAAGTCTAAATTAGCTGTCTGTTATGTGGTTCTGTCACAAGGATGGCGCCACATAAATCTTACTAAATTTTATGGTTGATTTTTATGTGTTTGTAGCAATTTTATATATTTTTTGGGGCGCTAAATAATTTTGTTGAACTTTGATTTATTAAAAAACAAATTAAAAGTGTTTATTAAGTAGTTTTTGTTTTGTATATTAAAAGTATTTTTACAATTAAAATGAATTTCATGATACAAAATCTGAGAGTGGATGAGCGAATTCAGAGTTCCAGTCCCTGTCAAACAATGCTGCCAATTGATCCCTCAGAGGATCTTCTTGGCTCCTGTTTGAAAACTGTTTTGTCTGATTTACTACAATTGAAGCTCCTCCTGTGTTCATAAAGTAATCGCCAGACCAATTTGAAGTACCTAAAAATTAAGAATGCATAAAGTTATTGAGTGACTAACGAAATTAATATATTTGCTTTGAAATTAATGTTTCTTATGTCGTTACTTGCCTACATAGACAGCATTGTCGGTGACCATGTATTTATTATGATTAACTCTGGCATAGGGAATTGCAGCTTGCTCTTTAGTGTAGCTGGGGACAACAAACAATTTCTACACAAAATAAAAATGCTGAATTACAGTAACAAGTTTACAGTTATTTTAAACAAAATTCATTACCACTTGAACATTAACTCGGTCGTAGGAATTATTAAGCACAGCCAACGAATTCAAATAGTAAGGCATACTGGCTCTAGTGTGGTTCCAATGACTGGCCAGTATTTTTATCTCAACGCCTTTTTCTATTGCCATTTTGCGAATTTGGTTGTCGATTTCCGGCCAAAATCTATTAAATAGCATTTTAATAGAATTTTAATTATAAATTTTTCAGGATTTACTTACATTAAGTCTCTAGTATATAAAGTAGTAGGAAAATAATCCATGACAGCGACATGGATGTATTGCTCTGCTTTATTCATCACATGTAGCACCGAATTTAGGTCATTAGTTCTGTCTTTTGTGCATAATTGTGGAGGAGAACTCTTGAATTTAAATGATAAAATTAGCTTCTAATTATAATCATTTTTAATATTTCAGATCTTACTCCAAAGAAAACTTCTGAAGTCGTTCCGTTGAGGGGTAAAACAGCCGGATGGGACGAATTAAAGTCTGTTTCTAGCTCTGGGGGCCATTCTGGTGGAATTGTAGCTCCTGGAACTCCCAACTTCCAATAAATGTCAAATATCTTTTCTAGATCTTCAGCTAAACAGCTACAGTTATATACTATAATTCCGACTTCCTTCACCTATTAAGGAAACCACGTATAATATTGTCTTTAATATAAAAGAAAAACTGGAAATAATAAGAAAACTAACCTGAGTGAGAGATCTCCAATCCATGTTTGCACTACCAATGTACAAATGCTGACCATCAACAACCCAAAATTTTGAATGCAAAATTCCAGCACCAAGAAGACTCTGAAAGTTCAAACTACGAACTTCAGCTGCACCTGTGATCAATTTTAAAATGTTAAAAAAACTAACATTAAAACAGTGAGTAATGGTAAACTGACCACTTTGGGACAGTTCTTGAGTGTCAACGTCAGGCTGTGTGTACGACGGCTGATCCTGAGCGACTTGTATCGATATGTTTCTCTTTAAACCAGCATTCAACAGCTGATTGAATATTATTTCTCCTTGTTTGTCCATCCGGTCATTGCTACGAACACTTGTGGTTGCTCGTAATGTCCAGTAGGACGAAGCTATGTGAATAGTTGAATGTGCCATTTGGATCAGGTTCATCCAGCTATTAAACACTGAAGGATAGTGTACAGAACCAGCACCGTACGTCATATTATCTGGGATGCTTTCAACTATCGATATCCTAGGAAGGTAAGAAACATTTTTCTTTATTAATCTATTTATTAAACCATTATTAAAGTCAGCTTTGACTTTGGTAAAGCATCAGAAGCAAAAAGCAATATATATTAGAATGAATGACAGCACAATAATACCTGAAAACACGATTGCAGTTAAATTATTAAAAACAATTTTTCTTAAATTGTATAATATTTTTATATATTTGGAGTCGTCATTGAATTAATTTTGATTTCGAATGACATTCAATGTTGTTGATTGTCATTCTATTGCTTTAATGGCATTTTAAGTTGAAAACACTCTTTTTGACTTATTTCCAACTTTCTAACGCATATTAAGCTTATTGAGATATAAAACATGACAAGCATTGCCAAATGCCAATTACAATTATATTTCGTGTGTTCACGTCAGTAGCCAACAATATTTTGAGATAGTAATTACCTGCATCGATTTTGACATTTATCCCAGTTTTTTAGAAAATTGTTGACATGTTTTTGGTCGTTGGCACTACGGTTCTGATCAATTAGCGGTAGCAAGACAACCAGAATGATGAGAATAAGTATGATGGTGATAGGGATGCAAGATGGTTTCAGCCATCTTTTCTTCCCCCATTTACTTTCTGCCTCCTTATCCATTACAGCATAACGATTGTCACTTCTTTCCAACTCCAACTGAACCAGGTCAGGTTTACCACAGTCTTCAACCACAGTCTATAATTAAAAAAAAAATCCAGGCTAATCTGTTTAATCATTTTTGCATAGACAAAGACACCAGTTTAAACAAACAAAGCAAGGTTAATTAAGTCAATTCCGATAAAACACACAGTGAAGCTGAATTAATGAGATTAATCCACGGTTACTAAAAATGTTGCAGCATGCAACAATTATTATTTTAGTCATAAAGTTAGACATGTTCAATTTAGAGGCAAAATACTGTTAAACAATTAAAATCGGTTTCACTGTCTAACATTTATGATACACAGTGTAGCACGTTTCAGGGACTACATAGCTAATTTAATTAAAAGAAATAATAAAACTTAATATAGTACAACTAATCAATTATTTTGGCATATATAGTACTTTGTAGTAGAAAACACTGCTGTATTTGAGTGATAGGGAGCCGCAATTCTGTTTGGGATAACTTGTATAATTATTTAATGTGATATGCATTGCCTTAATTGAAGTAACATTGCTGCCCCTTGCTATACACTATAAGCAGTCAGTAGGAACTATCAATATTTTATTAAGCATAACTATTTAATTATTTCAATTAAGCTTATTAATGATGATTTAAATAAATGGTACGGTGAACAGCACCGTATCGTTAATTACAAACTTAGTAAATAATAATGTTATTATAATGGGAAAGTTTTGACGTAAGGATTTAACCCATTGGTAAAAAGGATTAATCTTTATAACGTCTTTGAAGAGGTGGCATTAATATTAATTAAGGCAACGAAAGTTCATTGATATTGGCTTAATGACACAAATCAGCTGACATACTGTACAAGTACAGTATACGATGTTGATGTAGAAAAGTTATAGATTTATTGGTTGTTTTTTGTGTTAGGAGGCAAAAGTCTGGATTTTGTTTATGTTTAGAAGTACTTTGCACTTTCATGTTAAAGTTTATCAGTACAGATGGTAAATTTCATTCAGGTTGTAATAAAAGCTGACAAGTGGTAGTCCATCTAATCCTACGTATTCTCTATCTCACTTTCTGTAAACAAAGTAACTGCGTATTAGTCAATATTGTAAACACTGGGAAAATGTTATTTTTTATTATGTTTATGAGAAAATTGTGGAGCATAATTTTAGAGAATTGTACAAGATCGATATTATGGGTTTATGAATATGTATTTTGAGATTTTATGAATTTTTTTTAATGAAAAATGAGGTGTTGAAATTGTTGGTTAGTAATTAATGACCTCGCAATTCTACAGTAAGTTACTCATGATTACAAGAATTTTGTACTGTATTATGTAGTAAATTAATTTTTAGGGAAAATGAAAAGATAAATATGGTTACTTTTTAGGTTAGAATGTCTGTATGGCGGTTGCAAAACAACCTTTAGAAGTCTACAGCAAATTATTATTAAGTTAAGAGAGTTCAACATCAATTAGACATGCATCATAATAGGCTCACAACTTGTCATTCCACAACGAAACACTAGGTCACAAACACCACCATAAAAACTCCACATAATAATTAAGCTATGCATAAAAAATTAATAAGTCTGTAACGCAATTTAATCGCATACAATATTGGCTGAAATGTAATTACTCTACAAGCGCAATCTCTATTACTTAAAGAGAGTACACAACATCAACATAATACAAATTAGTTTATACAATATTTCCACGAAGATCATACAAACAAAACCACCGATTATATCAACATATAGCACGCAAAATATTAAAAACGGCACAACACGAAATTGAATAAATTGGCAACAAAGTGAACGACCTATAAAACATGAACCAAAACAGTGACAAGTTGGCAAAAACATTTAAAACACACAAATCCCACAAGCTGAAATAGATGTCTTATGCAGCACCGTAATGTTTTAATATAACATTGGATAAGTTTATTGAAGTTTTGCTTATGTAAAATAACTTTGGCTTACCCCAAAAGCAACAGCTGTCCACGTCGATTAACACAGAAAGCACAGCACAACATACAAAATGGCTGCTGCTGCTGACCCAATACAACAAATTGCAACAAACTCAAGGGAAGATTTAAAAAAGTGAGAGGGAAACTTTTTTTTTGTATATAGGAAGGAGGTTTAGGGGATGATTAAAGCGGGTTGAATGTACTTGAAAATTTTGTCTGGAGCAAAACAGACTAAGGAGAGATAAGTGTACTTTGGAAGCTATCCCAAAAATAATGGGATATCTTTCCACATTAAAATGCACCTATAGGGTGTCGAGCAAAATTCTGAATAATTTGGTTACAAACTTGTTTTATGCTTATTGAATGCTGGAAGGCTAATGTTATGCTGTGAGTAAGCGAATTTATTCAGAAAATTTCATAAAGTGAAAGCGATTTTAGCTGGTGGGTCGGTTGGTGTTTACGTGGCTTAATATTTTATTATGGGAGGATGTTTGAGGGGTGTACATGGTGTCTATTGGAGTTCACAAAATGTATTGATTTATTACAATTTTAAATGGAGGTTGAACCACTATTTTATATTACTGAATTTATTTATTTTATTTTTATTTTTGCAAATTGTTAGTCCATGGATTTTTATGCTTTTCACTTTACATACAAAAACAAACTTACAAAGAAAATATAAAAATGAGGTTAAACATGCATGCATTATGGCTTTACATGCAGTATATTTGGAATTATTTAAAATTTAAAAAAAAATACTGGTTTTTTTTTTAGACCTACCGTGGTCTTCACTTTGTCCCATTCGTACTTTGGAGATGCTGGTGGATAATTCTAAGGTCAGGAATGCAAATTAGTCAAGAAAATTCACTGAAATGTTACCAAATTTACCTCTGAGCAAAACATTTATTTATTTATTTAGGTTTTTTCACGCCATCAAGCAGGTAATGCTATTGCATGTCGCAAAACGTTTTAGTTTTGAAAAGCAAAATAAAAATGAAAGTGGGCGGAGCTGTATGTGTGTTTATTCGTTGACGTCAGGGATGCACAAGTTTTATGTATATCTGTAATATGTATAGAGATGGATGATGGGCACGCAATGCCACATGCCTCTATTCACATAGCGTACATAAACCTTATGAATAAACAACAGTTGGACATCGCTACAGGGTGTTATTATGTTTGAGCTGACGAGGGCGCATTATGTCCACTTTAACGGAAAATGATGTTAATAAAACTTTAGTTTTAACAGGAGACCTCATCTCGTATGTCATGTTAAAATACATTAAGTTCACTGGCGTGTTATGCATTTCATAATTATGGGCTATGGCTTGTATGACATTAAATACTTTCATTCGTTTCGGTTTATTGACTTTCGATCATATAATGATATTTACTTTTAAACGGTTAAAGAACCAATGTTAAATTATGCACAAGATGAATGTTACTAAGAATAACTCGTGACTACATAATGTACAATTAAATTGATTTGCTATTAATAGTTTTTGAATTTACTGTAATTTATCTTAAATTAAGCAAATATTTGCATTGTAAATGATTGCCAGTTTTATTCACGCATGTTGATTGTCAGTTTCCGCATAGACCGGATATAAGATCAAATTGGCTTTGTTGAACTAGGTTAACTACTCTATCACACGAAATTTGCATTATCAGATACTTGTTGAATGTTGATCCTGTAGTTTAGTAATTGTCGTAGTATAAAACTGCCATTTTTAAACATTTTAAGCATTTGGTTGATTATTAATCAAATTTTTTTATCTGTAAATTGTCTCAATATTTTTGAATTGTCTGTTGAACTGGGAATAGTGTTCAGTAACTTTAAAAATTCATTAGACATATTCTGTTACATAAAAACTAAATCAAATGAAATGACATTCCTTTGGCTAACTTGTATCATAGCGTAGAATTTACCAAATTAGTTTATATTTCTAACTTAGGATATACTGTACTGTACTACATTATCATTGCTATGTTAATTTATTTGAAAGAGGGCGTACTTTATATTAGTCAAGTGAATTTAAGCATAAAATTATTAAAACCTGAAAACAATTAATTAGACGATATGAATAATGAAATGTTGAGCTATTGTTAAAATAGTTATATCCGCTTGGAGATGTTATTATGTAAATGTTAAAATTTACTTAACTAGATTTTGGTGTGCTGTATTATTAATTACATCGTGTGTACAAGTACTGTGGTTGATGTTTTAAAATAAAATAATAGGTGTGGTTTAAAGCTGTTTTTCGCAACCATGGAAAAATTATTTGCGAAACTAGTTAAAATGGCTTGTGCTTTGCCACTTCAATCAGACTGGCCGTTTATTTTTTCAGGTTCAAAAAAAATCAACTTTTAGCTTTTAAGTTATATCTCAGACATTAATAGAGATAAAATTACTACTTTATAGAAATTAAACTTTATAGTAGAGTTTGACCAATTTGTGTTGATTTACGAGATATTAACGAATAAATATCTTTATTCCTTGTGTGTAAAACATTTTGCAAGGTTAGCAACTTTGATATGGTTGTAAATAATACATAATATACTGTGTATTATATTGTCTATCAGATATTATTGAGCTTTTTAATTTTATTTTAAGACGATAAGAATTGGGAGTATTAATCGTTGACACTCTGTATTAATGCTTTTCCTATGTTGTCATTTTTTTGCGTAATTAGCCAGTCATGCTGTGAAGTTGAATGAATTAAATCCTTCCAGTTATTGTGAGTGTCAAATTAGCTGGAAACAATAACCGGATGTTGAAGTTGTAGACGATTATTTTATATCTGCGCTTGCAATTTAATGCGAAACGCACGTACTGTGCATCTAAACTATGTCGGATAGCAACAGGCAAAGTTTCCTAATTACTAATTAGCTTTATCTTAAATTTTTTATTATTAATTTGAAGGTTACATAACGATATTATAATGAATAATGCATATTAATATAGTGTATAAAATAGCTGTAAGTTAGCGTTTCTCAATAATTACTAGAGTTAAACTTTACCAAAAATAGTCAGCGTTGTAAACAGTTAGTTTGGTGCCTGTTATATATCTATCGTTCCTGGAATTAATTGCTAAAACTTAAAAGTGATTGAGAAATTTAAAAGTGATTTTAACTTGGTGTTATTAACTATAACCCAGTTTGTTATTGACTTGTGTTACGTAATCGGGTGAACTTATTTTATGGCAAAATAGCATCTTTTAATAGTTTCTAGAACTACAATGATTGAGAATAATATACCTGTACAGCTACTGTGTATTGTTACTTATTATTTTGTTGGCTCAATTAATAGAATTGAAGCTCCTCCCATTAATGAATGACGTGTGATGTTGACATTGTCATGTCGATTTATATATCACATCTAAATGGTGATGTTTGTTTATGATTTGGAAAAATAATGAAAAGACTCACCGGCATTGTTGCTGTTGTTGTTTTACGGTTGGAAAGTCGTTTATGTTTGCGGTCGACGGTCAATCATCTTCGGCATTTGAATTAGATCAGCTCTCCGGATCTTAGTCGTCTTAAACGGCATGGGCTCCGACTGGCACTGGGAGTTGGGAGGAGCTCTAACAAACACACTATACAACTGCCAATTGGGTTCAAGCATTTCCGGTTTGGCTTTCTGCCACTTAAATATTATGAGCTGCCAAAAGAAACAGTATACTGTATTATTTTCTATTACTGTATTGTGATATTGGAAGTTGCAAATTCTTGTTTAAGTTTATTTTTCAATTACCTATCAATAACTACAGTGTAATTATAAAAGTTATTTTAACTAAATTGTATAATATCCAGTTTTTTGAGATACATTTAAGTCAGAAAAACCAAACGTACCGTATAAATAATTTTATAATTCTCAAATCATTATTGATGATTTTCAATATTATTGTAATTTGTTTATAACTGAAAACTTTTGTCATCTTTTCTTCGAAAACGCATAATAATTACATTGTAACATTAACTAATGATCTCTTCTTCTTCTTTTTTTAACATGATCTTAATCTGTAGACTGTGAAACTGAAAATTAAATTGCATATAGTGAATGAGCTTATTGTGAAGTTTCTCTATTATGAGGACTTGTACATTGTGTATTTTTATTTGCACATGAAAGCAAATATCTCGATACAAAAATCAATAGTTTTCGTAGTAAAAACTGAAAGTTAAAGTAAATGCATTAGCTGGTTCATCAATATTTGCAGTGTTCACCTTGCAGCTTCATATACAAGGTGACTGCAAAGTCTTAACCCATCGATTAAATTGATTTTTTTTTGTGGGGAGTAGGAGGGAGTAGGAAGGAAAGTAGGAGGCGCCGGCAAGGGGTTATTGTTCATCACCGTATTGTGTGTTTCTGAGGCAACCAAAATATCCTGTCTCATCCACCTCTGAATGGCATAATACATTAAACTTAACAATGATCCACTCAACTCAAAGTCAACTTAAAAGCTCTAGATCCCTAGCGGTGACGTCACGAAATTAATTTAGATGTTAAATAGTTTTTGTGACAATTTTTGTTTCTATGGAGTTCTTAGTGATAATCGATTTTAGATTGTATGGATTAACATCATAACTTAATAACATAAAATATTAAATTGAGCATAATAGCTTACTTCGCCGGATATTTCATTGTTATCGAACATTTGAAATTTCTTTTCTTATTGGTACCATACCAAATAATTGTGACTAAACCTCTGTATAATTACGATTTAAAATGTAGTACATGAGATGCAGTTATTAATAGCGATGTAATCGATTCACAAATGACACTGTTTTTATTAACAATCAATTCCATTAATTACGTCATTATAATTGTATAATTATGGCTACTAGCAAAAGAGAATGCTAAAAATTAACTGTAACACATTTTTGGTACAAAATTTGAAAATTTGATTATTGTACATTGGCAAGTAGGACATGCACCGTGTACAAAGATAGTACTGTACTAAAGCCTAAATATTTCACAAGAGAAAGAGAAAAGATGACAACCGGAAATGTCAAATGTGTATCACGTGACCTAAATATACAAACATTTGACATTGTTTTTCTTACGTGGATGTGAAAATTTCAATTGAATAGCGAAAATTCGGATTTATTTGTTTAAAGAATATTTATTAATATTAACCGGAAGTGATTCATCTGAGATGTTTATTAATATCACAAGTACCATTCAGTTTTGTTGACAGTCTCAGAAATTAAAAAAAAATATTATAATTCATCAACAGTGACACTCTGTATAATTTTTATAGTCGACACAAAATGATTATATTATGTACTGGGTGTTAGTTATACAATATAAAAGTTATTGCAATACTTAATTGGTTGATGTTTTGTAACTTCTAATAGACGTCATTTTTGTTGTATTTTGATAAATTATTAAAGTCTTTTATAAATATTGATTTAAAAGCGACTACAGATAATGTAATGTTGTTGCTTTAAAACATGTTTGAAATTTGTCAAAAATTTATAACATTGCAAAGTATTTGAAGTTGAAACAAATATTTTGATGTAATATTTACTGTATTTCTATGGTATTCAAGTAACTGTCGATCAAGTCCTATCGATCGTTTATTGATTCTAGAGATAGAATTGAGTCACAATGGGCGTGGCTTATTCGATTAATATTCATTAATTATAATCAGGCATTGGAAGTCCATTAGTTAATTGGATTTGATCAGCAATTATAATTTTCAGCTAAACTTGCTATTCAATGTAAAACATGTTTTTACTGAGAAAAAAGCAGACGACATCAAAACATTTAATCAATACAACTTAAAAGATAATTCAAGATGCATTGTTACCGATAAATGCTATTAAGTAGACGTGGCTTGTTAAATAATTGATAAAATTGAACGAAATTCAAAAACGTAAATGAAAAATACTAGAATAAGGGACGCTCATTGTTAAGTTATATGGAAGTTTATGGCAAAACCCCATCATAATAGATTTCTGCAAATTCATGAGTTGTCATGGCAAGGGTCTTGACTCTCATGGCGTCCCAGAAATCAATTACATACTCAGAGATTTTTTTTTACAAAAATTACTTGTTCAGAAATGGACCGTTTCAACAATATTGTGCTTGCAGGAAAATTGGCAGAAAATGACCTATTAATTTTTTTTGGGAAAGTCTTTTAAGTTTATTAGAAAAAGTGCTCAATGCTAAGTTTATGGGAAACTTAACATAAAAGTGATTGATTCCCCTTTATGTAATGAAAATGTTTTATTATTTGATGGTTTTAATTGTTGTGTAGTATTAAGGTGTGGTTAGTTGAATTTTATAATGTTAATATTAATGTAGGCGTGTCCAGACGGTGTTTGTCAAACAAAAAAAAATTATAAAAAATATGCAAAATTAATTGTGTTTATTGTTATTTGCGAGAGGATCCTGGAGGTGAATAAAAATGTGGAACAGTGATGTAAGATAGGCAAAAAAAATGGTTTCCGCGTTTGTTAGTGAGAGGAAAAAGAAGAAAAATGAAAATGAAAAATAGTTCAAGAACAGCAAAAAATTAACGAAAACCTAAATTCTTATAGGCCAGTATGGCTATTGTTAACAAAAACTTTAAAATAACCTGAAAAAATATTAAAATTGATATAACAAAGCGTAATGGCAGTGAAATTGCATCCCATATATTTACTAGATTATAAAATTTGCAATTAATTTTAATAGTAAGATTATAGTGCAAGTTACATTTCACTGCACGCCAATTTCATTTTATTGAATTTAATTCGCTGCGTTTGTTTTTTTTATGACTGCTGTAATTATCAGCTGAATGAGAATCATTTTTAACGATATTAATATTTCATAAGCCGCAGAGCTATTGTTGGTAGGAAACGACACAAAACATAATTCGATTTACATGCTTTTGGATGTCTGTTAATTTGAATTGATTATTTCTCGTATTTTTATATTAAAACTTGATGTTTCGTTTGAAAAGATAAGATAGATTGTCAGACAGTTGAGTTTTTTTTAATGAAATTGCATTTGAGGTGTAAAATACAGTTTCTTTTTTAGTTTTTTTTAATATATTTCCTTACGATCAAAATTTGTTGAAAGTTGTTGTCAATGTGATTGACCTCAATTGTTGCTTAACTTTTCCTTTTTTTACTAAATTTAAAATTGTGTCTTCTTAGGAAGTGGAATATTAAAGCGTAGTTACTTCCGGGTATGATGATGAAAGATAGCTTAAAATATATGGTAATTTCACAAGAAATAGGCAAAAACAGTATGTCAAAGTTGATGTTCACTTTTATTATCTAAAAGACTTTTTTTTTAAGTAATATGTACTGTAAGCTCTAAAAACTACTTAAACATTTGTGTTGAATTGTATGAAAATTTATTTTTTGGTTTTATCAAAATTGAGTTTTTGCTATTGGAAAATATTGGCTTTATGTGTCATTCTATTATAGTATTGTATTGTTACTGAAAACTAGTACTGATGGCACTTTTATATTAAATCCGGTTGCCCCTGGTTATGCATATTAACTTATGGGACTACCGTGGATTCACTGTAAAATAAAATTTTAATAATTAAATAAAAATAAAATTTCATTTTAATGTATTAAAAATCGATTTTGACTATGAAAGAAATTATGCTGTGTTTTTGGTATTGGTTAAGCTAATGATTTTAAATATAGTCGTTTTCAAGTTACAAAGCTAACTGGAGTCAATGGAACGCTATGTATTTCCAATGCAATTCGAAATGCATGATTCTCCTTAGTCCCTCGTGAACTTTGAAATTTAAAAGCGATTATAGTGTAAAAGTTATGTAAATTAGTAATACAGTAAGACCCACTCTTAAATGCGCTCTTAATTTCACTTAAAAGTTAATAATAGTTACGATAATTCTTTTATTAGTCTTTTAGTTTCTTGTAAATCTTAACATTTTATAAGTTACATTTTGATAATTAGGCGTGCAACTACGTTAGTGACGTAATTCTATGTATAGTCGGTGTTTTGAGAAAATGAAAAGTAATAAAAAAAATTGTGTTTTTGAGGAAGTGGGCCACGAAAATTGGTGTCGTCTGATTGTTGGTGAATGTTGGTTCCTCCTCCTCCTCCTTGAGCCGGTCGACCAAAGAGGTTAAAGTGGGTTATGACGTAATATGATTAAAAAGTAGTATAATGATTTAAGTTTGAAAAGACGAGTTTTTGAAAAGTTTAGTCAGACGGACATGATAAACGGAAGGAAGACAATGGCGTCGTACAATGTAGCAAGATTAGTTGTATTATGTATGTGTATGGTGTTGATCACCTGTATCAGTAAAAGACAAGTGAATGTGGCCAATATTGATGCGGCACTGAGAAATCCCTCTTTTGTCCGATTTCAATTGGCCTGTTTGATGGAGAGAGGCTCTTGTGACCGGATTGGGCAGAGAATTAGAAGTAAGTACAGGAAGTATAAACACCGGTTCATTCAACTCTTTTATTTAAAAAAAAGTCTTTTTTATAAGTTACACATTTTTATTAAGTAGCTAAAAATTAGTTCATAGTGTCAGTTCTATAGACTCCCATGTTGGAAATATTTCTTACACTCAAAACATGAATCACTTTTAATTTCAGCTAATTACTTCCTTTTTTAAGAATTTGTTTTATTTGAAATAATAATTAACAACAGTTAAAATACATAAAAGTACCAACATTCTTGTATGTTTTTATATTACTATATTTGTTTAATCGTTTGCAGTAATAAAAAAGTTTTAATAACTTAGACAGTATTTGACTATAAAATCAACATGATAAAATTTTAATAAATGTGAACTGATATTATATTTTATGGTAACGTCATTCTAACGCACTATAATAGTTACCGGTGAGTTTTTTTTATTGATGAGTAAAACAGTTTTGCACGGTTATGATTCGGTCAACTTTGATATCTAATTATCTATTTGTGCAGAAACGAGTTTAGACGTAAACAAATTAATAATGCCACTTTAAACCGCTTCAAGCCTACTGTTATTTGCCATTTACATAACTAGTTTTGCATTATTTATTGGTTTAGAAATTTTACAAGAGCAAAATTGATAAAAATTTCATGTGGTGAGAAACTCCGTTATTTTGACTCGAAATTAGAAATTAAAGTAGCTTAATTAGACCACAAAAATTCTATTAGCTCACTATACCGTAATTACAATGTGTTGTACTAATAAGTTAACTGTTCAAAAGCTTTTAAGCTTCAATTTTGGCATGTTTTATTGATATTAAAGTGCTATTAAGTCTACTATGCTTGAGTTGAAGTCATTAATTGTGGAAGTGATTTTTTTTTGTTTTGGTGTTTTTAATATTTTGTGTTTAATAGGTTTACTCCCTGAAATTGTAACTACTGGTGAATGCAATCACTGCACCAATCATGAAATTAATCAAGCAGGCAAAGTGATGTTATACATTCAGGAACATTATCCAATGGAGTACGATATTTTGGAGAGAAAATACACATCTGAAAATCACTTACACGATGATGGACCTATGTAAAATAATTTTTCATCATTTACCCCCACCTCACCCCACCTATCTACAAATCCATTCATCTTCATCTACAATAATTATTAGGCTGATTCTTTGTAATTTATAATGTATTTTGTAATTTGTTTGGTCACTCTCTTTTATTAAAAGAGGGCTTTGATTTTTTTGTTTTCTTTTAAATAATTCAACCTCATTATTTGAGGCAAAAAAATTAAAATTAAAGTACATTTTTTTGTATTTCTCTTATTTTTGTTTTATATTTGAGCGACATCTTGTATTCCATTTACTGATTTTGGAAATCATTATACAGTAACATGATCGGTTTTATTGTTGATTTTCATTTGTTGGTTTTTATATGTTAATCTTTATGAACATTTTCTAAGTGGATGCTCATGCTTAACAGTTTGAGTACCCTATTAGATGGCATATATCATTTATTGAAAAATTAATCACGCTTGATGAAAGTATGCCATTCATATTCAATGGAAATAATAGAGATGCTTGCTAATAACCGAACTATATTTTAATAAAAGGATAAACAAACCGTTAGCTTGCACTCTATGATAAAACATGATCTAGCGAACTTGACTACTAAATTCTTAAAGTTGCTTTAAATTATTTAAAAAAATACAATTTCAATTTGCTCTTTATTGGAATAAAATTTATATTTCAGCAATAAATTGTAAGCAATAAAATAAATTAAAAAATATCACAAATTGCAATGAATAAACCATTGTGGTGGTTACCAAGTGAAAAAAGCCTTAAATACGGTAATACTAAACTAGTTGAGTAGCAACCATTTAATAGACTAGATTATGCGATTTTGAAAGATTATAGGAATGCTTTCAGATTGTTAGAAGGTTATAAGTGCTGAAAACAATAATGATTACTTATTAGGCTACCAACGAATTAGATTTGCTGTAGATATCTTGATGTTCTACCCATCAAGACCATACTTTCGTATGTACTCTGTAGATAAATGTCGTTTTTGTTGCAGTTTCTTCGTAAGAATTTTGGTATATTTTAAAGCTTTCATCAGTGACTACTTAGATGGTCTTAAGTGCCTACAATAAAATATAAAAGCTGTCATCAATCTCTTCTGTACAAGCCAAATTGATACATAAAGTATTTAAATGCTTCCATGAAGCATAATTTCCAAATCAGCAGAGTATCGTCTAAAACAAAAAAATATTCACCGAATGAGTAATATGAGTTAAATACAAGTTAAAATCGTTAATATACTTTTTTCCTGATTTGGATTTGCCTATAGCAGTTTTGGGTCTAGCAGACTTAGCTCTAGCTATTTTAGACGTAAACACATGATGAGTATTTCCATCCGAGTTGTATGATAAATAAGTGTTCGACAAGTCTGGCTCCGTTACCTACAAATGATCACCAAATTATGATGATATTAAAGCTTCCATTATCATAAATATGTCTAACCTCAATCTTTTTAACTTTTTCTCTAGTCGGCGATTGCTTTCTCATGTTATTTCCTGTGTAAGCCACACACTTTAATTGCCATTCGCCTATGTCTTCATTCCAGTGAACATGACGCTCTATTAAATCCTAAATTCAATCAATTAATTAATGTCAAAATTGAATAGGATATAGAATCTGAATTTTTTTTTACCTGATACTGGATGGGGATAAAATTATCAATGATAATCATTTGCAATCTTAGTTCTCGGCTGAGTTGTCTGACATTTTCCAGCAGGCCTTCCATTTCTCTCTGATGCTCTTGCTGTGAATCTCCTAAGTCTGATTTAGCATTCATCAACATTGACCAGATTTTTTTTAGTTTTTTGGTTTTTCCTGCAGCTTCTTCCTGTAATGTAGAGTATTTTTCTTCTATATCTAATCGCTCTGCTTCCTTCTGCTGTAGTGCCAATCTAAGTTCGTCTTCCTTCTTTCTTCGCTCTTCCAGCTCTCTGGCACTTTCTTCCAGCAATCTCTCTTGTTCTTCTGCCTTTTCTAGCAAATTTTCACCACCAATGATTATCTTTTTCTCTAAAGCTTGAAGCTTCTGCACCAGCTGGTCGTGTTCATCCCTTTAAACGGCAGCAATTTTTAAATAATGAGTTTAATCATCACGAAAATGGCACCACAAAGCAATTCGAACTTACTGTGCTTTTCTTAGTTCTTCTTCCTGTTGGTTCAACTGTTGAACAATTTTGTTTCGTTCTTCTTCCTGCATGTCTTTTTTATCTTCCAGCAATTTTTTATCAGCTTCGATCCGATCTCTTATTTCAGCCAGTTTATCCTCGGATACATCTATAAATTAAATGTTTATAGTTAATTTATTAGTTTTAATAATAAGTGAGTTTTGGTCGGGTTATAAAAATTCATTTTTCTTGAAGAGGGAACACACAATCTGAACTTTGTCTAAATTAATTACTTTTCTTTTGTCGATTTCGTCGTTTTTTAGATATTTTCTTTTGCTCTTCATCAACTTCAGTTGATTCCTCTTTGTCGCCATCACTTAATTCTCCAATCTCGCCCTCTGGGCCTATATATTTATAAATTGAAAATAATCAGATACATGTTTAAAATAAACTTAACATCGGTATAAAATATTTACAACTTTTATATGGCAAAATCAAGGCATTAGGCCACTGCCATTTAAAAGATTTAAGATATACATGCCTTCTTCTAGTTGCTTTCGGAGCTCCTCAATTTCTTTCTGAAACTGTCTCAGTAGAGCGTCTTTAGGATCTTCATTAATTCTGGCATTGTTTTTAATACTTTTAGCTCGATTGGCATATCGTAATGTGCTAATGGTTTCGTCGTGATTATAATCAGCGGGACCTACATTGGCTATCTGTTAATTTCAAAAAAGTCAAAAGTATTAATGTAAGCAGTAATCGTTATTTCTGATAAATAGTTACCAACTTACCATGACTGTTTTAGAGTTTCCTCCCAGTGAATCTTGTAACAATCTTGTAAGTTTAGAATTTCTGTAAGGAACATGAGTACTTTTTCCATCTACCAACGCCGAGATTACATTGCCAAGCGTTGATAATGATAGATTAATCTTTGTAGCTTCTTTAAATCTTTGGCCCATTACTCCTGTTTTACTTTGACGTTCAGAGCCCTAAAATACCGATTACATGTAAAAAAAAAATAATAATAAGCTAAAGAAATCAGAAAGCTACCGCCAAGTCAACTAGATGTAGTTTTCCCATTCGGACACGTTGTTTGCCATCAATTCCCTTCTCACTGTTCTCCACTGTGATAGAAAAGATGGCGTGAGATCTTGAACTGTGAGTGTTCATGTTGGTAGTTGCCACAGCACCTATAATTTTAGTTTAGTATTTAAAACCTTGCATTTAACTTCATTTTAAGCTGTTATACGATGTTTGTTTCCCAAAGTTGTAATTTTGTCCATATCATCAGCGTTATTAACCACAAAAGCTGATAAGTCTTTGATATAGACGCCAACATCTGGTCTCTCTTTAACTTCAAGACGAGCATTTTGATCTTTACTTAATAAATCTCGTATCTCTTCGTTGTAAATCTCCAAGTATGATACGCGAACTAAAAATCTGTAACATAAAAGACATCAGTTTTTGTTTTATAAAATAAACATAACTTTATAGTTTTATAAGTGGCAAATGTTTACAGTTTTTAGATTTCAAAGACTATCAGTATTTCTACTTGTCAAATATAAATGTGCGATGTTTGATAAAAATCGTTTAAATATAATTTAGTAGCTCGCTGATTCTCTGACATTTACTTGTGCCTTCGACACTGTACCTGGCTACATCAAAGTTTTGAATGAAACTTACTTTTTATCATCTCCAGCTTTAGCAATGTGTCCAAAAACATGAGCAAATGAGTTGGGTATAATGCCTTTAAGCTCGGGCGTAGTACGAACTCCTTCCATTGTAAACGTTTTTCCAGTTCCAGTTTGACCGTATGCGAATATGGTACCTACCAAAATATTTTCAAAATATTAAGGTTATACAGCCAATTTACTGTGATAGAAATGTAACCATTATATCCTTCCAAGACATTTTCTACAATTGGTCTAGCTGCTTCGTTGTAAACATCCAATTGTTTGCTTTCGGGACCAAAGACAACATCATATGTAAAGGTTCTTGACACTGCTTCGTCACCACATGGAGCGACTGTTACGCAATTTTGTAAAGGATCAACCTACAACAGTTGATTTCTAACATATAAAACATTATATAACTATTTTTTTAAAAGTACCTTGACAATGTTTTTGTATCCATGTTCAGTTTCTTTTTGATTAAGCGGTCGGCATCTCATTACAACTCGAACATTTTCTGAGCTGGAATTGGGCTCCGGTTGCTAAATTATAAAATAAATATCGCTAAATCCAAAATCAATTTAGGAGTATAAGTTACTTACAGGCATTTTTCAAAGGATTATTGTTTTCTAATTTGACGTATTATGACTAGAAATAGATCATGTATTACAATCTTTTGAAGTCTCAGCTGTTCGCTGAATCACTATGAAGTGCGGTATGTGGCATTATATTAAGAGAAAATACGAGAGGTGCTTACGTTAGTGTTATAATGTTGTTTAATGTAGCACTACATTGCAGTATTTTCCATATTTTTCCTCCATGTTGTTCATTCACACGAACGTTCGCCCCCTCTTCTTGTCTCTCTCAATGATGGTTGCTATGGTTACCGTCATGGTTGAAAACTACAAGCCCAAGGTACGACAAAGTTTAAAATAGAAAAGGACTGACGTCACTAGTGCATCCCTGAACGTCGGTAATAATAAACTTATTAATACGGTGCTATAATAATCAACTCTAAAAGTATTTTAGACCTTTAACTTTTAAACATTGCCAATATTAATTTTACTTCTTTGAGGAAATTTTATTCGTAACTGTATCTGCATATAGCCAAAAATATTACAAAAATTCATTATGGAAGTTTATTTTTGCTTGAAATAATTAAACCATCCTGAAAATAACTTCAATGTCCAGGTCTCCTAATTTGAACCTCAAACGTTATAGTCTTCTTAATATTCGCAGTGACGCACGACGGGTAAAACTAGTTCAAAGTAAAGTTTTACTCTTTTAAATCTGTCAACATTCTGTAATTCAAACATTATTTAAACATTCAGACAGTTTTTATTTATCTTAATTATTGTTAACATAAGTAGAATCGATATTGATTTAGTGATATACTGTGTTTATGGCTCCTCAAACATTTAATTTTGCAATTATAGATCATTTTTTCATAACGTTTAAGCATATTTTGTTCACTAATTTGTACGCTTGCCAATTTAAAGAGAAAGTTGTACAGTACATTTATTTTCTACGCATTCGAATAATTAAATTATGTGTGTCAACCATGCTCATCATTAATTAAGATTTAAAACGTTTAGCAAAGTTTTGCTGGTTTTAATTTAGTTTTGTAGACCACTCTAGACAGCACTAAAGTTATAATCACTGTGTGGCTGTAAAAATACTGCATTTGCAATGACATCACAATATAAATTTGGAGAAAAAAAAACCCTTAATTAAAAATGCATGGAGCAAAACAACTGACTATGTAAGTTACGTAATACAGTACTACAATGTACCGTTTTTCCCAATACTATAGAAACAGTAGTTAAATTTATTTAATACATTACTTGAGTTTACATGAAATTGAATTGTACCTTATTGATCTGTACCTGTACGATAGTTCCCCGTTGTTAAAAAATGACCAAATGTTTTTTTTTATTACAGTAACATTTCAAACTTCAGTAATTACGATGCATATAACTTATTGTTCAAATGATACATGCTGCTTTTTATGTAAACGGTGTTGTTGTTTTTTAAGCATGTTCATTGGCCGCATGGTTGTTACTACGAATGTGCTGTAGATTCACAGCTGTTTGCAGTTTTGCTAACAGCATAATGTATCTCTCTTGATCTCATTTATTGATCTGGTATGGCGTAGTGTCAAATGGGTGTGGCATTTATTAGCCTTGGCTATTAATGAAGGAGAGGCTCTTCTGCAGCATTTCCCCTTTTTTTCTGTCATTTTGGCTTTTCTTCAGCTTTCGAAAAGCAAATACATCACATTTTTAAATTTGTAACGCTCTTTACGCCTTGAAAATATTTGACGGTTTGGGCCAATTTTTTTTACGTCTGGATTGGATTTTTTTTACGCCAACTTCCGTAGTTGCTTTACTTCGGGTTAAGTAAACGAGTAAGAAAATTCCATTGGTCTAAGGAGATCCGACTGAACCATATAGCAACGTTTAAAATCCAGTCAACGAAACTTAATACAGATAATTGATCAACAAATTCAATGCCTTTGTGGTTACTTTGTAAGTTAATTTATTATTGTTACAGTAAATGAAACATTGAGTCACCTGAGCGCGCACTTGTACAGAACATGAAATTATTGCATGTAAAATAATTATTGTTAAAACTACTCTTGGCGCTTTTAACTTAATGACATTTTTAAAATTTATAATACTAGATTTTAATTTAACAGTCGCATACAGTGGCTTATATGGTGTATAAACTATGTTTATATTTTTTTTATTGGCATTTTAATTGCTTTGTTGCAGCTGTTTCGATGTAGTTGCTGTTTTCAACAGTGAAAATTCTATTTGAAATTTTACGTGGCATTTATTAAAGTACATTATAAGTTATGCAGTTTGTTAAGCAAATAATTTTTTTTTTGGTCTTACAAACCAATTTCAGATCATTTTCTCATGACTGAATGTTTGTTTTACTGATGAAGAATTACTATTACTGGTAGTGCCTTGGTGAATGTTATTTCAAGTGGAGCTCGACCATTGACTGAATATATGAGAGTAAATTGTCCACAGAAGTTGACTATTATTTTTGATTGAAATTAAAAAGAATAAGATGGGTACTTTGGCTGGGCACATGTTACCAGGAACGTGTTTTTTAATTCTAGGCTTCTGGACATTATGGAATGTGCTATGTGACTATTATCGTTCCAAGTGGATGTCTGGTTTTCAATATTGCAACCGTCCATGGCATCCATTGGTTCGATTTCGGACTAAAGTTTTACCTGATGGTGTTCTCAAGATCGCAATTACTTTGATTGGTATCATTGGTGAGATTGTGTCAGGATTTGATGACACCTGGCGCTTTATTCACAGCGGAAACATCCAACATACAACAATGTACATGTTCTTTTTCCTAAATGGCTGTACTGATATACTAATGCATCTCAACTTCCTCGAACTTCCAACTGGTTTTGAATATTTGACTCTATTTTTGGCTTTTCTATCTGAAGGATTTTTGTTTTATAACCATTTACATGGTCGAACACCCATGGATATTCAGCTCCATATGTTTCTATTTTGCGTTGTAGTATTATGTGCTCTTTGTGTTTTGCTGGAAATGCGGTACCGATTCAACCCTTTGGCTGGGCTCTGCAGGGCTTATTTTATGATGATACAAGGAACATGGTTCTATCAAATTGGATTTATTTTGTATCCTCCCACACATTGGTTTCCAGGATGGAGTACTTGGGATGAAAACAGCCACTCACAAATGATGTTTGTTACTCTGGCTTTGGTGTGGCATTTAGCGGCTAACATTGTCATAGTGGCCTTTGTCAGTTTTATACTAGCCAAAAAAATGAGTAAAAATGGATGCTTTGCTATTTCTATAGCTGATGTCGAGTATCAACCCATTTCAAACGTTGATAATAATGACAGCAAAAGAAGCATCTGATTCGTTGTTTTTTAATATGCTTTTACACTAAAATATTTTATGAATCGTTATCTTTACATACTAATATATGCCTTAGAATTATGCCTAACCAGGTGCTATCAAAGTTAACGTTACTAAATGATATATTGTATAATTTTTGAAATCATATTTGTCTTTTCATAGTTAATCACTGAAACTATTTACCATATTTTAATATGATTATCTCAAATGCAATTGTTACTATTATGCCAAAAATATTGCTTAGTGCTAGTCAATGCGAGATTGTAGAATTTAAATTAATGGAAAAAATGAAAAACTATTTATGGTTCTTGTACTTTTATTATACAGTACTGTAAACACACGGGTACAGGATGTGTATACTGTACAGTGTACTGCATTGTTTTATTATTACTGTATTATGTTTTGAACTCAAATGATCTGTCTAATGCCATTTATTACAAAGATCAAAATATTTTATCGTATGTTAAGAATGATTAAATTGTTTAACATTAATTGTTTATTATTAGAATATGAAAGTTAATTATGTTTTCACCACATTTTACTTGCTTTTTAAAATTACTTTAAACTCTTAATATAGAAATTAATTATGATGTTATTGTTATAATACTGAACACAGTACAACATGTTATGTAATAAAGCCATTTTATTGCAGTAAAATTGACGTGATTGTAATTGGCTATCATAAAATAGAGACATAACGTTTCAGTATCAGCTAAGTATGTTCAGATAAGTTACTATCACAGTTATTTTTAAACAATTCATTATCTACTAAACGAAGTAATATAATTAGAAATTGGACAATGAAAACTCCACTGTTATCCATGATTCATTAAATGGGTAGATGTTACCATGCTAATATAGAGGAATGAAATTTATTTACAAGGTAGGATGGTTAAACACATATTTAGTCTTTTATCGACTTTATTAGCAATTTTAAAATTATATTATTATATGATATAGTTCTATAAGTATAATAAAATAAAATGGGTGACATCATAGTAAATGGGTGTATAAACCGTTTAACTTAAAAACAAGAAGACAAAGTTTGTGGTTCTAGTAACAAAAATATCTTTTCAATATATTTTTCTGTGTACATGGTACTGTATGTTATAATATATTAATACAAATAATATTGGTTTGTACCTACAAAAATATTGGCACAATATAATTTGTTTACATTACATTGTAAATACTGTATATAACTTAATACAATAGTATTGCAACTTGTATCAACTATAAAATCTATATGGTGCTATATCGTTACATTTTAAATGCACAAATCAGATCAACTACAATGGATGGCAAAAAGCATAAAAGACATGGACACAAGCAAGGTTGTGGGTCCAAACCGGCCAATGGACATGCGGTGAAGCACAAACAACACTATGAGAAAAAAAGGGGAGAAAAAAATCGGGCATAGACATGGCCATCACGAGAGAGGTGGACATAAACATGAGCAACATGTTGTACAAAAAGTGCATGTTCATAGGCATGTCCATGTGCACCAATATCAACAAAACTTACAAGTTGATGTTGTGGCGCAAAATGTGGCGCCGACAGTTATTGTAGCTCCAATTTCAAATCCTATTCCAGCTGCTGCAGATAGTTGCACTTCAACTGCAATATCGCCTTATCATGCTGAAACTGCAATTAATTCAAGCTTAAATTCTACTAAACATTGTAATTCTGATACTGAGAATTCTTCTGAAAGTGGTTTCGACGATTCTGACCTAGACAGTAATTTTGACCTTGACTCTGATCCTTATTACGACAACTGCTAATACAGTAATTTGCAGCATTAATGGCTAAATTAATTGCTAATGGCAAGCACATATTTTAATTGGATATTATTTCAAATGTAACGGTAATATAGTAAAATCATTAAAGTACTGGTAATTCAACATTAAAAATATTTTTATATTTGGCAGCTAGGTGTTGCTATGGTAAGTTACTACATACTTTCTTAATTAACTATTTACTATACCGGTATGTTATTATTTTTAATTTACCTATTGTATAATTGAATATAAAATAATATTTATTATTCAAGTGATATACTAAATTAAAAATTAATCTATATTTTTGTTTACTAAAAAACTATAATAACCGTTCTTTAAATTGATTATAATCGAATTACTTACGGTAAATTTAATCCTAAATAAATTGCAAAATTATTTTAAAGAGAGTTGCTGATTATAATAATTTAATAAACAAGGTAGAATATAAAATCAGTATTTACAGAATTTAAGTAAATTTGAATAGCTATTGAGTCACATAGAGATACTGTAGTTACAGTACTGTAGTTGAATTATGACTCACTGAGCGCGGTAGAGCGTAATATCAGCGCTCGGTAAGATTAAGCAATAAGCAGCTGAGCAATCGTCTGCCATATTTGTTGGTCGACGTGTTATTATTTACGTGTATTCGTTTCCCTATTTTCTTTATTTAATAATGTAAAAACGGCTAATGTCACAAACAAGTGAATGAAAATTAATTAAAATGGAAGGAATATTATGGAAATGGACGAATTATTGGAACGGTAAGTGTCGACAACGTTGTTTACTTTATGCATAACATTTTCGAGATTTGCATTGGACTAGCAATTTGGCATAAAACTCAATTCGAATATAAATGTATATATTTAATTAAATGCTATTTCATAATTTAGCATTTATAATTTTATTTTATTGATAAAGATCTTTTACTCATGATATGACTGAAGTGTCAAAATAAACTTGAAGTTTGGCAAAGGGAACGTTATCATAGAATTTCTGTTATTGGTATGATGCGAATCTCGTGAGAACAACTCACTTATAAAGCTGTCAAATTCAGTATTGTCATATTTCTATTCATTGGGATAACAATTAATATTTATTAATATAATTAGGAATAACAGTATCATAATTTACAGTGTTGTGTTTAAATCAAATGTGTCGTTTTGAGCTAAAGTGGCTTTAGAGATTTTTATTATGTCGAATTTAGAATGCAAGTTTAATCACACACACAAGAAAAGCGTTTTGTATATTAAAAATTGTTCAAAAAAATGGTCAAATTGATGATTCATTTTTAGTACATTATTATAATATAAAGAATTTCAGCAAAGTAATATTAACAGAAAATATTGTACTGAATGTATGAAAAATTGTGCACACGTACGGTAGTAAAAGAAGCGTTAACAAATGCAAATTTTGTTATAGCTTATTAAAATTTGCATTTGTTATTATTTTCACTGTTAAGTTAATTTAAATGCAGTAAACAAGTTTTGCATTAACATTATACTGCACTTATTCCATTGACATTTTTTCATTGACACAAATTTAACTTTTTTCAATGTTTAAAGGTCACAAGTCATATTTATTTTGTTAATCTTGTTATCAGGTTGGCAACCGCGATGGTTTATCCTAGATAATGGGGTGTTGGCCTATTACAAATCAAAAGAGGAAGTTAACCAAGGCTGTAAAGGATCAATTAAAATGTCCGCATGTGAAATTATCGGTAAAACTCAAAAATTGTTTTTTTATACTTTTGATCTACTTTTTTTTCGCTGACCAATAAGATTTAAGCAATTTAAAAAATGAGGTCAAATTGTATTACTATGAGCTTATGCTTCTATTCCTTGTTAGTATACCTTTTTTAATAATATTATTACTATATTTCCTGAAAGTAAAAGTTGAAACTTTAGTGTCAAGTAAAGTTTGTTTTGTTTGTTTGCTTGTTTGTTTGTTTATTTATATGGGATGAAAGTTGATTTGTGTCTTTGCAAACTACTTTGCGTCCTTGATGATGACGTATTTAATTAATTTGCTGTTGGGTATTTCCCTCAAGTGAATCCGACTGATATCACGAGATTGGATATAGTGATCCCAGCTGAGCAGCATTTTTACCTGAAAGCTGCTACAGCACAGGAACGACAGCAGTGGCTGGTGGCTCTAGGAAGTGCTAAGGCCAGTTTAAGCTCAAGAAGAAGAAAGGACTCGGGTTTGTATAACACTTTAATTTTACTAGCTACTGTGTAACTTAAAATGCAAACCATTCGTTTAACTCACATTTTTGCTATTTCATTGCCATAAACTCTTAATGTTAAAGCCTCGTTCGATGTTTTGCAAGACGTGTAGTAACTTTAACATATTGCTTATTTCGTTTTTAAGAAATCGATTTCAGTTTGGTAAACGAATTAAATTTTTGAAGGTTGCATGCACATGAAACTAAACAAGTTTTTATCAATAATAATAAAAACTTCTTTAGTTTCTTATATCGATTTTGCTGTTTACTTTATTTAGTATAGAGTATATTTGGTAAACAGAAGATGAGATTTTCATATTGATTATTTTTACGGATCTCCATAAAATCATTCTTCTTAGATATTTTATGTTGCTATATAAACTAAAATTGAGGTTAAATACATAGAAATAATATTCAGTATCGGCACATAGAGTGTGACCAGTTTATGAGGTACATAACCCAATTGTACAAAAAAATTTGAAAGTACCTGATAAATTAGCCATTAAATGAGGTAAAAAAAATGTTTGACCTACTTGGATTTCTTTTTAGATTTCCCTTCTTTATGAAATTGACTTCCATATTTCTACCTAATTGCTTGTTAACATAATAATTCCGTCAAATTATTCAAGATATTTACTGGAAATAGAAAGTAAACATAATATGCGATCATAATTTTTTTTCCGTTAATACTTTTTATTAACAAGGAAAATAACATGTAAGCTTGATTAAGAGTGTGATATGTCAACAAATATAAAAACCGATACTCTGTATATTTACGTCGAAGAATACAATACAATGTACACATGTTGGCACATATTAATTAAACTGGTTGTGGCAATTCGCATTATCATTTAATTGTTTGGCTTATTCTTGTTTAATTAGTACAAGTTTACCGTATTTAGTGTGTAAAATATTTTTTTCAATTTTTTAGCAGCTGCCAGCCCAGATGTGCTGAAAACGAAGCGGTCAGAACTGAGGTTGTACTGTGATCTGCTGATGCAGCAAGTTCATAAAGTGAAATCTGCTGCCACGACTGAAAAACCAACTGCCGAGTCTTTGGACGATGCTACAAGTTTATTAGAAGCAACGTGTGACACATTTATAAAGACTTTGGATGAGTGTATGCAAATAGCAGATGCAAATTTTTATCAGTTGCCTCAACAGCTTGTCACAAACTCGCCAGTTGTCACGCCGCCACTTCCAATTCCAAGTAACACACCGACTACTACAAATTTCAACAGAAAAGTATATTCAAACTCTTTCCAAAAAGACTAAATGTAACTCATTTATTTAATTTAAATGTATAGCATAGTACAAGCAAAAGTTTAATACAACGTTCATTATCGAGCGATAGGTAAGATGTTTTCAGAATTAGTTCATTTAACTTTATAGTTAATCACATTATCAAATGAAAGCGTTTCGGTTATGAATGTGAACAATTTTCTAAATTTTTGTTAAAATGAAAGGAAGTAACCAAAACTACTGATATAGAAACTTTTTAAGTAAATTTTAGAAATTTCTAATTCAAAGTAATAAGAGTTTCTTTGCTAGTGTGATTCGTTTTAAATTGGTATATTTGTTATTATTGTGATTTTGATATAAAAGTGTTTTTAATAATCTTTTTTGCTAGTGGTCCGTGATCTGCTGTGTCTAATCTCTTGCCAAAACTTAAAAATCTCTTGTGGTGGGCGATGCTAGGGTTTTGCTGGTTCAAAACTTTGCCTAAAAACTTTTCATTCAAGTTCAATTGGTGGTGCTATTTGCATGTTATAACATTACAAAATAATAATATTGTTATTAAGTGGATTAAAATTTATTTTAAGATAGAATGATCAACTTTATATACTTACAAGTTTATACTGTACGGAATTGTTGGTGGTGGTTTGGCTTATTTGTGTCTTTAACAACTCGCTCAAAAGCAGATTTATGTATACATGCAGTAGTAGTTAGTCAATGTGGTTAAAATGATTATGTGACCGTATTGTGGTTTTAAAAGCGAAAGTTTGGTCGCGGTAATGAATTCTTCAATGAATGAAAAGTCCGACGATTGTACTGGAGCTGCTGCCGTCGATGATGCAGTAGAGTCTGCGAGCGATGACGAAGAGAAATGGGTTGACACTTTTGATAATCAAAATAACAATCAGTCACCTCCAGAAAATCAGATTAACAAGCCAGCAATTGATACTTTTTTTTCTACACTTGAAATTAGGTATTCGGTTTTTTTTTTATTATTTATTCTTAAATTGAATTATTGCATTTTTTTCCCATAGTTTTCTAAATTTGAAAATTGGTGAAAATGGTGAAATTCCGACTCAGCACTTTTTAAAATCATGCTCAGTTGTTATTACTATATTTGGTAATATAATGATTGTCTTTATTTTAGTGTAAACATATTTTTTACAATTATTTGAAATAGATTTGTTTGGTTCTCCCATTTTTGCACCAATGAAGATTGATGTTGCTGGGAATCTCAGGAAGTTGACTAACAAATACAACATTAACCCATCTAAATTTGTTAATTTACAAGATATAGTTAAATATGAAATGCAGATGAATGAAACGACTGCTAAAAACTCGGGAACTGACGCTTTGTTATGGTTAAAAAGGTACATGGGACGTCTTTTTTATTTTTCCTAAAAACTTTTAAATTGTCAAATCTCAAATGTACATACAATATTTATTGACGGTATTTATGAAATTTAGTGGTTTTTCATTTGGTTAAATAGTCAATTGAATATTTGTAGGGGTTTGGAGTTTGTATACGAGTTCTTGATGGAATTTTCGGCTGGAAATCCTGATTTAAAAAACTGTGCTTTAAATGCTTACAACAGGACACTAAAACAGTATCATGGATGGATTGTCCGATCAGTTATTTCGGTAAGTGTTAATTAAATAGCTGGAATGTTGAAATTGCTTATATCAATTAATCGGTTCAATTGCTTTATAGGCGGCTACTCGTACTGTACCATCTCGTGAGGAAGTTTTGGCTAAATTGGCTCTTAATCCAAATGATGTTCACAACCCTTTATACGAATTACAAGTGAAAGAAGATGCAAGGCTATACTTAAAAGCAATGGACAACATAATAAACGTTTTAAATAGATTTTATACTGAACATGATTTAGATAAAAAGGAAGTAATCTAACTTGTTATTTTCAACTCACAATTAATAACTCATGTTTGTGTTAACGCATGTCATATTTTAATTAATAAATTAAATTATAACAATACTATTGAAGTTATTTGCGTTTATTAAAACAGATGAATTTAAATCAATTTAAGCGTACAAATTAGAAGTACCGATTCAAAGAAGTATGTTTTATTTTAAACTTAATTCACTTTTAAGATTAGCAATGATGTACATATCAGCTATGCTGTTGTTGACAAACCAAAAGTATGAAATCTTAAGAATACTTTAATTAGTTCCAAAAAATCAATTTTTTTAATCAAATTGATTTAATTTTAATAAACAATAATGCATTAAGTTTATTAAAGACAATTACAATAGTCAGCTTATGAAAAATTAATCAAAACGTATTAAAACATTGTCGTTAAATAGCTTATGGCTGTTAACGCTACCGTATTCCATAGCTGCATCCTTGATAACAACATGAAGGGTTTACTATGTATCCCAATGAGAAGTGCAGAAATGTAATGTATTTTAATGATTTTTATTAAGGTAGAAGTAATGTAACTTATTTATCTAGATGTAATGGTTGTTTACTTACGGTACTATATTAATTATAGTAAATGGGTTGCATTGAAATCTTAAATAAAAATTAAAATATTGAAACATGTATTTCTCGTTAGGGTACATGTCAAAAGTATTTTAAGTAAAGTTATGGACATTTAACCGAGCTTCTTACAATATTTAGGTAAGTTTATTTTTTTGTTATATTATATATAATAAAATAAACATAATAATAAGGTTGTTAAGTAGTACATATCTTCTGAAAATGGGTGAAATTATGGAAACAAGTGTTGGTGAGCGTCCACCGTCACCGGCTCGGTTGTCTTACACTTCGGATAAACACCCAAGACACACTTTAGAAGCTATAAACATGCTTAGGAAACACCGAGAATTATGTGATGTCGTGCTTATTGTTGTAAATCGAAAAATTTTCGCACACCGAGTAATACTATCTGCCTGCAGTCCATACTTTCATGCAATGTTTACTGGTGAATTAGCTGAGTCGAGACAGACTGAAGTTACAATTAGAGATATTGATGAACATGCCATGGAATTGCTGATCGACTTTTGTTACACCTCTCATATTGTGGTTGAAGAAAGTAATGTCCAGACATTGCTCCCAGCTGCTTGCCTCCTTCAGTTAGCAGAAATCCAGGAAATTTGTTGTGAGTTTCTGAAAAGGCAACTGGATCCTTCAAACTGTTTAGGAATCAGAGCCTTTGCGGATACTCATGCTTGTCGTGAATTATTACGAATTGCTGATAAGTTCACTCAGCATAATTTTCAGGAAGTGATGGAATCTGAAGAGTTTCTTCTATTGCCTGTTAATCAGCTGATTGACATCATCTCAAGTGACGAGCTAAACGTTAGAAATGAAGAGCAAGTGTTCAATGCTGTGATGGCCTGGGTCAAATACAATATAACCGAACGTCGTCCTCATTTAGCCCAGGTTTTACAACATGTAAGACTTCCTCTTCTTAGTCCAAAATTTCTAGTTGGAACTGTTGGTTCGGATTTGTTGATCAAAAGTGACGAAGCCTGTCGCGATCTAGTAGATGAAGCAAAAAACTATTTGCTGCTTCCCCAGGAAAGACCACTGATGCAAGGACCAAGAACCCGAGCTAGGAAACCAATACGTAGAGGGGAAGTGTTGTTTGCTGTTGGTGGATGGTGTAGTGGAGATGCCATCGCTAGTGTAGAGAGATACGATCCACAAAGCAATGAATGGAGGATGGTGGCACCAATGAGTAAAAGACGATGTGGAGTTGGGGTGGCAGTACTGAACGATTTATTATATGCAGTGGGAGGACACGATGGACAATCTTATCTAAATAGCATTGAAAGGTAACGTTTCACAATTGTGTTAACGTGTTAAAAAAGGGTGTAAATGTTATAAAATCTATTAATTTGATTTAGATATGATCCTCAGACAAATCAGTGGAGTAGTGATGTGGCTCCAACGAGTTCCTGCAGGACAAGTGTTGGTGTTGCAGTTTTAGATGGCTTTTTGTATGCAGTTGGTGGGCAAGATGGGGTGTCTTGCCTTAATTTTGTTGAAAGGTTGATCTACATTAAAACTATAAATTTCAAGCTTCTAACTGTTTTTACGTAGGTTTGACCCACAAACAAACCGGTGGACGAAAGTTTCGTCAATGAGCACTAGGCGTTTAGGAGTTGCAGTGGCTGTGCTTGGGGGATATTTATATGCTGTTGGAGGATCGGATGGCACTTCTCCGCTTAATACAGGCATTTTAGCAAATAATTTATAGTAATAATTTTGTTTTTATAATCGATTGAATTGCTTGTATAGTTGAACGATATGATCCGAGAACAAATCGTTGGTCTCCAGTTGCCCCCATGAGTACTCGAAGGAAACACTTAGGCTGTTCTGTATATAACAACATGATCTACGCTGTGGGTGGAAGAGATGATGCTACTGAACTGAGTAGTGCTGAGAGATACAATCCAACAACAAATCAGTGGAGTTCGATCGTTGCTATGAGCTCTAGAAGAAGTGGAGTAAGTTAAATAGCTTACCATGTTTCTCATAGTGGTGTCTATGATCCCAGAAAGCAAACCTTTCAAGTTCAAACTCTTAACTTTCGAATAACAAAATATTGTGTATAATTATAACTTAGATTAACCTATCCCAATGAAACACAACAATTTATATAAGATTAATGTAGCCTAAAAACGTTTGAAATCGCTCTAGTTTTGGAAAACTTATTTGCAGTACTTAATTCTATGATTTCGATATTTCCAGGTGGGCTTAGCTGTCGTGAACGGTCAGTTGTACGCAGTGGGTGGATTCGATGGAACAACTTATTTGAAAACAATCGAAGTATACGATCCAGAGCAAAATCAGTGGAGACTGTGTGGAAGTATGAACTATAGAAGGTTAGGTGGTGGTGTTGGAGTTGTCAAAATGCCACAACATGAAGCTCATCTATGGTAAAAGTTGACGGTGATCTATTTCTATTAAGTAGGTGAATTTTGTTTTATTGATTAATTAGTAATAAGTGAGCGGGTTTTGTGCATTTATAATTTAAGTTATGTCAGTAAATTGACCAGACAATTTCGTTTTTTCAGACTCGCTCCATATTACAATTTTTTAAAACTTAAAATAGGGACATATAGTTACCCAACTTGAGTGGTATGTAAGCATTTGCCATGTAAGTTATTTATCGACCTTATTGTGAAAAAAAGTTTTTTTAAAGTTTAACTTCAGATAATTTGTACAGAATATTTAATCTATATGTTGTGGGTGAATTTATATATTAAGAAAAGCAAGGATTATATGACATTATAATGGCAAAATATGCGGCGTAAAAATCCAAATTGTGCAGTCAATTTTTTACAAAGAAAAAAAAAGCAAAAAAGGTTGAAATTACCTAAAAAGTAACGAAAATATGCCAAGTGAAACTTTAAATTATTGACCCTTGTGTCACTTAGTTCTGTCTGGGTTAGCAGTAGCAAAAAGACATGTCATGGCATCGAAATCCTTGTTTTGATTATAAGAAAATGTTTACCTTGTATATATTGTGCAATTTACGTGTATTTTGTAGTGTCTTAGGTTTGAATTATTTTTAAAATTTATTTTTATATACCGGTAATAAAATATATCAATGTAATTATTATTACAATAATGATTAAAATGACTGACTAATGCGTAAAATAAGAATTTCATGAACAATTAATAATAACCGGTACCCAAGTTATGTGTTTGAAAGCGTTTTCACCACAAGGTTTAAGAAAATGTTTATGCAACCGCTTTACTACCTTCAACGTCTACATTTGCATTGCCATGTAGTGCCTAAGTAAATGTGTATATTTTTGTTTTAGTTTAAATAATCGTGTGTCGTAATTTAGATCATCTTAACTACTATCATTAGTAATTCACCATGTTAAATACAGCCGGAACATGACCGTTTACTAAGTTTACAATGGATCACTTAAACTTTAGTAGTTGTTATGTATTCGGCGGTTAAGCTTGTAGTTGGAAGGCTGGCTGTTCTTTTAAAGATAAAAAACGCTTATTGTGCATCATAGTAACATTAACGAAAACCCAACTGTTTTCAATAGATTGTTTTGGTGAATTCGGTAGTCTACAGAATGCGATTAATCAATGATGATACAATACAGTACGTGATGTAACTTTTATCAGAGGTAAGAAAATCTTTTAAACTGCAAATGAATAACAACATGTTTGCCATTTTGTCTGATATAGTCACTGCTGGAGTATAAACATAATACGTCTTCGAATCTATCGTATTTTGAAACATTTTAGACATTATTAATGCGTCTTTGTTAGACATTTGATGTTTTAAATTCGACATTTATTCAAAAATAAATTCGGGTTAAATCATTAAATAATTATCGATTCAATACGAGTACGGTAGTACAACGAGAGCATAATTTGGGAGGTGGTGGAAAATCACAGAAATAACAAGCATTTAAATAATATTAAGGAGAAATATTGAAATTTAAAGATTGATTACTTTTTTGTTTCTGATTGTTCTCTTCTTTGATAAAGTTCATCTTTTCGATATCATTCAAAATGATGGGTGCACTTAGACGATTTTTGCTTTGTGTAGCTCTTGATTGTCTCTGAAACAAATTAATTGAGCAGGGTTATTTGAAAAACGTCTTAAAAGTGTATGTTATGGTGTGAGTATGACTAAAGTTTCTCAAATGTCATTATTTACTGAGATATACGGTAAACAGCATGTCTTACAATCAGCAGGAAAAATAGTAATCAGCTGATTGTCTGCGGGACATGCAAGGTACTCCTGCCGTTGGTATTGCAAATCGTAACTTCGGTTTTTGAAGTTTTTTGTTACCCGGTAATGGTTATTTGCTTATGAGTATAATTTGGTGGTAGAACTTACCTTGTTAACTTTTGGTGTTTCAACATTATTGCTAACAACTGGTTGTGAGGCTGAAAGTCTCTTATAATCAGTCACTTGATTTTGTAATTGTCTATACAACAGCTTTTTCTCTTCCTAATACGAAAAACATGTAGTGATTAAAATTATTGGAATGCTAAGAGGAATACAGTATTTTTAGATTAATTTACCTGTAGCTTTCTAACCAATTTATCTTTATCTAAAACAACTTCTCTCAGTTGTTTAATAGCAGTGGTGTCTTCATTATGTTTTACATGGTTGAAATTCCCATCGGATCCTGCTCTGTACATACATGGACACATACACACAAAACTTCAGCAACTTCTTCTTTTACATTTAATGTATACAAAATAATTGGTTGTTTTGATAAAATGGGAAATTACAGTATTGCAAAAAAAAGTATTATAGATATTTTTACAAGGTCTATAATGTTATAATGTGTGGAGAGGAAATTAAATCACAGCCAAATACGATTGAATTATCATTTATAGTATAAGCTGATTAAAATGATTTAAGCTTACTAGTTAATAAATAAATGTAAAATTGGTTAATAAGTAGCAAACAATATGATTGATATCGTTAAAGTAATGAAAATAGATAAAAATAATAGAAATCGAGTAGGTTCCCAAGACCTGAAGGAAAACGAGAGAAATAAAAAAAAATTGGGAAAAAGTCAAAAATGCCTTTTCGAAAATAGGTCTTAAGATTGAATTTTTTAATAGATAAGTTAAAAATTTAGTCAATTACCTTAATTGTCTGCTGGCTTCGTTTCTAACGCGTAAAATTTCTTTCCCGTGAAATTCCAACTCCTGGGACATTTTAGCTAATCCTTTCTGTAATCTTTGCATCTCATCGTTAAGACGTTTTATGGAAGCTTCTCTTTGAGTTAAAGCCTCTTTAAGCTCGGCTATACATTCCAACTGCTCGATTTCCTAGTTAAATAATAGTTAAGGCTAATTATTTTATTTTTCACTTTAATTGGTGAGTTGAGAAGTATAACCTCGGCATGCAAGTATCAGCTATCACTGCTAACGAGAAATTGACAGTTTGTTGCGGGGATGATTACGGACGCTGTCGGCTACATCTCCCACGTTAGTTACTGCAGTTTTTCATTAACAGTGAACGCTGATGAATTTGATGATAATCAAACAGCTTACTTTTTGTTTAGATATTTTCATAAGTTTTTCTAATTCTATTCTAGCATTGTATATTTGCATTTTATGAGATTGACTTTGAGCTTCCAATTCAACTGCCAGCTTTTCTTCCCAACTTTGGTTGATTAAATCTGTTGAAGAAATATGTAAATTTTTATTAAACATGCCGTATTTAAGATTTGAAATAATGGGAAAATATTTACAACATGTAAAATCCATATAATTATTTCCCTAAACTTAAAAGAAAGATTATTCATCACAAAAAGAAAAACAATTTTGTTTAAATATTAATTTATTGATATTCGTATTTTGCAGAAAGACTTATAAGCAATAATGGAATGACTAAGTTTACATTATAATTTCTACTGATAAGTTTGTATAATAACGGATCACAATTGAATACCTAATTGTTGCTGATGTTGAAATGTAACTTGTTCAATTTCAATTTCTTTTTGCTTATTTGCTTCGTCTTTCACCAAATCAAGAGTGGTCCTTTGAGAAGCCAGTTGAATTTGCAGTTCCTCAATTTGCTTCACTTTTGACTTTAACTCAGTTTCCTGACAATTAGCGTCACTTTATATAATTAACTTATGTTCTTCAAGATATTTTTGAGCTATACTCACAGCTTTAAACCCTACTTCGTTGGCCTGGTCAACCGTCTTTTGCATCTCGGTTAATTTCAGATTGAAAGACATTTTGGCCAATTCTAGCTCATCTGTTAACTGTCTTTCTCTTTCTTCCAAATGAGATGTTACACTATTCAGCTAACCATTCTATTATTGAAATTTGTTTAAAATTTACTTATAATAGTTAGTTAGTACCTGTTTTGTTAACTCCCCAGTTTTGCTTTCATATTTTTTCATTAGGGCAGCTAGTTCTTGATCTTTTTGATTCGCTAATTCCTCCAAGGCACCTAATTTCCGGTTGTTGTATTCAATTTCAAGATTTTCACTTCTCCGTTTTACTTCTTTTCTGAAATTTAAAAAAATTATTTAATCACATTTATAATGGAATTTTAGTAGTGTTATTTTAGAGCTAATTTCACATTGTAAATTATACTTTAAATATTTACTCAAGTTTGATCGTCCATTGTTGATTAAGCAACTGTACTTGCTCATCTAATGTTTTTTTGAGGTTAGCATCTTTTGCTTTAAGTCTTCTCTCACAGGATGCTTTAGTATCGGCAAGATCTTTCTGTAATTTGGTAATGGTCTCTTTGCTTTCAGTTAAATGAGACTTGGTCTCCCTCAGTTCTTCCCTGAATCTGATCTCCAGCATCCTCATTTGGTCCACTTGGGTTGCCGCCACTCGCATGCCCTTCTGTAGCTCTTCCGTGAACCCTCTCAATTGCCTCAATTCAGCTTCCGTAATGTTGATTTTGACATCATTTTCTTCAATTTGCTTGCTTAATGTTTCCGCTTGTGAATCTTTCTTATTTACCAGTTCTTCATACTCTGCTTTAAGCTTGACCTGAAGATTCTGTGTACGTAAAATATTTTATTGAGTTTATTTTGGTGGCAATGCATTTGAGATTTTTTTTTGCTATACTTTGAGCTCGTCTTGCTTGGATTTTGATGTTTTCTGAATTTCTCGCAGCTTCCATTCAAAATCTCCCATTAGCTGTTGCTCCCTATCTTCATGACAGTTCCTCAAATACTCAAACTCTTTCTCGTACTTTTCTTGAATTGATTTTCGTTCATCCAATGTTTTTATGTACAACTATTAAACAAAGTGAATGCTTCTGGATTTATTTTAAAATGTAAACTTACGTTTTGCATGGCTTCAAATTCTTTATCCTTTTCCTCAATCAACTGCTTGTGTTTCTTTTCAAATGTCACATACTGGTCGTTTACATTGTCCAGCTTCAATTTTAAATCTTTAATTTCGGAATTGAGCTTGCCAATGTCCGTTTCTTTACACTCAACCTCTCTTTGCAGTTGGCTAATTGTTTCTTTTTTTTTAAATAACTTTTTAAGAATTATTTTAATTTTTTTTTTTTGGTTTTTTGTTACCATTTTTGTCCTGTAAATCATCGGTTTGGGTTTGTTTTAATTTATTTAGCTCATTCGTTGTTTCTTCGCTTAATTGTTTTTCTTCTTCTAATTCATTTTGCAGGTCTGAAATCTATAAATTTGGTTAGGTCAGTTTTTCAAAAGTTTTATTTTTAATTTACAATGTGTTTCTTGCCTGTATTGAAAGTGAGACGATTGCCTGGCTATTTTCGTCAATCACAACTTGTAAAGTGTTGTTTTTCTCTTCTAAGTCAATTTTTTCCTGGCGATTTGTCTCATTTTCTTTCTCCAAACGTTCAACTTCTTTAACTAATCGTTCTATTTCTTTTAAATCTTTGGTTAAATCTGGCTCTGCTAGTTGCGAGAAGGTAGCTAATGGTGATGCCGCAGAGGATGCATCATCATCAGCGAACGGTATGTCCGCGTCGGTAATCGCTTCCGCCGCCGCCGTAGTTGCTGTTTCTGCCTCTAAACTCAACTGATTGACGTCGTTGTTACTATTTTTACACCTTTAAATAAATAGCAAACGAATTATGGGATATCTTTCATGGTCAGCAAAGTTTAAATAGGATATGCCAACAAAAGTGATGTACTGTGATGATAATAGCAATTTAGATGATTGATAACTGTTTGTAAACTGTTTTAGGAATTTTTGCTCTGTAAATTGATCTTCTCTCATAAAATGACGACGATGTATCGTTTAACTTGAAGAAATCCAGGTTAAAATTTCAAAAGAAAAGTATCATATTGCATTAGTCTAATTTAGTGATTAGTACTAATTTCTATTTGAAGTTTATTAGTTATGAGTGATAATGAAAGCACCGGTTGACTGGGAAGCGTTTTAAAGCTGTGAGTTGTTTTAAAATGATTGACATTTATGCCTACTTAATTTTGTTTAATCGTTATGAAAGTTGAGGTTTAATTTTACAAGTTATTTTAGTAAAAAGAGTGTTGAGTGTTATTTCCAGTTGCGTAAGAGTGCCATCTGGTGTCTGCCATCAAATGCGTACATCCTGTTTGTGGGAATACTTTAATGGCTTTTAAGCCAGAATGATGCTTTTGGAAAAGATAAACATCAATACTTGCATTTGCGTAATAAGCGATGACCATAAATAACCATGGAAAATTTGCATATTCTGTTGTTTGAATTTATGTTTAAAAATCGGAATAATACGCAGATAATAGTATCTGACACGCTTTTCTGTTCCACATACATTGTTTGGATACTTTATAGGTTAAAAATAATCCTTGTAGCATGTGCGTGAGATTATATAACTTAATAACAAGTTTAACCTATTTAATAGTTTAAAAAATAGGATGGTTTTGCTTACCAGTTATTTAGATGATTAATTTGTTGATTTGTTACATTTTGGCTTAACAAATTGCTTTCGTTTAGTTGGTGTAATCCTGTTACAGCTTCTGCACATTTTTCGCTGAGCTCATTCAGTTGCTTCCTATAAATCAACTCAAGCTCAGCTAATTTTTCTTCCAATTCATGAAGATCTCCCGTAGACATTTTAGTTTTTAATTGGGAAATTAAAATATCACGGCGATGTTGATGGTCTTCCTGTAGATTTTTTAGCCGCTTTTGATGCTCATCATCACGGCATTCTTGCTCTTTTTTCGCATCGTCTGATTTGCTGCTTACTTCGCCTATCTTGAAAATTGAACGCCGACCCTCCTCGCACCTTCTCCCGCTGAGTAGCTCCTCTTTATTCTCTGGGTATTTCTTCTCCAAATCCTCGATTTGCTTACGATAACTTTCCACTTCCGTTTTACGATTATACTGTTAAGTATATATATAAACAGATTTTTTTAGTCTTATTTTAAGAGGAAACAAAATCCGTAAAAATGGTAACGGCAAGGTCTCGCTTGTTTTACCGACTCCAGCCGCTGCTCCTCCAATTTTTTCCCGCAGATCTCCAGTTCCTTTCCAAGCTTATCTTTTTGCGTTTCGGCTTGATTGACTTTTTTCTCTAATTCTTCAATTAATTGTCTGAAGTTTTCAATTTCTTTATCGCGATTTGACTGATTAATTAAGAAATATTTCAAGGATATTTTTAAAATTGTTCTTTTTTACTCAAGGTCGATGGTTTATTTTTACCGACTGTGATTCCAACTGCTGCCGCTTCTCTTCGCTTTTTCTCCCGCTAGCGTCTTGCTCTTTATCCGATGTATCAACTTCCTCTGCAACTTTCTTATCACGGCCAAACTATTTTCAAAATGTACGTTAAATATGTAAATTATATACTATTTAAATAGTGATTTACCAACCCTTATAAATGCCCGAGACTTTTTTATATTTAATAAAAAAAAAGTTGAGAGAAGTGAGACAACTTAAAGATGTTCTCGATTAGGAAAGAAAAACACTCACGAATACGGTTTTTTTTACTTGTGTTACTTAAAATAAACTTTTGAAACAAGTCTCATCTTTTTTACCTTTTAACATAGGGGTTTGGCTGGCGTCAAATCACTTTGACATACAAAATACATCAAATCGCGCTGTAGCAATAGGAAATGTCGTAAATTTTAGGCTTTCTCGACGTTATTTTCTATTTATAAAATAAATGAGGACGATGTACTTTACTTTTAGAAATTTCAAGACCATTTTTTTATTTATTTTAAAATTTTTGGCCTTTCAAACACGCTTGTTTACAAATTCAGACAGTTTTTGTTCTAAAATTACATTTGAAATCAATTTTTAGCCAATATTAAAAGTTTTTTAGTAAACTTAAATTCATTTATAATCCATGTAAGGCCATTTTAGTACACTTTCTGAGTCGATTTTAGTGCTTTTAAACTCAATGTTGATGTCATCGTAATAATAGTACTGTACTGTATACCAATTGTCTTTACATAATCTTGCATACAACTTGACTATAAATCTTATTCTTAACCTATAACGTTCATTCTTAGTACCCATTTTCATTTCAATCAGCTCGTTGGATTATGTTGGTAAACAATTGCCACATCTATAAAATTAGTTGTTCAACCGACGGAGCCATAGCTCAAGGCTGTTGTGGTTTTTCTTGTAAATGTTATTGAAATTGCTTTTTTTATACTACATGTATTTGATTTTGCGTAGTAAGTAAATATTATTATATTTTAGGTCCTTGAGCAAATATAATTGCTTGAAGATTCTAAAAGATGTAATTGCGACAATTGTCACAATTTCTAAAGCTTGGTTGATAATTTCTGATGTTAAATTGAAATTATCTAAAAAGAATTTGGAACTATATAAAATTGATTTGAGATATATAAAACAATACAAAACCAAATTTAAAATTAATTTGAAACATTTTTTTGTATTTGCAATGATTGACTAAGTTCTGTTTAAGTGAATTTTCAATGATGTTGAAATGCTGTCATTCGTCACTGTAATAGCTAATTGCGACTTTATTTTTAGTTGACATTTTTGCTTAGCTGACAATATGTTTGTCGTTTGCCAAAAACACAGCGGTGCATTGCACTCATTTAACTAACCATTAATTAACTAATGTGGTCATTTACCTTTTACTTGTCAGCTGCTTTTACTATTGAGCTGAATGTAGACTAGACATTTAATTTTATTTTTATATTTGCTTTACCTTTGTAACTTTTGCAAACTTTTTGGACAATCTGTCCATGAAGTGTCCATTTCGATTGTCTTTATCCGCTTTGAAGTCCAACGTGATTGATGAGGATGATTCTGATGAATCTAGACTCACATTATCTTTTCCTAGTGAATTTGATGATGATTTTTTAACAAATTTGCTTTTAAACGATGAAGTTGCCATTGGTATTTGGGACGTCTTTACTCTCACTTTTCACTGAAACTTTGTGTCACGAAATTGTATTTTTTGGTTTTTGTATTTTGGGGGTGGGTTGATGACGTCTTTTAAATGTAATGAGGATTCAAAACACAACACGCCCACTACTTGGATGCAACAAAGTGGAGCAAGTGCATTCTCGAAATATATGGGTATGTGAAATGCGTCCAAGTTGGCCAATCTTAGAACATTTTTAGATGGCCATTTTAATGGATACATTTCAAGTTTATTGGATTTTTATCACTAAATAGGTTACATATTTGTCTGGTGAAGCTAAAATTAATATGTTCCAATACTGTACATGATAAATAGCGTACAGTACATTAGGCAATACTTTTGACTTTCTAATTATTTTTATATTTTAATGAGTTTAATTCGTTTTTATATACATTATATTATTTAATTAAAAGAAAATGAAGACTTTTCTGTTATTTTAGGACATGAGAAAATGGCTTTCCACAGTTACAGTGCGATTTTCAGAACTTACATTAAATTTATTATAATATTTTATCATTGAATGATTTAACTAAATTGCATACAGTACGATATGATGCCAATTGATCAAATTATCGATAACAAAAAGTAAATTATAACATATTAATCATTTTTGGAAGAAAAAATGTCGTTGCATTTGTTAATCCACAGATGGCGCCACCGAACTTTTTAAATGATTTGAAGGTCACGTGGTAAAAATAATAATAGGACACTGTGGCTCCATCTTGACGTTATATTCGCTTCTAGGTCGCTTGACATTATATTAAGACATTTAAAAGGGGTGGATGCTGTGTTGATTTGAAATTAAAGAGTGTGAAAGGGTATGAGTGGGTGGTGGGAAGTACTCCACAGGTGATAATTAGCTCTGTATGTGCCTTTACATTATATACACATTGAATTGAATACTTAAATATAGAAGCAAAACTTGTTTCATCTATAGAGTTTTTGAAATTGAGACATGTAACTCCAGCTGAGAGAAATTTAATTCAAATAAGCTTGAATTCGCTTGATTGAATAGCAATTGCTTTTTATACTAAAGCGGGGGTAATAGGACTGAGTGAGAGAGCAATTAACTTTGCATAATACACTTCTTTATTTTTTTTAAAGTTATTTTGTTATGTAGTTCGCATGAAATTTTGATGGTAACTTGTGAACTTTAAAAGTTGCTGCAATTTTTAAATGCTGCCCAGAATTTTAAAAAGAAATGTTTGCATTAAAGTGTGAACGGACACTGTATAGCTTAATTTTAAAATTTCATGCAATACAGGGTGCTAATTTAATAATTGAGAATCGACAGAGTCAATTTAATTAATTTGTATACATTTACTTTGATGTTGCTATCGTATAAATTTCAATTCACAGCTGGTAGCAAATTATCTGGTTTTTTTCACAAAGTTTGATATCTTTTTGCATTTTAAAAGAGTTAAAACAATTTATTAGTTTTAGCAATTGTTTTACGGTTTTAATTTTCTGGAATTTCATAAACCGATGTTACAGCTGATCACACAAGTTCTGTCCCCAAATTTCAGTAGTCAAATTTA
Source organism: Helicorthomorpha holstii (assembly GCA_013389785.1). Lineage (NCBI taxonomy): Eukaryota > Metazoa > Arthropoda > Diplopoda > Polydesmida > Paradoxosomatidae > Helicorthomorpha > Helicorthomorpha holstii. Next base: position 28,464,765 of record JAAFCF010006596.1, on the reverse strand, counting down.
ACCGGGTGTTTATGTTTTTATTTTTTATCTGAAATAATAATTGCGTTGAGTGATGATTTTGTTTTTAAATTTCAAGGTTGATTTGTCACATTGAATTTAAAATACAAAAAAAGTGTTATAAGGGGATAATATCATCGTTTTGAAGTAATAATTGCTCGTTTCATCATCATTGAAAGAGGAAATTCAGTGGCTGAGTTTTTAATTGCTGTTTTTAAGCCACCGTAGAACCCATTCTTTTAATATCCTATAACATGAAGATAAAGTTTAATTAATATTCGGTAAAGCTCTTCTCCGTCATCTGACGAGGCCACCCACCTACTAACTCTTTTATATCTAAGAAGTAAGTTTCTTATAATAATTACAGTCTCAGTCTGTCTGGGGTGAATATGAATATCATAAAAAAATGAAGTTAATCGTCGAAGTAATAGCTAAAGTCAACGATTCTCAATTTTTTTTTCTTGCTTTTTTTTTGTAAGATTTGTTACAAAAACAACGATATCGACAGTTACAAATGTTTCATTTTGTAATCAATTAAATTAATGATAAAGCTATATTTGAGTTATATTTGTCACTTTCTAGTAATTTTAAATAACTGTTGTGGAACCCATGGTTGTTTAGTAATACCATTAAAATGTAAAGTATCATTGTGAATGATAGACTATTGAAAAGCCGAATTTTTTTAATGGGGCACTAAAATTGTTGCCGAAAAAGTTTGATTAACAGCGGCTGACGTTTAATTTCTGTTCCGTTTACTGTGATTTTTAATGACGTTACAACGCAAGCCGAAAAATGATTAAAATAAGCGGCAGCTAAGTAAGGGGCTGAATTTCCATAAACGATAATTTCATATAAATCAACTTAGAAAATAATTTAATAAAATTCTATTTTTTTTAAATAAGTTTAACTTTTAAGGAATTTTTTCAATTTTTTGATTTATTTTTGATAGTAGGTTTTTGGTACCGTAATTAAATTTGTAGAGTAATAAATTCACTTTTAGCGTCCACTAAGTTATTGAGTTCTTGTTATTAACGAAACTCATAATTTTTCGCAATTAAAAGAGTTATAATTTTACGTTGTAAACTTGTAATGTTGTGTTTAAAATATTGGTCATTTTATTAAAAAAATATTTTTATATTTACCTCAGGCTTAAAAAATCTTCAAATGCTGGGTGAAACTTTTTGGTAACAATTGAAATAAATTTAGTGTAAAATACATGGTTTTATACTAATTTTAAATTTTATTATAAAAGATTTGTAATGTGTTGAGAGTTAAGAAGTACAATGATATAGTTATAAAAAATGTGTTGAAATAATGTGTGGAAATTATACATGTAATCCACGAAAAAAAAATTATATTCCTTTGAGCAATTTAAGCGTTTAAACCGCCTTGTTAAACATAAACACCACTTTAGTGTTCAAAATAAAATTATACATATAAGAAAAATGTTTTGAAATGTTTGATATTAAAGGTAATAAAAATGCCAAAAGTGTAATTTTAAATGATAAAAATAAAGTAATTAATTGGGTGCGGTTTAAATGGAGGAATTTCTACGACATAAACTTATTATTATTAACTATTATTTTATCGTGGTACTTGTTATTCAAGTTGTCCTATTTGGTTAAATCACTTAACTACTTTATGGCAATGAATCGTTTAAAATGCAAACAAGAAAAAAAAGACCAATGGTTATAATTGTTTTTAGGTATAAGAGAGTAATGTTTAAAGAGAAAAAAAATATAATGGTCTCTTATGTAATTGCAGTTGTACTTTTGTATGTGATTAGTCAGCATAAATAATAGAACCAATTCTTAGTTCACGTAAAACACTTTTTGTTTATTAAAACAATTATTATAACAAGTTGAATATTAAATTAAAACTTATCATCAGTTATAAACAAACAAATTTAAACTCTTAATGACAACATTTATTAACTGTCGTTTTTCTAATCACTACTTTTGCTATTATAATCATCATAAGTTATAGTAAAAATTTACAGACGACATCATCACTTTTAAATAAGTGCCATTTAACCACTGGTTGTCAACTCATGCTCCCTGTTTACTCCTTGGAAATTTATTGGAGTTGCTAAAACGTTAAAAATCTAAAAAAAATGCCATTTAGTATTTCTTAAGATTTTCCAACTGAATTCACATGTATTTTGTCTGTTGTTATATTGACAAACTTTGTTTTTACGAGCTTTTATTTCGTTTTAAATTATAAACAATTTTTGCAGTTCTCTTGGGTTTTGCTTAACAAATGGGACAACTAACTTAAAGGATTCACCAGTTGCGACCACTCTCCGGATTTAGCTTCAGTGGATAATTTCAGGTGAAAACTACTGTAAATCAAGTAAGAAAAATTTGACGTAATGTAGAGTTTTAGTGAACACTGAATAGTAATACTGTAGTATTACTGAATAGCAAAGAGTATTTTGTGAGGGGGCCAACTGCTTATTTGGGGCCTTCTTTAAGTGGGGGGAAGGAAGTTTGGCCGGAGGGATGAGGTGTTTATTAAAAGTGGGAGTGGTTATGAAGACACGGAAGATGGCGCCATGTCAGGTAGTCGTTTTCTTTCAATATAAATTAGACATTAGGGTATTATTGGGGGTGTGCGGGGGGTGACAATAAAATTTATGTTAAAAAAGGAGAGCAAGAGTGGCCGCAGAGGAAGAAATTATTAATAAGCACAGAGAGACTACTATTATACTTGTTCAATGATAATGGCCACTTTTAACTAAGAATTAGAAAAAATACAAGAGAGTGGACCGACCTCATCTCTACATGGTGTGCCATTAAATAATTTTTAGTGAATTTTTGCACAACTTAAGGCAAAATTTAGTATCTTAGTGAATATTTAAACCAAAACAGTATATAATAGATTTTTTTAATCGTTTTTTTTTAATGAAAATTGCAATTTTTGATATTTTGTTAAGCAATTACAGTAATAGTTATCACTTTCTGTATAAATTTCGTTAAAAGAGATTATCTACTTGATGTCATTAATGACATTTTATAAAAACAACAAATGTTTTCTATTTTTTTTATTATTGTTGAGTAATTTAACTGTTGATTTTTCAAATTATTTGTTGTAATTGCAATTGGTTGTTGGGACACCCGTGTACTGGATGATTGGCCCGCCATCAAAAGTCGATGAAGATGATGATGATGTTTGATAAATGATAATTTGAAGTAAATTTAAATAGACAAAATAATAAGAGCAGAGAGAGAAAAGTGGAAATGGTAGTTGCGACTAGAATAGCCTTTGGGGGCCTGAATTAATGGCAGAAGCCTCACCCAACAACAAGATTAGTGTAATTTGAATTTGAAAAGAGACGCTCAAAAGTCCCTCCAGCGTACGAATTAACATAATATCCAGAGCAGACAGCAACATTTATCATCTCATTACATACAACCTAAGCAAAAAAATTAGAAGATTAAGCACAAATTAATTTTTATATTAAGCAGCCATTACATTGTTAGCATTCCAATATACTGTATCTTTGCTCCCTCGTCAGTCAAAGTTACTAAAAAGATTGTTTTTAGGATAAAATGATGCTTTTATTCGACTAGTTTTAGATTTTTAAGTCATCAAATTTAACTTCAAGGGTTTAAATTTGAATTTGTGACAGAAAAATTTACTTTAAGTGGCTAAACTAGTAGCTTTTAGGGGCCCAACTGTTGCCAGTTCAATCTTTTGTGAAGAAAAACCTTACGTCATATCATTAAGTTGAATTTCTTCCTTGTCACTTTGTTTTTTCTGACGTAATGTAATTAAATGACGTCGCAGGGTTGAATGCTTTGATTAAAGCAGCAATTTAGTTTGGAATAAATTTAAAATTTAAAAAAAGGAATATTATCGAGTTGATGTTTGACACGTGATCATGGCACGCGCTCCTCCCACTTTTGCATTTCATTTATTTTTTTATTTAAATTTTTAAACGAATTAAAAAAAAAGGCAAAAGAGTCCTTTTGTGTATGTGCAAGCCCATTAGCACAGATGGTAGACGTAATTCAGAGAGCCAAAATGGCTACTGTACTTTTTTTTTCTGTTTTAGATTTTATTAAAATAAGAAAAACTTTTTGATGACGAAACGTAATATATTTTCAAGGCTGTTGAGGCTTGTTATTCATTGACATTTGCTGTAATTATTTGTCTAAAATTAAACCAATTACACTGCAGCTTTTAAAATGGTTTTAATTGTATGGTCCAATACAGACTTGTGTCTACGCACCATTACCAGGGGCCTCTTAACGTCTTCATTCATTTTGTAAAACGCAAACTGAATTTCAATGAATCGTTGATCAATAATTATTTAAGATTAGTTAACTTAGCTTTTTAATACATTTTAAATACGGTAGCTTAGGGAATTGTATTAGAAGAGGGATACTCACACCACCCTGTACATCTTTACACTATGCAAATAAATTGCCTAAATATTGATATATGAGATTTTCGTGCATTTTAATATGATCTTATTAATTCTAATCAAAATTCTGTATTATGTAAATTATTGTCAGTTTTTTTTCCTTTAACGTTGTATTTTATTTCAATTTTTTATTAGTTTTTTGATTGAAACACTTTTCAATTAGCTATAATAATCAAAGTGCTTTATTAGTAATTGCTTTTAAAAGTTACTGAAAGAGCGTTAACACCTATTTTGCCGATTTTTTTAAGTACCTGACAACGCTATTAATAATAAAACGATGATTGATTATGAAAGATGACTTAATGGGCTTCCTAATTGACCTATAATAATATTGTTTTGCTCTTTTAATATAGCGAAAATTCAACGTGGGTGATTTGTGTTAATCAATGTAATCAAAAAAAAATGTATTAACAAATATATTAATGTCATTTAATACAAACAGAGTAGAAAAAAAGAAAAAAATCAGTGGCGCCACCTCACGCATTTCAAGTCATTAACTTTACACATGACAAAAGTAATGAATTTTTTTTTAATAAAAAAAAAAGTACTTATTCATTTTGATAGTTGATGATGTCATCAGTTTGCTTGTTGGACATTTTCAAGTGTTTTGTATATGGGAAGCGAATATTAGGAGTAATTTTCAGTGGGGGAGGCAGGGTGAAAAATCTCTGTTAAAAGCTGACCCACCCACACTTTAAGCACCCATCTATTTGTTGGTTATGTCAAGTGCATAATGAGCAACTGACAACTCTGTTTATTATTGTTGTGTACCTTTATACGTTTATTTGTAAATGTGTTTAGCTGTTATCATCTACCGTAAGTGTTTATATTGTTGTTATTTTATTATGCAAATTAGGTGAGTTTTTTTTCTCTCCCTATTACTTCTGTTGTTGTTAAATCGTGTGGTAGCTGTGCATAGTAGTACCGGTAGTAAGAGCTCATTCACTCAACGACCAGCTTTTGTACTAAAAAGCTACTGTACTAAAAAGCGATTTTATATTTAACAACAAATTTATTGCACTTTCAATTTAATGCAGTGCATAGAATAGCCAGTGGCATATTCAAGTTATAAAGCATTTTTAATGGCTGAAAGCTTGAAATTAAGAGTAGTGTAGGTTGCATAGGACCATTATAGTAAAATAGGAAAGGGGGGAAGTATCTTTCAAACTTCAAAAATGATATAAAATATACTTTTGATACATGTTTAGTGAATCGTGACATTTTAGGCCATGTTTGCATTTATTTTTAATCAATAATAATTCATTTAATTTTTTTTTGGTTTACCGGTATTGATAATTTTTAATAATTTGCGCACATATATTTATATAGATGTGCACAAAATAAATAAAACATGAACAAAATGCAATAATATGTTGATGCAGTTGTTAAGGAAGCTGTTAGGTAGCGCTGTAGTAGTAGTAGTGGCCTTAAGGGTCTCTTGAGTAGAAGTTGTTTTTTTTTTCAAATCCCCCAATATAATTATCCCTTCATTTAACCCCAGCGCACTCTTTTACTTCTTCGTAACTGCGTCTAGACAACACAATGCTTTTGATTATACCCCACTACCCACTCAACTCCCCCTTCCCCCCAAATAACAATGGTTCAAAATTCAAAAAAAAAGAAGAAAATGTTGGCTCGGGTGAGTTGTCTCTTTGGGAAAGTGTGGCTGTGTAAGCGGAAGTTGTATTTTTGTAGGTAATGTTCCCAGCCTTTCTTTTCATTAATTCACGATGCCTAATTAGGCTTACACCTCTTTAAGACTTTTTATTCACTTTAATTTTATAAAAAGCTATTCTTAGCTCAACTTCCTCTCAATTTACGTTTTTTTAAAAATAAATTTCCGGAAAATTTTTTTTAGTTTTTGTTATCGGTATGAATAATTGCATTGTGAATTTGTGTTTTGCTTCATGGATTTTTTTGTATCATTTTTTTAAAGGTTTATAACTAAATTAAGTTTGGGAAACTTTTATAATTTATTAGGACTTTTTTATTATTTGGTATCAGAGGCAATTCAACAGGTAGCTTATATTAAATAGTATTTTTGGCTATTATAATTTCGTAATGTGTTTAATTAAGGTCGAGGCTTTGAACTGTTACAGTAATTACGATTGATAAAGATGGTTAAGTTGTCTAATGTTTTAATTTTGACCATTTGAGTAAACATTGTTTGATACTAAAACTTTCAAGAAAAAGTACTGTAATTCATGTACACGATGTTAAATTCGTCATAATTCATAGAAAAGTAATTTAACTTAAATTTTTCATTAAAAAAATAAATCTATTTAGTACAGTTATCTACATTCTGCACCGTATAAATAAAATAGTAATAAAAAGATGAGTAAAGTAAATTGTTTTGGTATTTTTAACATTCGAATCGATTTTTCACGCATTCAAATTTAGTAGTTTTTTCTTGTGATTTCGAGTGTGAAAATGCTAGTAAATGCGTGTGAAAGTGGCTATTTTAAATGAAGTTAATTAACATTTAATTGTTTTGTGTTTCTGGCTAATTAATTAGTAATTAACTGGTGAAACGTTTAAAATTGAGAGATGAAAAAAAAAGTGTTTGGTCGCCGGTCGGTGTCGTTTGATTTTTTTTTAAAACTTCCTCAATTTTCTCTCACTTTTTTATTTAATTTTTTTTTCTTCTTATTCTTCTCCTAGACCTACAGAGTCTATTTATCTCTCTTTTTGAACCACACGCCATTTTTTAACCCCCATAATTTTTACCTTTAATTTCCTCTCGACAACAACAAATGGCGAAAATAGTCTATCTCAGGTGGTTGGGGAGTTGGGGTGGATTGGGAAGGGAGGGGGGAAGAAAAAATTGCTTAACCACACTATTAAATTATACATAAAAAAGCTCTTTTACCTTTTTCATCTATTTTGTTTGTTGTAACCGATGCCGAAAAATAAAAAAAAATACACTTCTACACATAATGCTGCTAGATTTTTTCACACCAAAGCTGAAAAAGTACCACAAATTTTCAGCTTTTTTTCAGCATTACCAAAATTATTATTAAATTATTTTCTCTATAAAAATGATACATTATTTTCGCCATTTATTTTTCAATGAATGAAATTTAATCGGTACCGTAAACATGCATACAAATATTTTTTTTTTAGTTTTTTACTTCCCAAGACGCCATACTTGTTAAAATGTACTTCCTGGCAATACAGAAACGCAGTACTGAATCTATAAATGTCAAAATATAACTTTTAAATTTGCAGAAAGCTGCTAAAATGGTAACAAATTTCTCGAGTTTGTGGGAAGAGTGTATTGGCCATTTTTTCTTACTTAGTTTTGTTTTTTGGGATTAGAGTAGCTTTTACAGTACTTTCTAATGACAAATTGTCCAATTTTTGTCTCTACTTTTTTGTTACATTTATTTTTGTGTTGATTAAAATTGTAAGATGGTGGACCACCTTAGAAGTTGAAAATCTATCTAATTGCTCTCATTTGATTAGTCACACTGTTAGTATTTTTTAAGATGGAAAAACACAGTCAAGAGTATATTTTCTTGTTATTTTGGTCACATTGTTAAAAACAGAGACACATAAGGTTTTAATAGGAAAAATGTTGAAAAGATTTGTTACGCTTTACAAATTGTGTGAGCTCCTCACACTCAAATTGCAGCATTTTTCACAATAAAAAGAAGAAATAAAAGCGAAATAGTGTCAATAGGTGGGATGGGAGGGGGTAGGAGATGAGGGGTGGCCAGGTGCCATCTCTATATTTTCACTATAGTATTTTTGTCTCTAAAAAAGTCAAACGCCTTCTCCAATCTTTTCTAAGTATAAAGCAACACGCTGTAGCAACATGTGGATTGTTAACTGTGCAATTCCAATATATGAAATTTTATTGGAGAAGCTAATTTAAACAACTTTATCGAGGTTATCACATCGGTAAAAATTACCATAATTTAAAATATAATTAGGTTTTGTATGAAACTTGACTTGTTTATGTTATAATGCTACTTAGTTTTTCAATAACTAAAATAGCTACTGTATTTTTAAAAATCGGATGTTATTAAAGGGAACTAACTCTTACGTCTGTTTGGTCATTTGAAGCCATGTTTTGGGCAACATCTTAAAAGCTACTGTGCGGGTTTTACCGTATTGTATTCACAGAAGACCCTATTTCTCATTCTAACGGATCATTTAACTTAGGTCTTTGGCAGTAAACTGCTAGCCAGGATTTACTATCCTATCCTTGAAATTTTTAAGCTAATTTACCATTTGTAATGAACTTTTTTTGTGAACGTCTTTTGAATGTGCCCTATAAAGTACACAAAAGCTAATGGACCATGACAACAAAATTAAAAAAAACAAACTTTTTAATTTGACTTTTGTATGGTGGTTCTTTGTCTGTGAATGTCCCTTGGGCTATTAATAATGAAAGTAAGAAGAAAGGGACCCATAAAGTCCTTTTTTCTTATTATTATTATTTTTTGATTAAAACTCCCCCTTCTTTCTCTCTTTAATTTGTCCTTTTAAAATTTGCGGTTGAAGGGGCCTTTAAAGACCAAAAACATAAGCAAAAGGACTTTAATTAGTTTCACATCTTTTATTATCATTATTTTATATTTTGGAATGGGGGGATAACCTTTTGTTAATACTCCTTGTGTGTGATGATGATGCTTAATTAATAATGTGTGGGCAGCAGACTGGCTGGCCCTTCCAAATTAGCCTTTAACCTCAAAAGGAAATTACCCCTTTACAACAAATTACACACTCAATGCTCATATCTTTTTATTATTGTAATAACAATGACCACCAAATTACACAAAAAATATACAACAAAAACATAAAAAAAAGAAACAACTATCATTTTGTTTCAATTGAATTAGACAAAACTCCTCCTCCACAATTCCCTCACTCTCTCGGGATGGTCCTCTTCAATTAACATCCAATGCAGCCAGGGCGCCACTTATACTATGTGAAATGAAAAATTAGTGTGTTTTTTTAGGGACCTAAATTGACACCCAGGCTTTTTATTGCGAGTATTACGAGAGAAGAGAAAAATTATGTTTAATTGTGTAATTAGGTCCCTTTTATGTGAATCTGTACCGCTAGGTGGCCTACTTACATTTTTTTCTAAGAAATAATTTTACACACGGGAGAAAACAAGAAAAAAATACGCTAATTTAATTTAAATTGGAACAAAAAAAAAGAAACAGGAATTTGAATTCAAAAAGAGTACACGAGCTACCGTAATATTTCTCCAGCTCCGCGTGACGTAATTTACTTTAAAATTAAGAGCACTTGTTTCAAAGTTTTATCTTGTACTTAGTTACAGTGTAAGTTTACAACATGTATTTAGATGCTAATACATAATAGAATTCACATTGAATTTGTACTACATTTATTCGGATGTTGTTAAATGTTTGATATACTATTTTTTGGTCAACATTGTTAACTTTTAATCCATTTCTAATAATTTTTTAGTGGATTTCTTACCATTTTTAATACATAATTTTATGCTAGAACTCATTGATTACCAGTATTTGTAAAAATTTTATTATGTTTTAATTTATTGAATTTTTAGTGCTATGTAATGATGTTCAGATTATGATTTTAGTAATTTTTTCCACTTATCACCACCATTACTTGTTTTTTTTTTTTTTTTTGTTATTATTAAGTTTGAACCCTTTTTTATATCAAGTAGGAGCCACTATTGTCTTTTATCAATTTTTTTTACTTAAAAAAGGTATTTTGTTATGAACACAGAATTACCCTTTACGTTTGATTTGTATAGATAATTGTGTAATAATATGTCATATACCCATCCACCCTCCCTCTTTCTTTATCTTTATATAATAATAATAATAGAAGTAATAATAATGAAGAAGGTCATATTGTGAGGTCAACCATAAACCACATTATCATTTCACATATTGTCTTCATAAATCTTTCCCTTCTGCCCCAGGACCCCTCAAGTAAGGTAGCAAAAGAGGCTGAGTAAAGGTGCTCAGCAGAAAGAAAAAACAAAGATCATCATTGATGTTTTTATTTAGATTATCAAAAAAAAATTAATAACTAGTTTGCAGTAATTGTATACATGTTTTAAGCACCCGCATCCACCCTGTATTTTTACAGTGTGCTTTTTATTTTAAAAATATTCTAGTTTTTAACATTACTTTTTATTATAGTTAATTTTGCGTCTTATAATGATTTTTTTATGTATAAATTTAATTTTGTTGTTTTGATGGGTAAGTCAGGTGACCTTTTACCTTTTTTTAACCTCTCTTCTCCTATTTAATCTTTATACCCCTCTTAATAATGTCTCGTCCAATTTTCATCAATAGAAAAGAACAAGTCGCCCCCCTGGTGGGACTAATTTCATAACCTACAAAAACTTTGTGCTCATCATCCTTCCCTACCACCTATCCACCCTCAATACCCACGGGCCCCTGCTGGCTTCTCTTTTAGTTAATTCAATCATTGTTTGCAACTTTTAATTACACTTCATACCTTTATACGGGGTGAAACATTTTAATTTTTTTAAAAGCATTAAAATAAGCACCGATTTAAATACAGTAGTTAATAATTGAATGGAAATATTAGCTATGGGTTATCAAAACATTGACTTGTGGTTTACTTGAACATTAAAGTTTGGTTATATCCATGGCTATTCGTTTAGTTCTGGTCAATGAAAGCTGTTTATGGTATAACTTATCTGTGGAATATTTGGAAATTATATTTGTATACGATTTTACGTGCACACATCCTGTATAATACATTTAATATGTAGAAACTTTTTTGTTTGGTGTTTTATGGAAAATTGGCCGTTTGATTATTGTAATTTCAGCTTTAAACGTCCATTTATGTGGTCAAATTATTTTTTCCCGTGAGAAAGTGGGGTTGCATGAGGAGGAGGTAGGTATGGGTGGGCCAATAATTATTTTTACTTTAAAAAAAATTAATTTTTAATGGGAACTTTATGGGCTTATTTTGAAATGACAGCTAAAATTATAGTTTTATGACTGTTTATTAAATTATATAAGAAAATTAATAGTTAATAATAATAGTTAAACAATTACATAAACATACAACAAGGAGCACAACCTGTTATTTTAAAGTGAAAAAAATACTAAATTTTATATTTTTTTCTACTTTTTAAAGAAAAAGTATCGTGAAATATGTTATACTTACAGTATGTTATACTTGTATTATTTTTTGACAGAATAATACATTAAAAATCGTAATAAGAAAGGCATGTAAGTTATTAAGAAGTACTTTTCCAAAAATGTAATTTACTTTACTGTAATAGAAGTTTTAGCTTAACCTTTAATAGATGTTTTACCAAATATGCCTAAGTTAAATGTACACTGTACTATAAATATTGCCTAAATAACTGTTTTCAATTTTGGCGTATAATTATTTTGAGTGGTTAACTATAGCTAATTAAGAGCAGTATGGTGGCCAAATTTTGGGCATTGGTTTTGCTAGTTTTTTTATTTTATTTTTTTTAGGTTAAAATGTTAATATAAAGTTGATTATAGCATTTATTCTTGCTTTAGCAGACATAAACATGTAAATTAGATGGCGGGAAATAAAGTTAGAGGCAAATTAGTCTTGTTTTATTTTTTGTAACTGTTTTTTATATATGTTGCGGATTAAAAGAAGTTGTTGATAAATTAGTTTTTAAAGTATAAAATTGACTTAATTAGCTTTTAGACAAAAGAAGTGTGTAGAGAGGGAGGGGTCAGGAAAGTAGGGAGGCACTAATTAAGCTACTTACTATTTTTGTAAGGGAAATGCAAAAAGTCGCTTAATGGAATAATTCATTTTTACAAATAAACGAACTTGTGTATTTTGAATGTGAATTTTTCTGAGTTAAATTCCGGTAGTATGGTTCTAAATTTGTTTTATAACTTATTTTGGGTTAGAAGATGAAATAAATTTCTGTAGACTGATTAGATGACGTCATGATGTGGCTCTGAGGCTAAATAAATCACAATTATTAGTGCAAGTTCATGACCTCATCATTATTCAAATGAGACCCAACCCACTCTGTTTTTTTACAAACAATTTGTTTTAGTCTTGTTTTGCAAATGACACAATAAATATTCTGGAGTTTCAATTAATTTTTTATGCTATTATTTTGATTTGCTATTTTTGTTAATGGGACACAGTTAATTAGCCACTTAATTGCATATTCAAATTAACTACTGTACTTCATATTTCTTTCTCTCAGACAGGTGAGGGTGATCTGGTTATTAAGCCCAGACTTTGAGGTTTGGACCTCCATGCCCCCTCCCATTATTCTACATTCTTTTAAAAGTGGACCGTTTCACACTTTGGGGCCAAGAGGGGCCCTGAGAAAGTTTGTGTTGGTGGGAAAAAGAGGCGTTTAAGCAAGTTAATTATGCAAGCGAACAGACATCATCTAAATAGGTGGCTTTTTTTTCGTCTGAATTTGAAATAGCTGTTTGGAATAATTATTATAATTAAAACAGTGATAATAATAATTAAATATCAATTGAATCACATTAAAGGAAATTTGAGAATTGTAATTAATTTTTTCGATAACACAAGAATTTTTATTTTTAGCGTGGAGAAGTTGAGAGCAACAGAACGGCTATTTCAGTCGTGTAAACTTTTTGCCATTATTTTAGTTACGTCAGTTTGAAATTCACAATAAATTCAGTAATAATGAATTCGAATTGTTGTATCGTAATGTCGTTTTCACAGCAGCGCCATCTTCAAAAAAAAAAAAAAAAACTGAGTTTGAAACTGGTGTGTTTTGAGTTTTTTTCCGAAATGTTAACAATTACCGTAGTACAGTCAATAACTTTTTTTTTTACTGTACTCTACCTCAGTTTGCCATGTGATATTGTGAATTAATTAAATTAAATCCAAATTTCTCTAATGACAGAAATGGAATATTATCTAAGATTTATTTGATTAATCCTTAATAACAGAATAAACTGAACGTAACTTACGATTTAAATGGGCTTTGTAAATCTTTGATGTGTTTATTTATATTAAACTTGTACCATTTTTATTTGAGTTTGTTATTGGGGCATGCAGAACATTTGGCACGCGATCGAATGGTCCTCTCTCTTATACCCCTCTTCACCCCACCCCATTACTACTACCGTACATGAAGATCACACCTGATCTTTAACCCATCCCTATAACATACAGTATATTGTTCTCCCTCTCACTTTTTTTTAACTAATAATAATTGAAGTGACGTGCTCCCAACCACCAGGTGGCTACTGTGATCTCTCATGCACAGCGCACAACCTTTAACCTTATATAAACACCTGCATTTAACCCCTTGCTCTAACTTCAAACAAACGTTTTTCCACAACTTTATAAAAAATATTTTATAAGTTTTTTTTAGTATTTTTTCAAATCTTTATTAGTCAATAAGATATCAAATGTTGTTTTAATTTAAAATTGTTTTTTATTTAAATTTATTGTTGAGGTTACGTACAGTATTTAAATGCGCGCTTTTAGGTTAATTTAATGGAATTAATTTGGTGAGCAAAGAAGTTTATTATTTAAGTTGTATAAATTTATGCTAATTTGATGTTTGAATGAAAACAATTTGATGAATGAATGATCATGATGTTTTCGAGATGTTTTTCTTGGAAGTGTTGAACCCCCCACTCTCAAATCCCTCTTCCTCTCAAACTGGTAGTCCAAGGGATGAGGAGAGTCAAGTCAGCACCAGTTCACACCCACCTGTATACAAAAGCAACATTCATTCAATAAAGAAAAAGAAAAAAAATATTTTTTTATACAAAATTAACAATAACTTTTTTCCCCCAAAAATTTTTTTTCTTATTTCTTCAACACCTCTCACGCGACCTCTTGTGACCCCTTACTTATATTCACTTTAATATCACTTTTCATTTTTATTTTTTGTTATTTAATGCTAAATTCAATGATTAATGGGATTTATACCCATTGATAGTAGACGACATTTCCTTGAAAAATTTCATTGAAAAGAAGAAAAAAAATTTTTTTTTTTCATATTTTATCCATTCAGCTTCCTAAAAACTTGTATTCAATATCGATTTCATGCATTTTAATATTTTTAAAGATCAAATTTTGTCGTGATTTATAGTTTAGTTCAGTAAATTTGACTTTGCACCCAAACATCATTTAAAGTGCCTAAGATAGCGTTATAGTAATAATAGACTAAGCGCTGTTCTAAAATGCAGTTGAACTTAGTATATTAATTTGAGACTAAATTAGCGTTTTCGGTTTTCTGTGATTGTTATTTAGTGGATGTAATGTGGGAGTAAGTAAAAGCAGTAGCAGACGACAGTGTGTCTCCATATTAAACTATCCCATTCTAAAGCACACACTTAATTAGACGAGAACACGCGATACCTTTCTTACAGGTGGATTTGACCTTTCAACCCCCCTTCCCATCCTATCTCACCCTTATTTTTTATTTTCCCTCAAAGAAAAGGCGAGAAAAACAACTTTTGATGGTCACGCAAAACTTTAAAAGGAAATTGATCATTTTCACCATTAACAACGTTTTAACGCTTACCGGAAGTGGCGTTTCGTAATAATTTTACTATTCAAATCATTTATTATTACACTTAAGATTTGGTCAACTTCCTCAGCGAATTTTTTAAGTCTTAATCGACTTTTCGTGTTACTTTGATCAACTTTTAAACAAAGGCAAAGTAAAATTTAATCCAAATTTATGACTTGAAAACGTCAATTTAGCTTTTGAAATCACAAATAAGAAACTCAAAGACTTCATTTAGCATTTTAAGATTTGTTTGCGAGTCCTAGTGTTTAAATTTAGTCAATAGAACTTTGCTTAATATATTCTAAAATGAAAAATGTAGAATTTTTTTTAAAAGTTAACTAAAGTTGTTTTAGCATTTTAACAGACTTTGAAGAACAAGTAACTTAAGTTATAAAGTTAAAGTGCGGAATTTAAAAATGCTAAATGACGTCATATTAGGAAGCAGTTTATTTGATCAAAGTTTCTATTTAAGTAATTAAGTTATAAAATGAGGTCAGTGTCAATATTAAAATGGTTTCGAGCCTTTTTAGCAACTTTTCTTGGTTATATATTTTCTCATATTTTTTATCTTTTAAAAATCCAATTATCATTTATTATGGTGATAGTCTTTGAGTTGTCAAAAGTGATTTAAAAATCCAGCAGATATAAACTTTTTAATCTTTTAACAACTTTTCCCTCTCTCTTTCTCATCCTGGCCGGGCCACCCCATCCCTTCAAATGTTCAGCCAATTTCATAATTGCCTCTCTAAATTATCGCCAAATTTACTGCTAAAAAAGTTTTTTTTAGTGTGTTTGGAGGGATTAAAAGTGAAGACAAATTACAAAATGATATAAAAATGTTAAAAAATTGGAGCAAATTTGGCTAAAGGCATTTTAATTTTTTAAAAAAAGAAGTGTTTTTTTTTCTTTTCCTAAAATCCCAAAAACCTTAAATTGAGCCCAAAGCAATTTCAGCCTCTTAAAAAGAAAAAAAATATTTTATGAAAAGTAAACAAAACAAGTTTCTGGCAATTTGCTTCAAATTTTAGCAAATAATTATCGAATTATCTATTTTAGTGTCAAGGGTTTTACGCTGATATTTTTTTTCAACTAAAATTAGGCCGAATAAAAATTGATTTTGTAATTATCACTATTATTACAGTATTATAATATCAA
Source organism: Helicorthomorpha holstii (assembly GCA_013389785.1). Taxonomy (NCBI): domain Eukaryota; kingdom Metazoa; phylum Arthropoda; class Diplopoda; order Polydesmida; family Paradoxosomatidae; genus Helicorthomorpha; species Helicorthomorpha holstii. The sequence goes on along the minus strand of JAAFCF010006596.1, from coordinate 28,448,680 downwards.
ATTTTGTATGGCAAAAGATCGATTAAGCAACTAAAACATTAACGATTTCAAACCCAATTTAATGTTTTAAAGGACAATTTTAGTTAAAATTTCTGTATGTTTTTCCTTCAAGTTTTCGTTATTTTATCAGTCTTTTAAATTCAACTCTGACGTCACAGTTATCTGGCTTGAGTAAAATGGCGTCAAGTGTTGATTACTCCCAGCCACCCCCTGCAATGTAAATTACTGTTGTGTCAGCTATTTTTCATCTTTTTTTTAAATTTGTTGTTGTTTTGAAGTTTAATGATAGGGTAATTGAGGTAGAGAGAAGGGGGAAAGGGCATTTTAGTGATGCACTGCCCCAGCCACGCCTTTCTTAAGAAAAATGGCCGCCAAAGTCCCCTTCCAAACGCAAGTGCCTTTGACCTTTTTAGCTGACCAAGTAAAAGCGTTTGACCTCCTGCAACAGTCCCAATACACAGAGATCGATGAAGATGTTTAGTGAGCTAAAATGGCAGTCGACATGGTCCCCCAACCCCCCTCTCCCTTTCGCTATCCCTCAAGCCACCAAAATGAAAAATAATTCATTTCAACTCTTAGCAATTTCACTGTCTAATAAGATTTACAGCTCCAACTTAAGAATTTCCATTATTCATTTTGGTTGTAGATTTGTGGCCCCAAATACTTAACTCTGGCCCCTATAATCCAGAAACTCACATGCAATAGGAACAACATTACACAAAATTTAATGAAAAAGTCTTAAAATGTAATTTGGTGGAAACTAAAAATCAAATCACTTTTTTAAAAACTAATTTTGGTCTTCTGAAGTTTAATTCTGTTTTCAAACAGCAAACTTTAATCATTTGAAGCTGAAATAATAATATTTAGTTCTCAATAGTCAATTATTGTCATTAATAGTTGTTTAAAAAACTAAATATAATGTTTAAAAGAAAAAGTTATTGTGATTTAGATAGTAATAATATCAAAAAATTGTTGCGTTTTTTCAGCACTTGGGGTTTTAGTGATGGTGTTATCGAAGTAATAATTTTTCCCGCCATATATTAACAATGTTGTTGACGTTTTTTATTGTTTATCTGGACAGCCAATCTTAATTAACTGAACAAGTGCTGATAGTATATACTGTATATTATTACGCATGCGTAAGGAAATCTTTAATCTAATAAATTATAAACCAGTTTCAACATCATCAGTCACTAATAATCACATGATGATGTAATAATCTTTTATTTGCATATTTTCTTAATTTGCTATTTTACATTCCTTGCCAACTCAATTTTTACTAATACCAAACCAATAAAAAAGGTAGTGTGAAATTTTATTAAGGATTAAGCGGTGGAGATAAAAAGGATTAACTGGATTTATAGCCGATTTATTTATCTGATGTATTTCGTCAGCAGCTGTTCATCCGATTCTTATTTCATACAAATTAAAAGATTAACTAGATTAACGCACCTTTTAAAGCAACAGTACAGCATTTTATGAGAAAAAATAAAATCATAAAATTATGCCAGAAATGAATTTAAAATTTGATTAAGTTGTCATTGTAAAAATATAAAATTAGGTTAAAATTGATAGCAATGTACAGTACAATCGCTTAATTTTAAAACTATAAACAAAAATAAACTAGAATGAAATTCAACGTGAAGAAATGTTTTATACTTTTATAGTTATTTTATAGCTAAGGCCACACAAGATCTTATCTTATATAACTGGTCTTGAAGTTTATAAGAAAATCGATTTTTTCTATTTGATAATTTACATAAAGTAGTATAATCAGCCATTAACTTTTTAGCTAAATAAAAAACTGGTTAAAATTTTATGTCTGTATTTTCAATGTTGTGGTCAGTCTATTTTTTATATTAAATATTTGAAATACCATCATGTTATTACTTATTACTAAGTTATGTAATAATCGGGTTTTTTTTCTTACTTGATATCGTCTGCTCTACATTTAGTAAACATTTTTTTTTAAATATTCAAAAAGTGATATGCAAGTGGCATGTGACGTAACGCGCGTGTGAGACGCGTGTCCATCGTTTTATCTCTTTTCCCCCCTCAACCACACCCTCTTTACCCCAATCCCCTCTCAACTCGATCGCCAGATGACCCTCCCTCTGTACACGTGGACACTACATGGTGCCTTTACCCTCTCTATCTTACCTAACCGAATGGGATTTTGCTTATCGGCACTTTTATGGATACAGTACTAGGTCCTTAAATTCTTTCACATACAGTACCAACATTTATGACTAAGTTAACCAGTTGTTAAAAATAATTAAGGGCATTTTTTAAAGGATATTAGTTCTTGTTAGCATACTTTTTGGCACTTTAAAACAGCTTTTTGCCGGTTTGGTAATATAATATGTGAAAAATTATGTTGAAAAATTTAATAAATTTCGAAATAATATACTGAAGTTGGTCTAAATTAAAGACAAATGGGTTTGATGGTTTCCAGATTTTTATAATTAATTTCTAACATTGAAAATTTAGTTCTTTTAATTTAACAGCAATTCCTTTTACTCAAAAACAGAAATAACCGTATTAAATTACTAAATTAGATAACCAAAAGCCATTCTGGTAAAAGAGTTGTTGAGCATGGAACACCCTGTAAAACAATTGGGGGAGGGGTATGGGGGGAAAGGAAGGGATGACCACCACCAGTAAAATGGCCTGTGGCGACGGATATAGTTAAACGTTGGTCTAAAAGTGTAAGCAAGCCCACAACCTTTCACATAATAATAAACAGCAGAAGCACAACAGGTTGTACATGTACAATCAACCCCCTTTCCATCTCCATCTCCCCCCTTTTACCCTAACATATCACCCCCCTCCCTCAGGCCCACTACTCTTCTCTAGCACACGTGATCTTTTGAAAAGCGGAAGTGCGAATGACCGTGTAAATGTCAAAATAGTAAATACAGTACAAAAGATGATTAAAAGTATTATTCTCTGTAGAAGCCAACATTTTAGTCATTGTTTTTTTTTTTTACTTTTAACTAAATTTTACTACGAGCGAATAAAATAATAACTATTTATTAAGGTTTACTTTCTATCTCTCACACACACACACGTGCAATGACGTCATTGGGCGGTATATCAATCGTAGATTAATTTTCTTTTTCACTGTATGTGGTGCCCTTTTCCCTTTCAAATAAAAAGACCTTAATTATTAATCACAATGAATTAAAACGGAAATTGAAAGTGCCACCTGGTGAGCAAATTTTCTTTCATTTAAAAGTATTAAAGACACTTATATAGAAATAGGCCCTTTGATCTTTCTCCTTCTTTAAAAGGACACTTTTAACCTCCTGCTAAGACTTGCTAAGTCAATGAAACTCTTGGTTCTTAATCATCGGGCCGCAATAAAAGAAATCTTCATAATCATTTGTCAATTTAGGCAAAATCAAAACTATACATTCAAACTTTTAAGAAATAAAATACGATTTTAAACTAAGGCATTTGAATCAAGGAACCAAATGCCAATTTAGGTGACTTTTAAGCTTTAGATTTGATGTGGGGCGCATTTCATTCAAAGTAAGTTGGTCAGTTTATATTTTAAAACTAAATTGGTCTTTCAAATACAGTATTGGACTTGATTTTAGATGGAGTGAATCAAGGCTTTAGTGACCTAACATAGTTTTATACATTTAAACATTTCTTATTTCTTTGATTTTTAGCATCTTTTTCTCACTGTCCCAGAACTGAATTTGTTTACCGGATGTGTCTTTTGTTAAATTGGCTATTGTGTATTGATGGCGAGAACATTTGAATTAGTGTGTTATTGTTTGCAATGTTTGTTTAATGTAAGGGGCTAAATGTCCGGTTTAGTTGACCATTCATCCAATATGTGTCCACCTTAAGCTTTGTCCTGATTATAGGTGGCGCTGTAAAAGTGGACGAGGTAGAAATTGAGCAATGTTAATAATATGTTTTCAAAAGATTTTTTCTTCTTTATTTTCCCTTTAAGAAATTATTATCTGCCTACAGTGTAGTTTCTCCAGTGGACTTGGCTGGACCACCATTGCCACCCCCACTTCAACTATTACAGTAGGTACTGTATAAAGTATAATACAGTGTGTTAGGCCTTGTTTATCCCTGTGCTAATGACAGGGAACCCCCAACAGGGAGAAACAAAAAAGTCAAGAAAAACAGTAATAACCTTTACCCCCTGTGTCCACACGTGTGTCCAGTACGATTTTACATTCCCAAACGGGCCCCCAACCTCTTCTCATCTCTAATTTCTCTTGTTACAATTAAATTTCACAAGGGTCAAAGCAATCAAACAACCAATTTTTAACCATTTAAAAACTCTAACAATTAACAGTCAAAATAGCAAATCGTTCAGTTGTACTTGGAAGTTGTTTTCGTCATGTGTAATGGCCATAACAATGTTTTTCAGGCAAATTGCAACTATTAAAATTAAGTGAACTTAGTCGAAGAGTCTAATTCTTATTAACGTTATTTTGTTTTTTACGTTTAACAAATTTGAGATGATTTTTAGGGCATTTTCCCACATCCAAGACTAGTTACATCTTTGCTTCTCTCAATTTTAGGCAATTTTAAAATACTTTCACCATCGTTTTAGAATCATTTTTTGGGCATATTTGGACAACTTTTAATTTAATTTTATCCATTTTAACGAATATTTATACATTTACGTGTGTTTCATGCTACTTTTGAAATGTTTTAATAAAGCATTGTAAATAGTTATAACCAACGTTAGATTAGCACTGCACTACATTAAATTTTCTTAGAATCGAGTTGTGTTTTTATTTTATTCAAAAGTTTCTAAACAAAATGTATTGGTGATGCATTTATATTCAATTTTACATTTGATATCTTAAATTACTGTTATACAGTAGTCGTTTAGGGATTAATTTAGAAAGGGCAATTTTAAAAGGTTCCACAATGTTCATTTTAGAATTTTGAGTAGCTGTAATAGTTTGCAATATTTTTCTTGCTTCAAGGTATTTTTTATTCATTAAAAAAAAAGATGTTTTTTTTTGTTATTTTCCTCGTTGCAAGTGGGAAAAAAAATTTCTCCCCCTTTGAAGTCTTGTGTTATTAGTGTCTAAAATAAAAGTCCTTGAAAACGAGGGCAGTTGTTGAGTGGTTGGTGAGGTAACCACTAGGTGACGTGACCATCAAAAGATTTTGATAGAAAAAATGATGAGTTTTTAAGGGAGATTTTGTTGAGGGAGGAGATTTGAAGAGGGAAAAAGCCAGGATAACAAATAAGTTTGAAGAGGGATTTTTCAGTATCTGAAGGGACTTTGTTGAAAGATGTTTTAAAATGACGTGTAATTCCGTCGACATTCACGCGGCATTTGGCCATTCGTTGACGGCGGGAGTTAGGGCTTCTTCACCCATGATGCTAGTTGAATCTCATGCCGCATACGGTGAAGTCATGTCGGCTGAACACAGCGAATCCTCTCCGTTAACCCAAAACTACTTGAGCCATGCCGCTTTTGGCCAACCACTTTCGGCATGCGATAGGTCGCTTTCTCCATCATCCTCTACTTCATCGTCGTCGACGTCCGCCGATCTAGCTTCACATTTCGCCGTCGAACATTCACTTTTATCGGCGACTGATTACCTGGACCTCGAAAACGCTTTATGTCATCATAGTAAGCCCTTAGTTAGTGCCGGAAGTTCAATTGATAGTGTTGATGGGAAATTAAATGGCAATAGAAAAAGTAAAAAGTGCAAAAGTGAGAAACTTTTGGCCCCAGTTGTTATGAAAAAACGACGTTTGGCGGCTAATGCCAGGGAAAGGCGCCGGATGAACAGTCTGAATGATGCCTTTGACCGTCTGCGGGGTGTGGTTCCTTCACTTGGAAATGACCGGAAGTTATCTAAATATGAGACTTTGCAGATGGCTCAGTCCTACATTTCTGCTCTGCTAGAACTGCTACAGAGAGACTAACTTAGACTACGAACTGATCATTGAAAAGAGGACAAATCACCAAATGGCTGTTTAGAAGTTCCAAGAACTTTGTTAATTGACTATGAAATTTTAATCAATAGTTTTTGTGGTCTACAAGACTACAATGTAGTTATCTTTAAAATCTATCAAAATTGTTTTTATCAAACTGCTTAATTTTTTTTCATTGCTTAACAATCTTACCAAAACTTAAATTTTGGATGAAACCTATATTTAAGTATTTTAAGTGTGTAATTTAATTAAGGTCTATTGTCTTAACAAACCATTTTTTCAAAATTTCGTCATTAACAGTTCAAAAATCACTAAATATTAGTTTATCTAAAAATGTTATGAATTGCCAAAATTGACAGTTAACTTGGTGAAAATGTGTAAAAAGTGCCTAAATTTGTATAAAATTGATTATTGTTTGTATATTGTTAATTTAGCCAGTCATTTTGCACTCAAGTTGTGCTCAATGCATAATTATTTATATACAGTATTTAAGTATAAAAATTGGCCAGTGAATTTCTTAACGCATACCGGTTCTTGTTTTAAAAGGAATGTTTAATGTAAAAATTGAAATAATTATTGTTATGAGATGGTTTAATTACACAGACTTGGTCTGTTAAAAAAAGACTCATTGTTGGATCAAAGTGGTAAAATTATTTTAAACTGCTCAAAACGGCTGTTTAAAGTGGCTAAATTGCTCATTTCCTATGTACAAAATCCTAAAAATAAATTTAGGAAAATTTGTTTGCGTAATTGTAAATTTGAATACGTAATCAGTATTGTTTTTTTTTATATAAATAGTGCCATTTTTCTTTTTTAATTTATATAAAAATGCCTTTATGTGTATATATCAACTTGGTCTTCCTAATTTGGCCTTTCGAGTATTAAGGACCAAATACTCAGGTTACTTTTCTGCAGAAGGGCATTACGTTAACGTTACATCAACTGTTCCTTGTTGCGTAACGAAAGTTTTAAATAAATTTTATGAAAAAAATAAAAACTAAAAAAGTTATACGATACAAATTTTTCTTGTTTGTTTTTTTTACAGTATTTAATTAGTTTAAGTAATTTAGTGACTAAATAGGATTATAATGATTACTAAAAGATTAGTGTGTATTTAAGAAGATTAAAAATAAGCCTATATAGGCCTTTTTATTATAAATAAATAAAATTTTCTTTAAATCGAAAGATAATTAGGGATGAAATCTCTGTAAAATAGTATACTTAAATTTATATAACAAATAAAATTTGATTTAAAATGATCTCATTTCAGTGTACACCTAATAACTTTGACAAGATTGTAAGTTAGTTAATAATTATGCTAGAACTTTGAAAAATTAAACAGGTAAAAAAGAGGGAAAATTGTGGTAAATTTGATGCAGTTTAAGATTATTTTAGCTTAAAATGAAAGTGCTAAAATACTTACAAAAATAGCAAAATCAGCAGTATAAAAATTTACATAATTAGCTTGTACGGTTAGAATTAATTAACTACCGTTAACTTATTTTTGTTATTTAAAATGTACTTAATATTGTCTTACTTTTATGGTGATTATGCGGTCTATACAGTATTTAATCCAACTAATAATGACGGTTTACAGATAACGATTAATAGTTAAAAATAGATCATTTTATGAATAATATTATCATCATGAGAATACCATTACATTAGTTGACGGTAGAACAGCGCCATCTGTCGGGTAAACATTAAAAGTCACTTTGTTTGTGTATCGATTTTTTTAGGCTCTCTATTGATATTCGCATCACTGACGTCATCATCATCTTTAAGAGCAAAATGGGTGGTACCATTTTAGATGAAGAGGAAGGGATGTTGGACTCGTATTTGAAGAGGGGAAGGAAGGGGGGGTCAACAGCAAAGCAAGTGTCAGAAGTGGAAGATAAGACAATTAACAAAAGATATTCATCATTTCAAATCACTTTCTCACTAAATCTACAAAAGAAATTAATTAAATTAGACACTAGATTGGATTAAAATTTAGCGTACCTGTGGATTAGCACTGCGTTGTTGAAAATGTAGTGGTATTTGTGTGGTGTTGTGAAACTGGGTAAAATGGCCGTCAGATGAAAACAACAGCTTCTTTTCCATCTCCATCATTCTGGCTGAATTTCTTTCGCTCGAATAATTGGCTGATCATAATCAAATTCATTAAAATTCACTAGGTAAGATGATCACATTAATTACATGAGAGGTTGCTGAAGTTTTCATTGTTTAACCATTTTATTGCAAAAATTTAAATGAACGATTTTTAATATTTCGATTGAAAAAAATGTTTGAAAGGAACTGTTATTGTTGAAATTTTTTTATATATTTGTTTAGATGACTTCTGTTAGCAAATCTAGATATTTCATTAAAAATATTTAAGTTTATTTGTATTTATCTAAATCATTGATTTTTATTGAAAGAATTTGAAGCTGAAAATTGAAGACTTAAGCAGCATAATGGCTTCAGCGTTAAGAAAGCTACTTCGATCGCATTCTATGAACAAATCCGATGATAATGTGGAAAGAGTGGGTGGTGTTGGTGGTGAGGTGATGGCCCGGCAACCGTATCATCATACTGCTAGGAAATTATTTTCTCGTGTCTGCCGATCAGTCCATCATGCGGCAAAAGTTCGACCGTCTGACGCTGTTGTTGTTGATCCAAACAGCAACGCTGATAACAACAAGGATGACAAGATGCTAAACCATCTACTAAATGTAAACGAAGCAAGTGGCAGTAGCAGTGGCCGGAAGAAGCAAAATCCAATGAGTGAAAGTTGTATAAACCACAGCAAAGTTGTGCGTACGCGAAGACTGATGCGCGAATATCAGGATCTTTGTCGTCGCCAGAAGGATGCTAAAGGAAACTTTATTAATTTCAGCGTGGAATTGGTTAATGATAATTTGTACGAATGGAATGTGAAACTTTTAAAGATCGACCAAGACTCTGAGCTGGCCCGGGACATGAGAGAGACAAACACCAGTTGTATCGTGCTCAATCTAAGCTTCCCAGATAATTTTCCCTTTGCTCCTCCATTTATGCGAGTTATTTCGCCCAAAATTGAGAAGGGTTTTGTGATGGAGGGTGGGGCCATATGTATGGAACTGCTAACCCCAGGTGGGTGGGCTTCGGCTTATACTATCGAAGCCATTATCATGCAGTTTAGTGCTAGTCTAATTAAGGGACAGGCTCGTATTGTGAGAAAAACAAAGGGTGGAAAAGATTTTAATAAAAAAGCAGCCGAGGCTTCGTTTAGATCTTTAGTTAAAACACATGAAAAGTACGGATGGGTCACACCGCCGCTAGCAGATGGATAAAAATATTCATTAATTTAAAAAAAACAAAATAATTATTCGATTATATATAAAAGAAAAAATCTTATTAAGATTATGATGATGGATTCGAATGGTGCTAAAACTTTATTACGTAGAAATCTCAGGTGTTTTTTTCTTATTGAGATTATTTTAAAGTATTAGTTTTATGGCTGTAAGTATTTAGTAGTCAACTTTTAAAGTTTTCTAGATACAAATTTTTTTGGATAATTTTTAGATATGTTTTGTATGCATTTAGAATGGTTAGCCATACTTGCTTTTATGTATTTGGTAAGTGAACTTGGCTGTTTGTGACCATTTATCAATTTAAACGATGGGCACTAAGTTCCCTAAGTTTGACATAAAATTCCAAATGCTAATTTTTGGACGATTTATAATTAATTTTAGAATTAAACAAGATGTGTAGTCATGCTTTTCATATCAGGGAGTACCAGTTAGAATTTTGAAAACTGAATTCAGTCACTTTAATAGTCAAGTGTAGTCTTTTAAAGATTTAAATTATTTTGTCTAAAACTGCCAAACCATTCCCCTGAATTTCTTAAAACTAAGATTTTGATCCTAAAGCCAAATGCGTTTAAATAAAATATTTCTAATAACTTAACTGCTCAAACATTGCTTATGATTATTCAGCATTTGGTAAAAATAATCATTAGTCGTTAAAATTCTGGTTATGCGATAAATTTGGTCAAAAATATTTACAAATTAGGTCGCTGTTATTATATTATTTGGTTAAGCAAGGTATATGGCGAAAATTTGGTCATATTAACAGTAGTAAAAGCATGGAAATTAAATGGATCGGTATGATTAATAAATTAACTTAAATATTCATGAAAAATTATTTAGTGTATATTTTGTTGTAATTGCATTTGAATGAGGAGTCCGTATGTATGGTGCTATAATCAATGCTAATTATAATGAATATAACACTACAGTAATTAGTTAAAAATGTTATTTATTATTGTGTACATACAAATGATATGTTTAAACTATATTAACTGTTCTTCCATCTATTTGATTTAATCATTAACATTAATGTAACTCGATCTTAATTGAACTGGTTGTGAGCATTTATTATTATTAATTTATTATTAATTGTTAATTAAACGTAGTTAAAAATTAACAACATGTTTGCTCAACATTGTAGCATTATGTTATTAGTTATTACCGGTATTTTAATAATTAATTTGAGTTAATATAGTAGTTACAGTGAATTATTACTTTTTTCTTTGTATTTTGACTTGAGCTCCATCTGTTGCTACACGTTAGAAATAATCATGTTATTGATGTATCTAGAAATTTAAACTTTTTTGCGTTTTATTATATCTATTTTACCATTGTTATGTGAAATTCTTAGTTAATTTTTGGTTAAATGTTAAATATTAATAAAATTATACTTAATATAATTGTAGATTTTCAAAGTTAATTTCAATATTAAAATAAACGGTTAAATTCTAAGTGAAAAACTGAATTGCTGTTTGCGAGTATTGCATAATACAGTCATTTTTAAGCATTAACTTAATAATTATATAATTTATGTTTTTAACATATATGTATTATAAATTTTTTTTACTAAAATTTTTTAAATCAATTTTCATTTGAATTTTATTAAATTCAACTAAAATTTTGTTGAAGTTAGTTAAAATTGTTTCGTTTTGGACAAAATGTGAATGAAAAATTTGCAAAAAGCAGAATTCTAATTTGCAATAAATAAGAAATTAATTGTAGATTTTCAAAATTAATTCCAACACTGAAATAAATGATTAAAGTTATTACAGTTTACGAGTATTGCGCAATACAGTATTTCATTTTTTTTTGATAATGAATTCGAAATAAGTTTATACCTGATCAAAAAAATATGATATACTGAATACACATATATCATATTTCTTTGATAACGATAAAAAAATTTTTTTTAAATTACCATAGCTAAAGTATATAGTGTGTTATTAAGAGACTAACTTTCGTCTTCTCCGGTGTGGCCGAGTTGGTTTAGTCGCCAACTAAAAACAGCGGAACCCTCCTCCCGTTCCATTCCCCTCCCAATGGTTGGTTTAGGTATCTGCTATGGTACCAGGTATATAGGTATGGCATGGACGTCAAGCGCCTTTGAGGCCTTCACCCCGCAGGGGGCTTTCTTCGACCCTGGCTCCCTGCAGGGGGTGGGGTGAGGGCCTCAGAGGCGCTGGTGATGAAACCTTCCTTTGGGGTAAGGGGGGCACGGTTGAGGCGTTTTATTACAGTTTTGGAAGGCGTGACGTCACCTTCTTAGTTACGACGGCAGCGCCACCTACATTGAAAAGTAACAAGCGCCATCTTAATCAATTACCCAGTTCTACGAGTGGCCGAGCTTCAGGACGGATGTGTCTTTTGTTTTTCGTCGTTTGGAAGATTCTTTTTTTGAAAATTTTTTCGTAAATTTATTGTTGATTTTCTTAAAATTTAGAAAATTTGTTGCAATACTTTTCTTGCAGATTTCATTTAGTTTTTTTTGTATTTTCTAGAGGATGGCGTACATAAGGTCAAGGATTCAACTGGATTTTCAAAAGGAAATTGTGAACCCTGGTAAACTCTTATCGGTTTTTGTTTCGATTTTTTTAAAATAAATAGTTATTAGATTGTTAGTTTAAGTAGATTATAATTAATTTATTAGTTTAGTTTAAAATGACGATTAATGGGCATGCTTTCTTGATATACGAAATGAAAATCTTTTCACTTGACAATTGGACTTTCATCATTGTCGTTCATCCAAATCTTTATTTCATAATTTCTATCAACTACAACTTAATTTAGTCGTAAGCTCTCAACTAATTTTGATAAATTGAATGATTAAGTCAGCATAATGTTAGCGTTATAATAATTTCTTTTGAATTTCTACTGCAACGTATCAGCCATTGTTTTTCCAACAGCAAGTGACTTTGAACTTCGAGAAAAGCTGGCGAAATTTTAAATATGAAACCACGAACATTTGATTAAGTTTTTCTTGATAACGACTGAAATAGTTTCAATGTACTGTATTTAAAAACTAAAGCATGTACTTTTTGTGGTTTGCCGTTTTTCATAGTCTTTGTTACATGAAGTCTTCATTTGGTGGATCAGTCTGTGAAATGGAATCTATGATCGTTCTTCCATGGAAGGTTTCAAGCACCAAAAAGGTTACTTTTGAAATTGTTTGAAAATTATCATATGTTTAATTATTTTGTGTATTTCTGTCTGCAGCTTCTAAAATTGCTTTTGTCTGAATTATTCTTCAGCTCCAAAAACTTCAAGAGGTGAAATTTTCAACGAAAAAACGCAATCTTCTAAATTCGAAATTTAATATCGTTTGTAAATTCGCATATTTCTTGTTTATATTCGTTTTAATTGTAATCGCTTGTTTTTGTATTTTTTTTTTGTTCTTTTGCGATTTGTTTGTTCTTATCGTTGTTGCATTAAAGTTTTTTTCAAAATATTTTTGGCCCTTCCAGCACCCGTACTTTTTTCAACAATCATCGCAGCAGGGGGAGAGCATTCTTCAAGTCCCCACGCATAGATTTTCAATGGCAACCACCTGCGCCAACACTTAGCTATTTTTCCCCCTCCCCTTATGGGCTTCCGTAGTTTTTTCCTTTTTTTTCCCCTTGGTTTTTTTTTTCCTCCCAATTTTTTTTTTTTTTTTACCTTTAATTTGTTTCCCTCCGAAATTTTTGAAATTTTAAAATTTTATTTTTATTGAAAACGTTAAACTTACAGAATGGTTCCGAAAAAAAACGCCACCTGAAATCGATTTGTTTTGTGCAAGACAAGTAAAATTTCAAAAATAGAAAAGTCATAAATGACTACCCAGTGGTTGAGAATCAGCTGGCAAGGAAATTTCGAAAAAGGGAAAGTCATAAATGACTACCCAGTGGTTGAGAAACATCTTGACAAAAAAACTATATAGACATATGAAAATGTATAGAAATAACTTAACAACATATGAAAGTGTATAGAAATAGCATGCATATAAACTAACTGACAAATGTACGAGTTTGATGGATTTTTTGGTCATTTAAATCCAAAAAACAATGAACAATTTAAATGTTTGCGCATGCGTAGTTACAAATACAATTACGAAATTTTTAAAAAAAATTTTATCATGTAGGAGACTCGAACCTGCAGTTGCTACAACAGGAAATTCTGACAATCACGCTCGGCCATCAGAACATTACATCAATGTGTGTCATACAATTGGTACCAGCTAGTAAAAAGTGCAAATCAAACAGCATTTTCCCCTAAAAAAATTAAAATAATTAATTAGTAACTTCACCAACATTGTTTTACAAATAAATGTCACTTACCCCATGAAAAAGATGAAAATTTGGCTTTGCACTCTTTCCTATCTGCTTTCTGTCCATATTATTTGACCAATAACAACGCATTTTACAAATATCAAAAACATCGCAATTTTCCTAGTTTGTCGATAAAACTCAGCTAACACTATAACGATATATTATTTTACGCATTTTTTAAAATAGCAAATTATGTTATTAAAATAACACAAGAGTACTCTTTAAGGTAAAGTTTTCGTCAATTTTTTTACACATCTGTAAAAAAAAATAAACGTACAAAACCTGAAAAAAATTAAAATTTTACTAAAATGTTTTTATGAACTGTTAAGTTTATAAAATCTTACCCAAGAAGATAAAAACCAAGACTAATGACAGCCAAATTAGAAAGTTTTACAACTAGTAATAAGATACAGTAGTTGTAACTTCCGTCCATACATTACGTCTCTAAAATCAAAATAAAATTAGTTTATGATCAAGTTTTTAACATACAACAGTATGTAATTAAATGCATTGTCACAGATTGCAAGAAATTAAATGAACTTCACATTACTATATTTACAGTAAATCCTTAAGAATTTGATTGGACAATTATGCAATAACGGTACCGTATCTGGTTGCTATATTACGAACTAAATTCCAATGTAGTTCAAAAATTAGATAGACTACAAAAACTGAATTGGAGATTTAGGAGAGTATGAATATACCAAATACAAAAAAAATAATGATCTAATGCCATGTCATAAATACAGCACAAACTAAAAGCCAACATAGTTTAAAACTAAATCATCAGATCAGACATGCAATTGCCTCAGGTGACCAAGTCATTTGTAAATATGCAAATTAAAGAAAATTATATCATCTATGCAATTGTACTTTAAACATGGCAATGTTTCTTGTTTACAATTAAAGGCTCCTACGTCATTTTAAAATAAATATTCTAAATGGGATATTTTGGCAACTTTTTTAATGGCATTAAAGCTTTTTTAAAACTTGATGGCAAAAAAAAAGTTTTTAAAAGATGAAATAATCATTATAAAAATTAAATATTGCTACTCACCAGATTATTAGTAGTTGATCCTTGATCACTTTTCCAAATTTTCTCGATGTATTGACGACTCATTTATCATTTCCCGTTGTGGCAAAATCATGAAATCGAATTAAAATTATTAATTTTAAGCATCAAATTAACGATGAAGACTTGTTAAAAGTAAATTGTCAAGTTTAAAGTGCATAGTATTGTACTACAATACTGTACATGCACATTGTACTTAGTAAACAATTTTCAAAATTTCGGTTAATTGTACTGTAGCTTAACCAATTGCGGCTTCATCGAAGTTATTAAATTTGTTTCCAAAATGACAATACATCCATTAATATTTAAAAAAAAAATAAAGTGGAATAATCAGGCTTAAAAAAAAGTCAAAAATATTTGGAAGGAGGGAGAAACTTGCGCGTACCCATTGAGCCATCGCTTCAGTTTAAATTAAGATTTAGTTACTGGTAGGCGCAATTTACTAATCTGACGTCACAGCCTACCCAAATTAGTTCCACCGATTCTCTAATTTAAATATTTGATTTCTTTAGATTAAACAAACTTACTTTCTTATAAAATAACGTTAATTACACACGGTATAACTACCCAAAAATTAAATAATGATGAAAAATGCATTAAAAATTCTTCTAGATTGTAAACAATACTGCATGTTTTTACTGATTTAACGTCAATTGGAACAATTGGCGATCAATCGGTGCAAATCACCGTGACCATCGAAAAAAAATAATTTGAATTTCAGCCAATGTTGACCTTAAAAAATCGATTCCTTGGAATTAACAACTCTTTAAATTAATTCGCATCCGTATAATTACAGTAGTTAACTGTACTTTGATTCTTTAGCGCTAATTTTTTTTTATATTTAATTAGATGTAATGTAATTAGACGCATTTTTGTAATTTGATAGACGTACGGTATTTGCAAATATTGGTACAGTACTAATCTATTGAAGAAACTTTGTTTGAATTGTAGAAAAGTTATCTTGGGATCTAACGGATCTTTTTTGATAATGCAATTGTGAGAAATCATTATTGCCGTAATATTTTCCGTTATCAATAGTAAAACACCAGACTTAATTTCTTAAAAGTAGACATACTGTACAATTACTGAACTTCATATTGGACATATTGGAAGTCCATTATTGGACTTTATATTATTCTTTACCCAAAGCCAAATAATATTTGTATATACTGCACACAATAAATTATAACAAAATTACTGCTAATTATGTAAAAATTTAACGACAAAAAAAAAATAAAAATCAAAATACAATGTACTATACTGTATCCATGGTCAATCTAAAATTTTCATTAAACTCCAAAATTAATTAAAATATTTCTAAGTTGTTCAGCGATAAATGTAGGCCAAAAGCGAAGAAAACGTTTACAATTAGCACTATTACAGTACCGTATACTGTATGATATCAAATCGCTGGACTTCGAAAACATTTCTGACGATGGTTGTTTCATAGCAACTGTTACTTCGCATGTCCTGGAACGAAATTTTCTGCTTACCATGCCCCTATACGAAATTAAAATAATACATCATGCAAATTAACCACCGGAAATGTACTTTAAACAATTAAAACATTTTATTAGCCAATAAAAATCGTATATTTGATATAGTGTATATTGAAAACATTTTAAGCAACCAATAACATGATACAATAATCGTGTATTTTTTTTACAGGGCGGAGAAAATGTCCTGTTAACCGTTTTTTCATATTTTTTTTTTAAATTTATGAGGGGTACATACTTTTTGCACACCCTGTATAATACTGTACAGTAATTCCAATGAAAGTGAATAGGGATCAGCAGTTACGCTTTAAAAAAGAATTTACCGATGACCACTAGATGGCGGCACAGAACAAAAGTGGCCCGTTTTTAAAATAATTGGCCCGTTTGTAGGAAAAAAAGAGAGACCTGGAGGGCATAAATTTAATGTAAAACTTTTAATTAGGTTTTCACTTAAAAGTTATACACGATGCTGCTGCCATCTAGCGGTAGTTTGTTGAAACGTTCTTTCTGTTTAAAGCGTAAAAAAAAAAAGGTAAGTAAAAGTTTTACAACAAATTTATGCCCTCCAGGTCTCTCTTTTTTTCCTAAAAACGGGCCACTTTTAATTAAAGACTGGCCACATTATGTTTTTAACAACTTATTCGTTGAATTCAACGAAAGTTTTTTTTTAATTTCGTTAGTAAAACTCGATAAGTAACTTTTTTTAATTTAAAATTTATTTGCCATTACAATTGTGTACATTTTAATATGTATATATCATATTAATAAATTTAGATACAATAACTTGCGTAAACAATTCTTCATTTCATTAATAAAAAAAATAAAATACAATTTGTGCCAGCAGCTTCTGCGAAACATTTGCAATTTACAAGCTACGCTTTAACCGATAGAACTTTTAAATCACAATAGTTAAACGCAAAACGTTTTTGGTTTTTACAAGTTTTACAACGATGCAATTATAAGTTTATAACAAACATTCAACGATAGCAAAGACAACGCAAGTATTTTCCAGTTAATTTACATTAAGACGAAGGGGAACGAGTGAAACAATAACGATAAAACGCTTTCGATTAATTTTCACTCAATCAGGTGGAAGCTTAATCACAGAGTCAAACTGCAATTCATTTTCATCCAAAAGACGAATCAACTCATCTTCATCTTTCCAACTGTCTTCATCATTTGACCAGCACTATAAAATTCATTAAAAAAAATTATTTAATTTACAAAAAAATGTCAATTTCATTTAAAATACAATCGACTTACCTGTTCAACTAAACTGCAGCTCAAATCTTCTTGATCATTTTTGCTGGCAGAATAATTGTTGAATTCAATAATTGAGTCGGAACTTCGATCTGAAAACAGCGAAATCGTAATCAGCAAGACGAAATACATATAAAACAGTAACGTAAAAAGGTGCTAGAAAGGTGCAATAAAGACCTTCTTTTGAAGTTTTAAGCAGTTTGCTTCATACAGTTTTGACCCAATTCAAAAGTTAATCGTTATTATTTCATCTTCAAGTGTCGCTGTTGGGCTTGTACAATAGTCAAGATTCGGCAAAACATCTTTGCCAGTATAGTATACAACTCTAACAAAATAACAATGTTGAAACTATCTGAATATGACATGCACAGTATTCAAACTTTAGTCAGTTTACAGTTTAACAGCATAATGCTCCACTCTTGTTCTTTTAACCATTCCATTACTTTTTTGGCTTCTTTTTTTGCTGATGAGTGTTCATGAAATATGTAGTGACACAAATACTACAATAAATACATCAAACAATATATTATCTCATAAATTTTATCTTGGCAATTAGTTATTACCCAATGGTTTACCTTTAGCATCGGATGTGAAGCGACATATCCTACCGTCATCAGCAGTGGACCACATTTTAAACTAATCAATATAAAACTTTTACTTTAAAGGAACTAAATGAAGAATAGCAACCTATGTTGTACCTGAGACTTCCATTGTTCGACTGATACACCAGAATTTCATAATACAAGAGCTCGTTTTCGAACGGTGCAACCGGCCATAACATCTACTAAACTTTTTCCAGCTCCTAAAATTCACGAATGATTTCACAAAACATTTCACTAAAAACTTTAAAAATCAAATCAAAATCGTCTACTTACAATATCAAACAAATATATTTGTGATAATTACGTTACTGTCATTTTAATTCCACTTAAAGCATACTGCGCATTATAAAACCACTCTACCTGGTTTAAGCGTAACGGCTGATCACTATTTTGGTGTTGTCCATAAAGTTCTGCCGCCTATTGGTGGCGCGTTGAAACTTCCGTTTAAAGCGTTACTGCTGATCGCTATTCACTTTCATTTAAACTATTTTTATTACTTTACCTGATCTAAGCGTATCGGCTGATCACTATTTTTTCCTATCCATAAAGTGCAGTCACCTAGTGGTGGCTCGTTGAAACTTCCGTTTAAAGCGTTACTGCTGATCGTTATTCACTTTCTATTTGTTTAACATAATTTCTGCACCAGATATGCTTAAACTTGTATATTTACGAGTAAATGGACTAAATTGGACTATTATGTAACATATAAAATGATCAACATTGAAATCGAATTTTCTTTTCGTAACAAATATTAAAAACAACCTAGATCCATAAGATGGGTCACAGTGCCTATTAAGTGAGAGTCCAGATGCTTAAGAAGTTCTTACAAACTTTCAGGTGTAAAGTTTAAATTTATTGAATGAAATTGAAACATACAATAAGACACCACAGTAAGACTATTAACGTATAATCACATGACAATAATAAATAACAATTGCTTAGAAATTCATATGATAAATTAATCAAAGTGAATTTTTGTTTGATTTTATACTGCATATAAATTAAATTTATATTCAAAGTATTTACGTTTTCATAAATGGCAAAACTTTTCCTTTACAATTTAATATCGTGGACCACCATAACCTCCTCCAATGCTTTTAACTCCATATCCTCCATGTCCGCCCCCATAACCGCCATGACCACCACTGGCATAACCACCCTGACCGCCATAACCTCCATGACCACCGCTGGCATAACCGCCATGACCACCATGACCATATCCACCACTGAATCCATAACCTGCATTTCCTTTGCCATTATCATCGCCATTGTCTTTACCGTTGTCATCATCTCCACCCTTCTTTTTGCCTCCTTTACCACCTTTGTGTCCACCTTTGCTACCACCATAACCACCATCACCATTGTCATCATCACCGCCATCTTTGCCCTTATCACTGTCATCATCATCATCGTCGTCATCATCATCACCACCTTTACCATGATCACCGTTATCCTCATCATCATCTCCACCTTTGCCATGATCTCCATTGTCACCATCTCCACCTTTGCCATTGTCTCCGCCGTAAGAAGCTGCACCACCATATCCGGCACCTGAGCTGAAGCTGTAACCTGAAGAAGCTGGGATGCTGTAGCTAAATCCATAGGGTCCAGCATTGCTTCCAAAACCATATTGAATGGTGTAAGCTCCACCATTACCATAACCTCCATTTTTGCCATTATCGTCATGTCCTTTGTCATCATCACCACCTTTCACTGCTACAACTGAGCTTTTGGCTTTTTGGGCTTTAACAACAACTCTGGCTTTACCTTTGCCTTTGCCTTTACCTTTACCATAACCACCGTTGCCGTTATCGTCATCACCATTATCATCATCGCCATTGTCCCCTTTTCCCTTTCCACCGTCACTGACTTGTACTGCGGCGCCATAGCTGCTTTGTACTGAAGCTCCGTAACTGCCTTGGTGGCCATAGGATAGAGCTGGGATTAAGTAACCAGGAAGGGTAAAGGTTTGGTAAATAGCTTGGCCAGCATGAGCTCCTTTAGATGAAGCTGCTTTGTATCCACCATCATTATCGTGGTCATCATCGCCACCTTTATCATCACTGCCTCCATGACCATATCCACCCTTTTTGCCTTCATCATCATCACCGTTGTCATCATCACCACCGTGACCCTTTTTGCCACCATCGTGATCTTCCTCATCTCCACCGCTCTTTTTGCCACCATCATGGTCATCACCGCCATCGTGTTTGCCACCGCCATGGGAAGTGTGTACTCCTGGATATCCCAAAATGTAAACTACTGCTGATGAAGAAGAGTGGCCATGTTTCTTGCCACCACCATTGCTATCGTCATCACTTCCTCCTTTAGAGTTGGAAGCAACTCCATAACTTCCACCGTATCCACCACCACCGTATCCTCCACCACCATTGCCATACCCATAACCAGTGGCATAGGCTACTTGTAAGCAGACGGCAGCAGCAACTGTCAAACACAGCTATAAAGTACAAAAAATTACACACATTAGAATATTAAACTTAAATTTTACAAAATGGTCAGCAAAATTAACGACATCATTAACTAGTTCATCAATATTTTATAGTTTAGACCACTAACGTCTACATTTAATATTCTTTCAAAATAAAACCTCTTATTTTGGCCCTTTTAAAACAAAAACATTGCTATCATTTACTTACAGCAACTTGGAAAAATCCCATGGTTGTTTTAGAAATTGTTAAACTGTAAGATGAGAGAGCAGAGAATGTTGTGTGAAAAGAAAGTGAATTTTCAGAGCTTATATAGCAAATCAAAGTGTCCTAAACAGCAGCAAAAAATAAAAAAATGACTTATTTTAAGTGGTCAGTGACTAAAGCACACACCCCATATTAACACCCCTCCCATTACAGCTCCTCAAAGAGACAAAACTGTCCAGTTTAATAGAGACAGCTAAATTGGTCACTTTTCAAGTAAATTTCAATAGCAAAGTTGATCTAATATTTAAGAAAAAGTGGAAGAATTGGGTGTGGTCTACATTGATGCTCAACCCTCTCCAAACACAATCCAATTGGCGTATTTTTTAAAATAATTATTGTTACTTTTTTAAAAGGTAATAATAAGGCTAAGTTTGTTAATCGGCTAATTTTTTTTATTATTTAACTGTTTGCTCCACTTGTTAAAAACTTGTATTTACTTCAGCTAAATAAATGGGTTCGTTACAAATAGTCTCATCTAAATTAGGCGTTGTAAATTTTTTTTACCATCTTGATAAAATAATTTTTAATGTTAAAATTCTGTGAAAGTGATTTTGGTTCAAGTCACTTTTACTAATGAAAATCTTAGAGAGTAAGATACGCTCTTACCGGAAATAGTTATAATTATTGTCGCACAAAGTAATAGTGGACCTAAAATTAAAGTTTAAGTCGTAAATTTTAATTAAAAAGAGGTCAAAAAATATTTTCAAATCCCATTAAAAAATTGAGATTAACAGCTAAATTTTTTTTTTAATTTGTAATTGTATCCATTGCATTTAACTGCTTTTTTAATCACACTTACTGTACAACACTTTTTAATTTAGTCACTATTACAAATTTTTATGGCACTTTTCACTTAAAATTCAAAAATTCATTCAAAGTGACATAATGTGTCTTCAGTTTACTTTAATAATTTTTTTTTTTGCGTGACTTTAGATACTTAATAATAAAATCAGGAACTTTAAAATAATTGATTTGTCTAATAAAATTCTAATAAAAAATATTTTTTTTTGATTTACAAACCACAGCTTGTATCTATGATGATAAATTTAACTAAATTAGTCTTATGAAAACTTTTAATAATTTCTTCAAGTTTATTGACATTTGTAATTGTCTATTTTGTAGTCAAAGTTGAGATGATAATTATTGTTTGTCCTACATCGATTTTTCACGTAAGCAAAATGCAAATGAAGACTTGGAAAAATGTTAGCATTTTAGATTATCTAATAGCTCAACTTTAGTCTATAAGTTTAATTGTTACCCAACTTAATCCAGCTACTCAACCATTAATTTATCGGCTGGTTTTGCTATAATTATGACAAATTCTATCGAATGTATACGGTATGAATATTCAACAAAATTTTACAACGAATAAAACCTAAATGTTGTTTTTGGCCTAAATTAGTCAGGAAAAACTTTAAATTTTTTTCCTCTTCAAAATGAGACAATTGCAGAAAGATATTTAGAATTTTATCTTTAAAAAGAAAACATTTATTGCCTAATTAAGAAATAATAAAAGTAATTTGCGTGAGAAAGCTTAAGTTTCTTATTAAAATCAGAATAAGTATCAAGGACAAAATTAGTAACAGACAATTTAACTTAAAAAAATAAAATAAAAACTTTTTAAAGTGATGACAACAAAATTGCGAAAGAAAAATTTCATCACTTTTCTAATCAAAGTTTTTCCTAAGAGGAATTTAATGATTTTTTTTTATAAGAGGAAGTGAAAGTTGATTTTTTTACGCGTGTGTCCTAATTTCCGCCAAAGCAATTGTGGCTGTGGTGGACATATATTAAATTCATCTTTTTTTAAAAAGCCATCAAATTAAATTTAAAATTCAAACGAACTTTTATTTTTGAGAAGCTGTTTGTCAATGTCCATCTTTCCTAAGCTTCATTTTTTTTGACCACACCCATTCAACTTACCAACCTTTTCCTATGCACAAAACTACTTTTTATTATTGTTATTATTCAACATTTTAATGATAAAAGAAAACAGTTTTCGATTTAGTTCAGATTATCATTTTACAGTCACTATTAAAAAAAAGTTTAAAAAAGGTATAAAAAAAACTCATTTACATTTAAATTGGTAACCAAAGAAAAAAAGTCAAGTCCATCTGTTATAACGGTAATTATGTGGTTTAAAATAATTAATTACATTTTATAAACCTACAATAAAAATATTAATCGTAATGACATTTTTATTCAAATTTCGAAGCAACCAAGTAACAACAATTCAATTTTTTAGCTTATTATAAACATCATTTTCGCATAATTATTACTAAAATCTCATGAATTTTTATATATGTTATAACTTTTGAAACTATAAATAGATTTTTGAGATTATTTGAAATGAATTTAAATGCTTTGTCTTCATAATGAGACGTCTCATAAGTTTTTTTGGTTTTTCTTTTTCCATTAATAAAATAACTAAATATTCTAGCAGTTAGACTAATTTAGCTGCAATAAACCAAGTCAGAGATAATTAATGCAAAATGAAATACTGCATTGTAACTTATTCATTTGGGAATTCATTTCAATCCATTTGAATTATAATTTATTGTGTAAAATTACAAATAAATCTATCCTAATGGTAATTTAATTGGCCCCACCTTTGTATAATAGCTAAAAAAACTGATTATTTTATTAGGTTACCGTGTACTCCTCCTCAGAAGAAGAATTAGTTAATTAACAACTGAAAATTTTTTATATACTGTATTACTGATTATATTAACACATTTTCCCTCTTTCTCTTTATAAATTAGAAAAAAAAGACAGGTGATGCGATTTTTTCAGTTGTTTTTGTGATCTAAATTTATTTTTAATTGACCGAAATCATAATTAAAATCTTATCATTTCAATGTATTTCTAAATGCCATTTGATCGCCTAGGGCTAAGTTAAGAACTCAAGGTACCAAATTCATAAAAAGATAACAAAACAGAAGTATTAAAATAAAGGGAATAAATTTATTGTATACAATATTATAATCTATTGAAAAAATGTTAATTTAGTTTTAAAAAAAAGAGTAAGCAATTGCTAAAGAGCAAGCATACGAATTGCTTAAGTGCAGAGAATCGCATGTTTATAATCGATGAGTCCCTTATTTCAAAAGTTTTATTTTTTTTATTAGTTAATAAGGTTGATGTAAGGAAGTCACGAAAGCAAAAACTTAAGAGCAGACGATTAACCTTCTTCTCACAAATAATCATTGCGCATGCTCTGTTATACAACTTAAAACGAATAAAAATCGCAATAATTGTAAAATCAGGTTACATTTTGTTCAATTTTATCTTTTTTTCTACTAAAATGTTATTTTATTTTAGGTGGTTGGTTTTGTCACCTTGTAAAAGTGTTGACCTCTACTCTAAGGCTTATAATTACAAAAAGAAATTAACAAATTTAGCCATTAGCAAAAATTAAATTTGCTTCATCTCCTACTACTGTATGAAGGCACATTCAATTCATTATTTGTAGATCATTTTTTGTTGTTGCTCGAATAAATATTACGATGTCACCCAATTTTAATCGAATGAAAACATTTTTTAAAAACATAAGAAAAAAATTTGTCGACCCAAATTTTATGATTTTAAAACTCAACATTTTTTTTTAAAAGCAAAATAAATAAAATTCCAAATTTAGAAATTCATTTTGGATTATTTGCATAAAAACGTCATAAAACTACTTATAAATTATGATGACAAATTTAAGTAAAATTTCCATCTAATTCTTATTGAAAATTCGTTATTTTCATCTCCTTATTTCGATATTTCACTTACAAAGTACATCAATTAAACAAAATGGTAAAAGCAATTGCATAAGCTTCCATTGTTCACAAAAAAGATTTCAAAATTCGAAATAAAAGAAAATCATGATTCAAGTTGATTTTAAAGGGTTTTCACTAATTAAATCGAAAATAATTAAAACTTTGTCAGTTTGAATCGTTGTCATTGTTGAGAAGGGAAATGGTTAAAAAAAGCTACAAAATTAGATTTAAACTAGTTTGTTTTTATTTAATCATTTTATTTATTTTAGTTTGTTTTGGTTTAATAATTCCTTGACCAACTTCTTTTTATCTTCCTGTTTTCCATCATTTACATATTTAGTAATACCTTTTGTATAGCTAACATAACTTTTACAGCTGATGGATTGCTAAAATAGTAGTTTAATGATGACTTTTATCATTTTGTCAACATTGTATAAAAGACACTTCAAACAAAATGGTTAATCGACATTTTCTTTTACATATTATAATAATAAAAGAATTTTACATAAAAGATTTCGGTGTAAGAAGCTGACGCTGCTAATTATGAATAGAAATGGTCTAAATTGTTAGTAAAAGTTGCCCAAGGGAAGGGTGGGGTGAACAAAACTTATTTATAAAAACATCTTTCGGATAAATATCAAGACAGAAAGCGAGAGAAAATAAATGGGAGTATTGTTTCGTTTTAAAACTATAATTTTTCAACAAAAAAATATTACTCCGGAAACACGTACTTTGTGCGATATGGATCAACGAAATATATCATAATTATTCATAAAACCGTATTGAAAAAAAAAATACAACACTACATTTAATGCCTTAGACCGATTTTAATCATTCTAAAACAATGTTATGCTTTTCCTAAACAACTTAAATAATATGCCGGTAAACAATGTAACTTAAATTAAACGTTATTTTTGCAATGCATCCTGGAAGATGTGTAAGTTTCATCGCCTGAGCGCGCTACATCTCCTTGATCATAAACTCTAATATAGTCAGCGTAGAAATAATTAGGAAATTTAGTATTTTGGTCAGGGTCTCCATCAAACAGCCCACCAACAGCCATATTGAGCAAAACATGAAACGAATGATCAAACACCCATTCCTTTCCGTGCAAGGACTCCCGCGTTATCACGCTAAATATATTGCCATCAATAGAGGCTCGAATGCGTGATGGTTGCCAATCCACAGTAAACACGTGAAAATCATCAGCAAAACTCTTTCCAGCTGGTAAACTGTATTTGGATTGAAGTCCACCATTGGCACTATAACCTGGTCCATGAACAGTAAATAAAACAGCGTTTGTGTCGCTTCCCTTCATTTCAAACACGATAGTCCCGCACCTTGGCCATAGTACTTGTTCTATATTGTCACCCAGTAGCCAAAATGCAGGCCAAAGTCCTTTTCCAGAAGGCATTTTTAAACGAGCTTCAAAACGACCGTAAGTATAGTTAAATTTGCCCTTTGTAGTCAAACGGGCCGATGTATATGTACACGAAGCACCTCTACAGTTATATTTGGCAGCATTGTCTTTCCTAGCTGTTATGACCAAATTTCCATCTCCATCAGTTGCACAGTTCAAGGTCTCATTGGTGTAATATTCCAGCTCAGCGTTGCCCCAGCCTTCAGGAGGTCCAGTGCCTATGTTGTGACTAAAATGTGAAGCATCCGGAGAACTGCCTTTGGCTTCGTTAAACTCACAAGACCAAACTAAGCTACCACTAAAAAAATAAAATGATTAAAAATTGTTCATGCAAATGTTAACGCAAAGTTAATCTTTGAGCTCCAAGTGAAAACTCAAGTAAAAGGTCTTTTATATACAATTACGAAAGAATTAAAGGAAAGTATCAAAATATATTTTTTCAATATACAGACTGATTTTCTAAATTGAAATCGTTTTTTTCCTCCAAGACAATAAAAAAGGGACAAATCGCTATTAGTGCTGATGGGATTTAATCCTGATACATAATCTGCACCGTAAAAAACTTCCCAATTTGAAACATTATCCTGTATTTAAGTTTTTAAATTTTGGTTAACTTTTATGACAAAAATTAAGACCCCTTACTCCAAGGCTCCACCTGGGCTACTTAAAGCATGTCACTAATAATAGTTAACAGAAAAATATATTACAAATTAGTTTTGACGGAATTTAGAACTGAATAAGAAACAGTGAACGGTTTAGATCTGTCGTATACTCTGATGTAATCAATGAGCAAATGCTTAGGGAAAATAACGTCACTGTCTGGTTCTTCATCAAATGTCCCTCCCACCGCTAAGTTGACGATGATATTAAATGGAAGATCAAAGGCCCATGGATTGTCACCGATGTCAGCCGCCGTTCTTGTGAAATATATGTTATCATCGACAGACCAACGAATTCGGTC
This sequence comes from Helicorthomorpha holstii, assembly GCA_013389785.1. Lineage (NCBI taxonomy): Eukaryota > Metazoa > Arthropoda > Diplopoda > Polydesmida > Paradoxosomatidae > Helicorthomorpha > Helicorthomorpha holstii. Next base: position 28,421,823 of record JAAFCF010006596.1, on the reverse strand, counting down.
GACCTCCCAGTCAATGGCAAACTTGTGAAATTCATCTTCGAACTTTTGGCCGCTCAGAAGGGTATAAATTGCTGACATGGCGTCATCTCCACTGTAGCCAGGGCCATGTAGTGAACCGTAAACTTGATTAGGCCGACTACCTTTAAGCTCCAATATGTCAATTTCACCACTGTGTGGCCATCCAACATAGTCGTTGTTGGCTCCTGATTTGAAAAATCAAAATAAATATATCAAACATTTAATAAAGAAAATGACATAACTGATCTTGAATAATTAACATGCAAGCTGCCCATAACCCTTAGTACTGTAACAAAATTATTGTTTAGTGACTCGCGAGATATAAAAGGTTGACAAACCACTCATTTAAAATGATTATACTGTACATGTATTGGCAATATACTGTAAATACAAAGCGCCTTCTATTGAGTTTTTCTTGCACTTTTCAAATAAAATTTTTTCAAAACCATCTGGTTCAAACATTAAACAAGGCGATCAATTTTGTTATGAAACCTATAAGTTTACCTAAAAGCCAAACAGCCGGCCACAGTCCCTTTCCCCAAGGCAATTTAACCATGGCTTCAATCCTGCCATATCGGACTTGCTTTTTAGATATCAATTTCGCTGAAGTAAAGCGACACGGTCCATAATGACAATGCAACTTCCAAGAAGAGTTTCTTCTTTGTGCCGATATTACCAAATGCCCTTTTCCATCCAAGACAACATTATCAGTTTTACTAGTGTAGTACTGCAACTCCTTATTGCCCCATCCATTAAGTCCTACATCACTGCCATCGCCGGATTCATAGGTCCAGTCATCGGTTGATGGTTGACTCCCCTCTTCACCATTAAATTCGTCGGACCACAACAGCGTTTGTCCATTTGTATAAGATATTAAGTAGTAAAAAAGTAACCCCCATAAAAGTGCGTCGAAGCATTTCATCATTGCAGACTAAGTAGCTGATCAACAACAAACATTTTCACAATGAATGATTAAGATAACAAATTGGGGGAAACAAGGTCGGCCAATGTCAGCATTTCGAAACTCCGCCTACTTATAATATATTCAAGGAAAATGTTTTAAATTCATTTGAAATCAAAAACTTAAAGTCTATTAATTTCCCGAATCAGTCACGTTTAGGTAGTACAAAAGTTAAATATTTTTTTACAGTAAGCAAATTTGTTTAATTTAAAATAAAGAATTAACTTATGATTTACGAGGAAGTGAAGAAGGAAAAAAACACAAGGTATGACGTTTGCCGTTTGAAGAAAACCGGTTATTCAGCTATGCGATATTTAAGAAAAATGTTCAGATTGGAAAAACCAAGTTGGACATCCTGTGCTGTACCTGTATAATAATTATCCAGTATTTGGCACTCGAACAAAACCAATTTTAAAAACATCCTATAATTTAATTTTAGTATGAAGTTAAATCAGTTCAATTAACTTTTCAAATAAAGCAATAGTGTGAAATTTGGTTTATTAGTCAAATTTCCATTTTAGGCCAAATAATGGAATTTAAACAACAATTAAAAACTACAAAATATTGTACATTTTAATTATGAAACGAATGAAAAGTAACAGTAAAAATTGACAATAACAAATTGAAAGGAAATTTCAATATCAAATCGATAATGATCGAAATTGCAGTGATTTATGACAAAAGCATTCATAGTAAAACTTTAAAATATTGATGTTAAAATTTTACCTAACTATTCATATTTTAATTATTGTAAATAAATTTCTTTATTAATATTAATTATTCTTGATTAATGTTATGTAGTTTCTTTACACAGTATTTGGAGAATACATTACAAAAAAAAAAAATACAGTATTACTGACACCCTGTATATTATGTAAAGTACTTGTAATGGAAAAAATGGTGTTAATTTTATTCGATAATTATTTTAATATTTTTTTGTGAAACATTTGAGCTCTAACAAGCTGCGAAATTTCACTTCTTCTGTGAAAATACAGTATTGACAAACTACCTTCACTACTAGAGCATGTTGATGGAGTTTGCTGACGTCATAGTAATCTGATTTTATTAAAAAAAAAAAAACAGGATAAGGTTCAAAAGCTATAAAAGTGGAAAGCAAATCCTTTTGGTGTTCAAAAGTCATTCGGTTGTTTCACATGTTGCAACTCTTGTCAATTACTTCATTCAATTCAAGTTATTAGCAGACAAAAGAGAGAATAACCTTGCCCAAGGAAAAACCCTTTTAAAAAAATTGATGCCAAACATTTCAATTTGTAAAAAAAGAACATTTATATTCAAAACTAACGACAAAGTAACATGGCGCACCCAATCTGCCTCGCTGTGCTATGGGCCGTTCTGCTTAAACAGACTGTGACGGGACAGTCGTGGTCGGATGAGTTTGATGGCGAACAAGGACAAAATCCATCGGTTGATAAGTGGGTTTATGATATTGGTGATGGCACTAATAAAGGAATTGCTGGGTGGGGCAACGGCGAGATGCAGTACTATACAAACTCAACGGACAATTGTGCTCTTGATGGACAAGGACATCTGGTCATCACAGCTAATAAACCGCAAAATTCTGGCCTCAACTGCTACTATGGTACATGTACTTACACTTCCAGTCGTCTTCTGTCCAATTACACGCAAACGTATGGTCGATTTGAAGCCAGAATAAAACTCCCATCTGGAAAAGGTATTTGGCCAGCGTTCTGGACGCTTGGAGGGGATATCGGAACTGTAGGATGGCCAGAATGTGGAGAAATTGACATTTTGGAGTTTAGAGGCAGTAGAACACATGAAGTGACTGGTGCTCTCCATGGACCGGGATATAGTGGAGCTAATTGTCTCTCAATTATTTACACTAACACATCGACTCATTTCCACCAAGATTTTCATATTTATGCTATTAATTGGGAACCTGGAAAAATTGAATGGATGGTAGATGATATAGTTTTTCATACGATTCAACCGAAAGATCTTCCAGCAAATAGCCGATGGGTTTTTGATAAACCCTTTAAAATGCTAATCAATTTGGCAATCGGCGGACATTTTGATGGCTATCCAATGGATAATGAAACATTTCCAAAGCAAATGATTGTTGATTACGTCAGAGCTTATGATTACAACAATCCAACAGCGGCCTTACACAGTGAAGGACAATTACGTTGTCAAAATGACTACAAAATCGCATTGTTTCTAATTGCTTTTATTGTGCTGTGCTATTTTTGACGTCACTTAACATAATAAAACCAAATTTCATAACTGTCATTCTTTATTTTTTTGGAAATCTTTTACTAGTAATTTTTGCTAAATCACGTTAAAGGTATGTTATCAAAATTTTACACTGTTGAAACTAATTAAAATGCACCGAGTAATTTACAGTGGAATATTTACATCTAAGTTAAGAAATGGCTCTAGAGAGCTACCATAACTTAAAATAAAATGCTGTATTGGCGGGTAAATTTAACTTCTGTTTTCGTAAATCACCACTACGTGACGCTATAGTATTAAATAACGTTTATTACTGTAGTAATAATAACAATAGTAGTAAATTGGTAATGAATGATAATAAAAAGATGAATGTCAATGTCAAATCCGGTATATGCGTGACTACAGTTCATTTAATTTCGTTGTTTTCATAAATAAAAATATTTATTCAAAAAAACCAAATTTTTGATTAAAAAGCTTACTTAAATTTTGTCTAAAATTGACAAAAAAAACAACAAAACAATTGTGTTAGTCGCCAGTAACTTAGATTAGGATCTATTCTTGGAGGTAGAGAGACATAAAAGTTATTTATAATTCCCGCGCATTTGAAAACTGTCTACGTAAGCAAAGGGTTAAAGCAGGGTAAACAATAAACTCTTGTTTCCTGGCAAGTGAAGCGTGGACATGACAGTGGACGGACCGGATATAAAGACGGTTATCGGTGGGTGGGTGACTGGTAAAGAGTTGTTTCTTTTGCATTTTTCAACTATCCTTCCTTCATCACTTTTTACATACAATTGAAGATTGCACATTTGCTTTAAGGGAGGGGGGAGTGCAATTGGATAGTTGATATTGTGTTTTTTTTTAACCTATAGAGCACTTTTATTCAGTGGGAGGGTTGGTTTGCGTGGATTGTTTTTAAAAACAAGGGTTCACAGGGGTTGTTAGACCTGCTTCTATGTCCTGAGGGCCAACGGAAGTATTTCTTTTATCCCTCATAGAGTCATAGGAGAGGTGTGTGATTAAGACTATGGAAAGGGAAGGAGGGGTTAGAGCTAGATATAAAATAGGGGATAAAAAATGCAGAGGGGATAGAGATGAGTCAAAGTCTGGGGTTCTCATTTTGAGTTTTAAATCTAACTTGACTTGACTAAACGATAAGCGGGTCAATGCTTTTTATTCTTCTCTCCCCTCCCCCCCCCTCTATCCTACCATTACCCTTGCTTCCCAACCACAATAGTATCTCTTTATTTTGCATTATAGTATAAATAGGCAAGCACATAATAAAAATGCTAAAAATGTCATATTTTTGGATATTTTATATTTTGACCTGTGCAATTTAGGATTCGTATTTAAATATTTTGCAAGTCGTTTGTTTACTAAGTTGCTACGTCACTCAGAGTGTGGCGGTCAATGTTAAAGATGGGTTTATTAACCGTTTGATCATTTTTTTTTTGAAAGAAATAACTTTAATACTGTATTGCTATTAGCTGGTATGTTGGACTCTGACCGTGGTTATAATTTCGACCAGTTTTTCCTGGTTAAAAGAGGGGGAGGGGAAAGAAGTGAGATAATTTTTTTTTGTTTCAACCCCCTCCCCTACTCTTTAGTCCTGCCACAGGCGGCTGAGTATAAGCGGAATGATAGCAGCGCTTAGTTTTCGCTCAGTGTTTTAGTACGGGTGAGAAGAAGGTGGAGGAGGAGGCGATGGTAATGGAGGCTGGAGCAGCAGTGGCAAGTGCATTCTCACCACGTAACCAAGTCGTCGTACTCATCGCGGAAGAAGGTGCATCGTCCTCGGCTTAGGGGTTGGCCCTCTCGCCTGGGTGACGTCACACGGGTCATTTCGCCGCCTATCTATCTCTCGTTCTCATTTATTTACAAAAAAAAGCATTTTCAAAGTGGTTGCCAAATTATTGAGATGCTTAATGACGGATTATTCCCATGAAAACTGAAGCTAGAAAAAGGAACTTGTGTGACCTCAACGACACAATCTCCAGCACCGGGGTAAATATAACAATTTATTAATTAAAATGGTGTGATATAATCATTTTATATTTAAATCAACGAAACTGATATTACGTAGTGAGTTTGTGTACGTTTTCTATGGAAAAATTTAAGATGAGAATATGTTGTCGAGTGGCCAAGGCCTTTGACCACGTATTGCAAGTATTTGTTGTTGTTGGTCCGTCATTGACACCCATTAGACTCCGAGCACCCCCTCCCCCGTATAAAAAAGACGAGAAGGGGAAAGGAAATTTTTATAATGTATTGAATACACTACCAAATGGATGCCGGAAGTATACGTGACACAGGATTTATTTAGGATGTCACTCGAAATACGAGCTTACAACTTGAATCATTTACATACTGTAATTATAAAGTACAGCGATATAAATTCAACTTAATATTTGTTTAAAGAATTTTGAATATAAACAACAGCAAGTGATATTGTAAATCAAACAAATTTTCTAAATCAATTTTGAAGTACCGTATTAGTGGTAAGTGGAGTTAATTGCTGTGGCAACAATTTACATTAATTAAATCTTCAATCTTAAATTGCTTCACAGTTTCAAGTGTCTCATTGCTTATTGAGCATTTCCATTTGTGCGTGTCATAATTTTAGATCAGATATCTGGCATAACGACATGACGATTTTCAATTAAATACTAATCCACTAGTGATTAAAATTCAAGTTTTTGAATTATTTCAAATAAATTGTTACTTTATGCTTTTATGAGTGAAACACTGACATTTTGGTATTTTTGGAAAGACTGTACTTGACAATAGTAAGCTTATGTGATGCATACATTATTTATCAATGTCTTTGTAATTTGTAAGAAGTTATGACTCGTTTTTAAAGTTGATTAATAATTTCAAAAATAATAACTGAACATTAATTTCTGTTCTTAAAAGTCTAAACTTTAGTTTCAAGTTATATGTCGATGAGCAACCAAATACTGCATCGATATCTAAACCAACACAATAACTTTGTAAACAACATTTAAATCTAAATTTTTATGTTTTTGGCTCATTTCAAATGTTTATAAGTTAATAATGATATCAAATGGCAATGTTCGTTCCGTAAAACATAAAATGAAACAAATATTTACATAACATGATTGAATTTTAATCGAATTTTAAAAATCGTCATGTTTCCCTGCGCCGCTTTCATAAATTTAAATACAGTACAGTAAAAGCATTTTTGTTTTGTTTTTCTGTAGGTAATGGCTTCGGCTAATTACCTAAGCATTCTGTCTCATCCTGCAACGGAGAGGATTGATAGAGGTGCCACGTGGTCCGATCCTGAGGTTGACGAACTCCTAAACATTTGGACAAACGAAAACGTACAAGCGGAACTGAAGGAAGCCACCATTAAAAAGCATATATTCGAACGAATAGCCAGAAATCTACGGGACAAAGGCTTCTACAGGACAGCAGAGCAGTGCCGTGAGAAAATCAAGAGGCTAAAAAAAGAGTATCGACAAGCCAAGAACAATAATTACAGGTGCGTTCGGGGTCGGGCAACTGTTAAATTTTTTCCACGTCTTCAGGCCGTTCTGGATGGTAAGCCAGCCGGGGGAAATGGAACTGCAATTGGAAATCTAGGAGTAAACTTTACGGGGGGAGACTATGTTTCATCCCGGCTGGAATCGGCCGGTGGGGCCCATGGATCAGGAACGCCGAATTACTTGGGTCGCAAAGGCTCGCCACACTCGTTCAGCGATTACACTTCTGAGGAAATCAAAGTGGAAGTAAACCCGGCTGAAGTTGATAATGACTCTTTTAATAACAGTGAAGGCGGTGAAGATGGAGATGATAACGAAGTAGATCTTCCACGTCACGCAGCATCCAACAGGCATTTCTCACCTTCAAGGGGCCATTACTTACTAAACAACGCCCTCATTCATTCAGCCATTCCATCAGCTGCTCATGCCATCTCAATGGCCCATCATCATCATCTTCACCACCACAGACAAAATCATAATCAGGCATTGGCTTTGACTGTCAATCATCCGCTCAATTACAGTCACAACAATAACACTACAAACGGTGGAGGTGTTAGTGGTCGTTTAACCGAAGACGAGTGTGGTAGTGAAGCCAGTAGCAGTAGGGCCACATCACCCATTCATCAGAGAAATAACAACAACATTAGACCATTGAGTCCAACCGACTCCACTGACATGCCCCGAAGAAAGAAGATGAAGAAAAGTAGTTTTAATATTAAAGATACATTGGATGCAGCTCTGGGTCTTTTTCTCAAACACCAGAAAGAAGCAGAAGAAAGACTTTATGCGTGGGAAGAAAGAAGGATCCAGCTGGAATTGGAAGCTGAGGAACGATGGAGACAGGAAGATAGGGATCTACTAAGACAGGTATTTGCTCAGCTATACATTTCCTCTACACAATCAAATACAACCACCACGGCCACTAACACAGAACCAGAACTAGAAACTGCTTCAACGACTGAGTAACATTATTATAACTTTTAATTAAAAGTACGTGATGTCTTTTCAATGTCAATCCCCTCCTAATGCACAAACAACCTTAGATATTGTACATTGTACATAAATCTAAAATCCTCTCTAAAATTTAACTTATTTTATCTCGTTTAAAACAACTTTAGCAATAGAGAGAAAATAATCAAACTATATAATAAATAGTAATTAAGTGCCCCTAACAAAAAGACTTTGCCACGTGTCAGAGGCACTGTATCATCATTAATTTAAACTTTGAAAAAGTAAACACAAGCGATGTTTGTAAACTTTGGTTGTAGAAATGGGAACTTCCGGTGTTTGGTAAACATAATGATATAATGTATAAGTAGTAGATGGAGCTTGACCTTGGTGAGAAGGAAGCAAAAACATTGAATTTATAATAGGGGGTGGGGGCTGACTTGAGATAGGATGGGGTGGCCATGGATTGTAATAATCAGGCTGGCCACCTGGGTTGAACGAGGTAAAAATACAGGAAGGCTTTTGAACCGCCTTCCTCCCCCCATTTTTTTAAAAAGAAAAAAACCGCCACAAGTGCAACAACTTCACTTATGAAAGTTCATTCAACGTTTTCCTATTATATAAGTGGGAGGAGACAAAATAACTCAAAGATTACATCGGTGATTTATTGATCAACACCAAAATAATCAATGATCAATGGCATCTTCAAAATTCTTCACAGTTAAAAAACCAAAAAAACAGCCACTATTGTTTCAATTTGACATTTTTTTTTATGTTTGATTTGATATTAGAATCTGAACGACTGCAATAGGATTTGATTTTGCTGTTGATGTTGGCTATTCAAGTGCGTGTTGTCTTTTTCTTATACTGCATAAGATATCTTGTTGTGGAATTTTGATGGGTTGGAGGTTTACAATAGAGAGAGGGGTTCTTAACCCTTTGGCACAGAAATGCATGGCTTCCTCTCCCCCTCTCCTCTCTACTTTTTTTTTTCTTCAAAATCTTTTGCTACTTGTTGGTCTGGGTCATGACCTCAACTATACACGTACTGTAGTTGCAACCAGATTTAAAAAGTTGAATTGCCTGTTAATATAAAAAAGGCGAATTTAAATCTTTTTGATATCCTTTTTCCTTTTAAAAAAAGAAAAATGATACATTTTTTATGATCACATAGCTAAATACAACTATACAGTATATTTTGGTTTACAAATTCTTCCCCCTCTCAGTAATAAATGTCGTGTATCATAATTTCAGGGACAATTTCCTGAACTCGTTTTGGCCTTCTTAAACAATATCAAAAATATAAAAACAAAATCAAATTTAAAAGTAATGTAAAGTGGCAAGTTTTCCTCCTATTTAATTCGATTTCAAGAGTTTAATATAATTGCAATATTTTAATTAATCTCTTTAAGTACTGTGATCAACAAATTTTTGTTATGGTCTAATTTAGACATTAATGGTAAGGTTGTGGCAATTAATTAAGGTATGCTGTCAAGCACTTATAGTGTGAGACTATTCCAATTTCGGTTTCATTTAGAGATATTATTATACTGTAGAACGGAAGTGATGCATTTTTTATACCAATTATTTTTATGTTTGGTAAATTTGAGTTTTATTTGTTGAAACTGATGGTTTGATATAATTAAGCAAATCAATTAGTGCAATCGTATTATTTGCAATGACTGTATCTCATTTCGAAATTTGGTAGACGATATGTGTATTTTGACATGATGAATTTCTAAAAGATGGGGAAAAAAAAGTTAATAAAATAACAAGTGCAATTTCTTATTTAAATTTAAAAGGTGAATGATATTTTTTCTACTAACAAATCTTATTACAAGAACAAAAAAAATAACTTTTATTGGATGTACTTTTAAACTTAACTTTTATAGCATTTACTAATTAAATGAAAAAAACCCAATAAACCGACATTGACTTAATCCATATATATAAAGTATATTAAACAATAAGTATGGTTATTGTACTGCAAATATTACACGTTTATTGTGTAAAAATTATTTTAACACTGCCGACAATCTTAACTGATTAAAACTTTGAAGCTAAATTGACACTGCCCTTCCCCCTCCCAATTTATTTTATAATACAGTGATTATTTTCAAATAAATCTGTATTTTCTCTACAAGGCACATTTTTACACATACTGAGATAACTTTGGTATTATTATATTTTGTATTTTTACGCTATTCTCAAAACATTCCTTTTTTACTATTATATTTAAATGCAATGAAAATGATTGATTGATATACGGTACAGCAATACATTTGTGTATTTTGCAACATATATTTTGTATGTGTGTATTTATAAGTGTAAGTTTTCATATCAGTATTTTTTTAACAAGAAAAAATCTATTAAAAGGAAAATATCAATTACTTTTTTAAAGGAAACTTTTTAATTTCTTAAAAAAAATTAAAAAAAGATGTAACTAATTTTTATATATAAAAATCTATACACTGTAAGTCTTTAAAGTTTTATATATAAAAAGGGAAATTGTAATGCTCAAAATGTTTTATGTACAATTAGTTTTTTTTCTCTATTTAATTCCTTTGTATATATATATTTTTAAATAATGGTGAGAGATGATTTTGTATGTTTATATTTTTCTATCAACGTTTTATGTTGTAATGATAGATATGATTGAGGTGATAAATAACTGTGGGAAAAGGTATATATTGCCCAATTGTTTATTTTATGATTTTTCTATTAATTAATTTACCGTGATCGGTGTTTTGTTTTGTAAACAAATAAAATTTCATTTTCAAACGAAACTTCTGATCCTTAGCTTTAACCGATTGCTTTTTTGTGTTTTAACTCTACAAATTGAATCTTAATCAATATTTTAGCATTTTAAAAATATCTAGATGATCGTTGTTTCATCAATACGTTATTTTGACATGTGCAAAAAATGGGCAAGTACATTTCAAGTAAGTTATATTTGAAATTTAATTCATTAATAACAATTACAATACCTTCTGTTTTTATTATTTTAAAGAAGATTATGGAAAACTAAGGACATGAGAGTAACTTAACATAAAGCAGCTATCAACTTAATGGATTCTTAAGCAATTAAAGAAGTAAACTCCATTAGATGACATTTATCTAAGGAAATACGGTAAAGAATCTGGATGCATTTGACATAATGAAGTATTAATAATGCTTTTCATGTTATTGCTTTTTAGAAACAGAAGAGAATCAAGTCATCCAGAATGTAATTAAATAAACAATAAGCATCAGCAACAAACGTTTCAAGAAGTTCTACTGGTACTGTATACGCTCATATAATTCAAAACAAGATGTACAAAGTTGTAATTGAATAAAGGTACATAATTTATGTGTTTCTGATGGAATAACTGATCAAGTACCGTATAGATATATGCCTTCTTGACAAGAAATAACTCAAAACATGTCTTCTGGGATCCAATATGATAAGATTGGTTAACCACATATTACAATATTCACTGCAGTGATTTTGGTAAGCATGTTAAACGGTAACCACATTTTGGTAAACTTAACGTAAAATATTACTGCTAATAGTTCAAAATAAAAAAAAAATTAGGATACGACGGCGCTGTTTCCAGATGAACATAATGTAAAGTTTGAATAATGTTGTTAACGACTCCTTCAAAGTTGGATTGTATTACAAGATTATTGAATGGATTGATCAAGAAACTTTTCAATATGTACAATTCTATTGAAAATGATTTGTTTTATTTTGATGTTAAATATAAATGAATTTGCACATTACAGCAAAAAATCGGTAATCCGGCGCCTGGCTAATCCGTTACTTCATGTAACCCGACATGCCAACTCTATCATTTTATTGCGTAATTTGTCGCATAAAAGATAAATTTGTTTTTAAAAAATAGTGCTGGACTACAGAGGGTTTATGGCAGTTTTCTTTAATCCGACAAATTCGGTCATCCGACATTGTCTTGCAGAACGTTTGTCGGATTACCGTGGTTCTACTGCATTTTGTCGTTTTGTTTGCAGAGCGGATTTTAATTAGAAGTTTAATTGACGAAATTAAAACTACTTTACGACATACAGTACATCAACTTCAAGAACGTGTGCTTACAAATATTTTCAGTTAAAATACAAGTAATTATAATTAAAAAAAATACATTACTTAATGTATTTACATTTTATCTTATACGGCGTAATATCTTATTGTACAATTTTCAGTTTCTTCTTCTAAAAGTAAATCTTGTAAACGGTGGAAATTTTGCAAAGTAACAATTAATTTGGTTGTTCTAATTAAATTTCAGATCTCAAATGACATTGATGGCCAACATCTCTCACAAGATTGCAGTGCAGTTTATATCAGGTTTACACATTAAATGGTATTACAGACAAACATGTTACTAGCAATATTTATTATACATAGAAAAACTAAATGCTCATGTAGTTTAGCTAATTATAAATATGTGATAAATAATATTGAAATTTATTATGGAAACACCTGTACCGATACCTGAATTCCAGTTTACGGGTAATGTAGAATTACCTAACTCGTGCTAACTCGTGTGATGGATCAGCTCCATAGAAAAACTAATTCTTTTTTTCAATTTTTATTGTCTGATAAACATCACTAAACCATGTAACCCTTTAAAAGCGACAAGTTTTACACCTAACATTTTTTAAAAAAAGAAAAATGCATTTTTTTCTTGTTTAATTTTCGCTCGGTATAAAATGCACACGACATCGTAGAAGTTAATTGTCTTTAGTATTTTTTCAAGGAAGTTTATATATTCACAAAACATTTCACTTCTTCAAAGCTTATAAACTTAATGAGGTTTTTTTGTTCAGGATAATATGTCAGTTCAAACATAGAAATATAAAGATGTCTGTCATAAGTTTATACGATTTTCAGCCATAAAAAGCGCATAAAAGATGTAAAAAAATGCAAAAACATCAAGTTAGGTTATTAATCATTACCCTTTGCTATCCAACAACGGTGTTTATGACACTTTTATTACCCTCAAATCTTGCTTTGAGTTAAGTATGCTGCATAGTACAGTATATTTAGGTAAAAGCACGGTGCTTGTTTCTAACAATTCTGAAGTACTGTTATTTTGTCAATATCCCATGTAAAGTAAATAATAATTAATAAAACCCCACATAATAAAATAATTTATTTTATTATGTATAGTTTTTACTGTTAATTGCAGCTAACTTATCATGGAAGTATGTTAGCACATACGGTAATACAAGTACAGTATAATAGTCAACGTTTAAGTTATTTTGAATTAATACTAAAATTCGGGTTAAAATGATTGTTTTGATACTCTTGCCAGTTGCTGTATGATTATCAATATCCATGGCAGAAAACAAAGATTTTATGAATAACCCTGAAATATGAATATTTTCTTATAAATCTAGTTAGTGAGAGATGAAGATGAATTATCTACGGTAGCAAAAAAAAAAATAATAATTAAACGAAAAAAATCTTTCAATCTACCTTGAACTGGTTTCATATTAACTTATCTCAAGCAGTCATTGGTGGTTAAGTATCAATTAACCACGAACGGATATGCAATATTTCTAGCAGTAATTCAATACCAAATAAAATGAAAATTGCCACTGCTAAACAGTCCCGTACGTAAATTCCACTTGTAATTAAATCGTGATCATTTCTAAATATGATTCTAATTTAAAACCGGTACTTCCCGAACTTCAAAAAAAAAATATGAATTAATAAAATGTTAAGTTTGTAAAGGAATACAGCAACTTTTTTAACGTAATTTCAACAACGTATAAAGAAATAAAGATGGGTAATTTTTTTCCATTGATTATTATAACTCGGTTTCTCAGGACTAGTAATTTCATCTACATATGTTCTAAAATTATAAAAATAATTGATAATATATTGCAATGAAAATATTTAAAGCTCCATTGAAAATACCGTAATGAATTAATTAGTCATACAGTTTAAGCTTAAAATAAAACGGAAAGAAGTGAAAATATAATATTGAGCATTTCTTACGGAAACGTTAAGTAAGCCTCAATAAAGATAATCGAACTTTAAAGGGTTTCTCATTTTTTATTTTACCTGTAACAATTTCCCCATTTCTCTTCATTGATTTCTAACCCTCCTCTAACCTACAGGCTACACCCACAGCATAACCATCACCAAAATGAAATGCTACAGAAAAGTTCACTGAAGGACAAACTAGCACAACTTCAATCAACAATTTGATATAAAAACGATGTACAGTACATGGGTGCCAATAACTTCAATACTAAATTAATATTATTCTATAGTCGTGTACAAGTACTCCCAGTAACTTATATAGGCTTTTAATTAGATAATTAAAAAATTTTAGTTACCCTGTATGCCATAATAATAATCTCTAAAATTTTAAAAATAATTAAAAATATATAACTTGGTACGAGTTCACCCTGTAAGTCATACACCATAACATAAACATGAAATAAAAAGTTGAACTACACTTCCTCTCATCTTTCTTTTACAAAACTTCAATTTCGTGCACAAATATTAGTTTTTTTTTTAATACAACTTAGACTTGAAACTTACATTGATATTCTGCTCTTAAATGAGAATTTTCTTTTCAATTACTAATAGTTTTCTTCTTTCAAAGTAATTCCTGTATCTCAGGTATTTTCAATAGGGGTTATACCGAGTATCTGTTATTCATATTTTTAGCTCTTAGCGACATAGTTATTCTAGAATGTACAGAATTTTTTATTGCTAATAAATTTATAACTAACATAATGTTCAGTTGACATGGTTGTTACATAAAATAAAATAATAAAATTATAAAAGTTTATACAGTACATGTAATAGGAATTTTGTAGATGGTTCTCTACTGGGTTGGCTGGATTAATTGTAAGAAGGAACACAAAAAAACCAGTTTTGGGAAGAAAAGGGATACAGAAAATAGATGACGTCAGAAGGTAAAGAATGAGACCTGACTGTCATTAGCCAATCGCAAAGCAGGAGATGAATAAAAACATAATATGCACAACTTACAAAAAGTCTATTACCTCACTCTACTCAATGGATTTAGCATATAACTTAATCCGAATTTCATAGAGGAAAAAAAAATCATAAAAATTAATTTGAAACTATTTAATTGAAAGCATTTAGAAAAATCAATTAATTAAAAACAGTTTCATAGAAGAAAAAAATAAGTGGTGAAAAAGTTTGTTCAACTTGGAGAAATAATTTAAAGAAGAAGAAAAATTGGGGGAAAATGTTTCGTATTTTCCTGTAAAATAGTTGCTGGAAGCTAAAGTCACGTAGCCCATTGGACATTAAGAAGGTCAGACAGACTGAGGGTTGGAAACAATCAACAGAAACTTTATTTATTATTGTTATGCATGCAAGTGGATGGACATGGGTGTCACTCGTTGCTGAAAGTTATTAACATGGCTAATACAGCTTGACAACACATCTACGTAATTTAAAAGGAAGAAAAAAAACCCAAAAAATTCATTTGTGCTTTCATCGTCATCAAGTAAAGTCGCTTTTAAGGTAAAGCAATCAAAATTTATTAAATAATTAATCATAATTATATAAAATATGTTGAGAGAGTTGCATCATCGAGAGTTATGTCATATTTATGCTTTCAAAAAATTTATATTTGCTTCTCACATGTTAATGGTGCATTTTACTCGTATTTAGGTTAAGTAAATATTTATTATTTGATCTTCATTTTATCATGTTAATATTGATATAGCGGTTAACCATTACATAAACAAGGTGTAATTCGTGTCAAAATGTTTTAAAATAATTTAAATTTCTTTGATTTAAACGTTAAATGCTACACGTTTTATGGACTGAATTTCATTATAAAACCAGTTTATTATCATGCGAAAAGACTAAACCGTTAACTTACTATAAATTATAATGATTCGCTCTTATCAAATAAAGATTAACAATGTTCAATTTGTCTAATTAACTGTTTTTCGCACGAGTATATTGTCCATCAGTAATCAGTAGATTTCGATTTCATGTAATAAATTTAAAAACTAAAAATATCATTTCAACTTAATATAACAACTTAAATCAGTAATATACAGGGTGTCGATCATTGAATTTCCTTTATGAAGCTAATTACTGTATGAATCATAAAGAAATTAAAACATCATAATAATTATGACATGCTTTACTATATCAAATTTAAGTGACTGACAATTTTTCTAAAGAGAAAAAAAAGACAAACTAATGTATATACAATACAGTATAATTTCTTTAATTTTCCTCAATAAAACTTTTTTATTTCTACGATTAAGGTTGACTGCTCCCATTTCCCTTACACTGTAGCTCTTGAATTGAAGTTCCGCCTATCAAACAAAGAAGATAATACATAGTAACAAACGTAAAAAGGCAAAAGAAAATTTAAGTTTGTTTTAAGGAAGATCAACGATCTCGACATCTCTTTATATTCAGAAAATATCATCAAAGTCAGCATACGAACTCGTTATCTCATACATAAATTACATAGGAAGTGTCCAATCTGTCATAATTACATATATCTCGCACTTAGTATGCTTCTCAAAATTACACATTATAATATTAACTGCCTAACCAGTTTCCATAGCAATGCCTCTCGTCTACTCTGTCTACTTTATTACATGCAAAAACACAAAATTCGTGAGAACTTTACTGATTATTTAAAACAATGCAAGTTTTCTTAAATTTATTCTTAAAGTTAAGGAAAAATTTGAATAAATCGATTATTAAGAGTGCCTAAAAGTGATTATTAAGAGTTACTAACAGTAAATAATAAGCAGTTGTAAAACTTTGTGATTGTTTCTTTACAATTGAAGGTAAATTTTGATTATTATGATAAAAGCAAGCATTTCAAATTAAAAAAAGTAATTAGTATTGTTGAGTGTTTTTATGACCTTATTCGAGGGAATGCAAATAGATGAAAATGGCTGTGATTGGCTGAATGATAAAATTCACACGTCATCTTCAATTGCAAATTATTATAAGAAGAAAACTAGTTTTATCTATTTACACGCAATTTCAATGGAGATAGAATAAGATTTTTCTGTCAAGTCATATCTTAGCCTCTTCCCTACATCTCATTTTCTTGTATGGTACTGTAGCATCCCACCTACCGTGTCATTTATTGTCTAGATTATTTTTATTTCTTTTTTTGAAAACGTTTCTCATATACATCATTATTATTATGACTATTTTCAGACCTGAATTACAGCAGCCATGGCGTATCAACTCTATTTGGCTATTATCTCAATCACTGTGGCCATTTTAGGCTCAAATGTCAACTGCATTCAAAGTACAACTGCAACTAATAAGAAAACAAACAAAGCCATTCCAACTATTGGTAAGTATACCAATAATTATAGTTAATAATAGTTTCCAAAATTATAATGAAAAAAGAGAAAATTACAACGCACCTAAACTAGTGGATACAATTGCAATTGGACAAACATGAGATATTATAAGACCATCAAACTAATTCGACTACACAAATTGTAATAATTAACTTTTAATATTTGAAGCTGTGATTGGTGCTGGAATCGGTGGAGCCAGTACAACACATTTTTTACGTCAGTTGTTCCAAACGGAAGTCAACATAGACGTTTATGAGAAGGAACATGTGGGTGGCCGCTTGTCAACGGTTAAAGTTGGCGACTATTTGTACGAAACAGGAGGTTCAGCTTTGCATCCCAAAAATAAATACATGCTGGAATTCCTTAAAAACTTAGGTTAAAATAAAATTAAATGCCTAATAATGTTAGTCCAATATAAAAATGATAAAATATTTCAAATAGGTTTGAAAAAACGTCATGTATTCGGCATCAGGTTAGGCCAGTTTGATGGTAAACAGTACTTAGTGATGGAGGGTGATCGACCAATCAATTCTTTTGGCAAATTATTTCATCGATATGGAAATAGCATATCCAATTGGCACACAGTTATTGACCAAGTTCTTAATCATTTTCTCAGGTAAAGTAAACACTGTATCAATTTCTAACGTTAATAACTTAAATTGATAAATTGTTTATTATTAATAATTTATTAGATTAGTCATCATAAATTAACGAAGTTTGGTTTTATATAACTTGCAAAACTTGTTTTGCGTTTTTATGAATAAGCGTGCATAATTGGCATATTGTTTATGCTAATAATAATAATGTGGTCAGACATTATTCGTCTGGAAGACTGCAGACTGTAATTTATTTTTGACAGTTGATGGAAGCTAATTAGCTATTACAAGCATCTTTCGCAACTGAGTATCTACAGTACTACAGAATTAGCTTAAATCTACTAAATTATAACCGCAAAGTTAAAAATAATTCTGGGCGTAACAATTGGGTTCCAGCACTAAACAAAGAACTTTTTATTTAACAGATGCGTTATTTTCTTAACAAGTTAATGCTAATAACAAAAGCTCTATAATTACCAGTAAATGTATTATGTAACCTAAAAACCCACTTCTTTACTTAATTAGGATTTACGAGGTTCAAAGCCAAGGCTATGCATTCAGCTCCGTTGACAAGCTACTTAGCTCCGCTCACCCAGGACTGGTTAACCTCACCAAAGTAACAGCACGTCAATACCTCTTACAAAACGATCTACTTCCGGTATTTGTTAACGAAGTGGCAACTGGAATTACTCGAATCTGTTACGGACAAAACACGGAATTGAATGCATTTGCAGGGACCATCTCACTGGCCGGAGCCAAAGCTGGACTATGGGGCGTGAGAGGAGGCAACGAGAAGCTGCCTCAAATGCTCATTAAAAAAGCAAATGCCACATTAATCAAACGCAAAGTCACGGATATCAGTCTTTTAGGCAATGGCCAGTTTGAAGTGACATTTGAACCTAAGATGCAAAAGAAGCGGTATGACATGGTTGTCATGGCAACTCCTCTCATAGAAAACATAAACAATATCAAGTTCCATAATTTTCCTAATAAAATCACAAACTTTGGTGGGCATTACCATAACTCAGTGACCACACTGGTCAAAGGGAAGGTCAACACAGACTTCTTCAACGTTGAAAACAAAGAAGCTGACATTCAAGAAATATTAACTATCAATGAAAATAACATATTTAACTCTTTATCAAGAATCTATCCAGGTAACTGAAATAAAACCACGTGTTAAATCGTCACATATGAATAGTGTTTGAAATTTGTAACTGTTTTAGTTGATTTGGATGAAGAGTGGAATGCTTCAAGTACAGTATGGAAACTAGTAAGTCAAAGAGTTCTTAGTGAAGATGAATTGGGCCAAATGTTTAGTGAAAGGAAGAGCACATTTGTCAAAAGCTGGTTAGCTTACCCCCACTACAACCCACCAGAGCTACTAGGACCTTTTGTACTCTACCCAGGACTTTTCTATACCAGTAGCATCGAATGGGCTGCCAGTGCCATGGAAATGAGTGCAATAGCAGCTAAGAATGTTGCTCTTTTAGCATACTACAATTGGATAGCAGACGATACTCTCACCGACTCTTATAACGCTTACAAAGATGAACTTTAAAACAACTTCCAATTTTTAACTAAACTTAAATTAAATCAACTTCAGTATTAATAATTATAATACCCCATTATGTTTCAAGCAGTATACAGTACGTATCATGTTGCATAAATACAAAACGAAGGAAATCAACTCAAGTAACACCATTAATTTAATATTGTACGTTCAGAAATTGTGTAAAACTATCATACATTTATTAAATGATCATTTTTGGAACTTTAGTGCGTCTTTCTATGGGCATAATACAGTACTAATAAACTACCTTGGATTAGCCATTAAAATCTTATCTCACTTTAATTTTTAATCAATTTTTTTTGTATGATAAATAATTGCACTATAATCATTCTCAATATTTACATTATTTTAAATTTGAGATTTTAATTAAATTTGTTTCTTATAAGTTCTTAACATAATTAAAAAAAAAATACTGTAGAAAAAAACTTGCTCTACTTTAACTTAATCAAAACACATCATATATTAACTTATTTTCGAATTACGATAATAACCCAAAAAAAAAAAAATCTTAAATATAGTTATATGTTATTTAAGTTTAATCAGATTTTTATTTTAAAAATGGTGTTTTTGTGAGTTTCAATTTTATAGATGTTGGAAATGATAATTTTTTTTTTAAGCTAACAAGTACTATACTATAACAACTAACAAGTTATCAATAATTTTGTGATCTACTAACATATTAGCAGATCTGTCGATTAATACGGTATAATATCCTAAAAGTTTTATAATTTTATCTCACAGTGAATTTGTTTATATTTAATTTTTATAAGACGTATACGAATAACATCGATTAGTAAATGATTGTTGTCAAAAAGTACTTTCAAGAAAACGGTACTCCAACTTTTTGTTTTAAATATTTTTTAAATTTATTTTTACATAAAACATTTTCCCTAAAAAAATGGATTTCATTTCAATTTATTTTAATAATTTAATATTTCGAAACCCGTTCATTAGTTATTATAATCAATCAATAAATTAGAAGTATATAATTAAAGGGAAAGGGGGAAACGGGTGTGTGTTGCGCCTGCGCATTTTAAATATTTATGAATGAATATGGTGCTTATTAACATAAATTAAAAGAGCGATTATTTTGGCAAGAAGTCCATCATCAAAAATCGGTAATCATCCGAGCAAAAGAGTGGATGAGGTCAAGCGGATTTACCACGCAGCCATGATACTGAGCCCCACAGTTAGCATTCTCGTTTTTACCATATCGAGCAGCCAATTGGTACTTGGAGATTTTGGAGGTGTCATCGGTTCCACTGTAGGGGTAGGGACTGAGAACACACATTAAAATAATTACAACAACAATAATTGAGGGGGTTAAAAGGATAGTTAAACCAGTTATTTAACTATCTACTTACGGGAAGAGCAGCTGGAGTGGGAGAGCAATAAGACCATACTTCTTCGGGTTGCTATGGGCTTCGCAAACACTGCGCTTAATGCACTCCTCACCATCAATAGTCGGTACATGGTCCAATGAGTTCTCCACAAAGGTCAACAGATATTCAGCCATACCAGAGAAGCCATTGGAGAAAATGGAGTCGGTGGCCCTTCCTTGGCCGGTAAATGGGGCGGTGAGGCCAGACAAGAATGGTCGGGAAAAGATGTCGAAGAGGAGGATGAGGATTCCAGCAATGAGAGCTGGGATGGCCAGGGCAGTGACCACTCCTGAACCCAATGGTGGAAGACCAACCGCTGAGCTATAAGCGGAAGCGGCATCGTTGGCGTAAGAAGCAAACGAACTTCCGTCTAATAAGCTTCTAGCTGATCCAGTCAGAGCCTGTGTATTAATACTAAATAGCGGGATAGTAAAGGCAAGTGACGTATTGAATAAATTAGCCCCAGGGGCAGGGTTAGGAAAATCCCACAACCTAGCTTGAAACCCCCCATTACCACCACCACCACTGGTACCGGAAGCAGGCAAAACAATAGGTCTATTAGCATGCAATTGCGATTCTAATGAAGGATACGCTGCATCACTACTGCTACTATTACTACTGCTAACCATCGATACACTAACAGCCAATAGGAAGATGCTAATTGATGACGTAATCCACCTCATTTTATAAAACTAAATAAAATGAAATACGGTTTTACTATTCGATTACTGGTATGCATCAAATTAATATGGCAACAAACTAATGAGACTCAACATTTCCATTAAGTTTAATTACTTAGCTAAAAAAAGAAAAGTATCGTTTCTATGTTCCCCCAACTTCATATCAAATCAAAATTTAGATTATAAATTATTAAATATCGATCAATATTGTGACATTTTACTATAATCAAATTTTTAAAGAAACTTTTAAGCAACTTAAAAAGATGATAATAGACTAACAAGACTTAATTTTAATCTTGCAATTTATTTTTACTTTTAAACAATAATTACATAAAAATTCTCCCTTTAAAAGCAAACAAAAAGCTATGTTCAATACTGAATTAGTTAATAGCATTGAAAATGATAGTTTTGCAATCATCAACGTTGCCATAACAACGCTAATTCACTGTCACTGATAGCTTTCTCATCATCTGTTGCCATTATAACCAATAACAATTATTATAAAAATTAATTTTGGCTACTAAAATTATATCCATCAAAAGTTTTGAGCTTCAAACCTTATAATATCTTACTTTGTTGTCTTTCTTTCCTGAAGTTTAGTTTGTCCTTGTGTTTAATCCTTGTATGATATTAGATAACCCCCACTTCCGCTATTTATAGAGAAATGTAAAGTAGGCGGGGTGTTACTTCCACGGTCAAGGTCAACGCCCATCTTTTCCATTACAGGTGAAATGATAATTGAGCTGATTGGCTGACCACCTCAGCATCTTTCTCTCGTCCCTCTTTTTCGGCATCCCACACACCCTTAACCCTCAATCACACTTTAACCCCTAAGCCTACTTTTCTCATAAATAATAAGGAAGTCATTCTCTATTCATCGATTGACCTTTATTTTTATTATTTTTTTATTTTAATTTCAAGGGGAAACATTTTATGTAACAGAAATAAATAACTGACCAGCACAAATTCCTAACGCTAACTACGTAGAACTAATCGACATCAAATATCAGATTTCATTAATATTTAATCCAGTTTTATATTTTCCCCTAAGGAATTTAATGTTAAGTTTTAAATTTAATCCGAAATTACAACGATTGAGAATTAATAATTATTTTTTCATTATTAAACAGTTAACTTAAATTAATCAATTGTTGCAAAATTGCATGATTAAACTAATAAAACATATGCACTTTAAACTTAAAATTTGCAGTGCATGAACAATTAATTACAATATATTATCATAAATAAAATAAAATTTGAACGTTTCAAACTGTCAACATTACACCAAACAAAAGAAGCAGTTAAAAAATAATAGAAAAAAATTAATCTCATTACTATAATAAACATTTTAGTAGTAATTAAATAATAATTTTTTATGTATGGTCATGTGTTTTCTGCAGCTGAGATGCAAATAGGAAGTTATTAAAAAGTCTATTAAAAATATTAATAAAATTATTCAAATAAAAATTTTATGCTTTATTTGCAGACAACGGTAAACAAACGCTGTAACAATGTCGCCTATAAAAGCAGACGTAAACTTGAGAAAAGTGAAAGAAAAATCAGATGACGTCACTTTCGACATCAAAGAGTAACTTATACTTTTTATTGAGATTTGAAAATTATATAAAGTCATCATCTTATTCATATACATCTCCATTAATAAAATTTTTTTGCTTAATCATTATGATGTCTGATAATTGTCTGCTGCATAACTCAAAAATCAATAACAAAATTAACCTCATTTTTGATATTAAACGCAACAAATTTGAAATTGTTGGAACTTTAGTGGGCATTTTGGACATTATTTCGCCCATTTTTAAAACCGTTATTTTTCCATTATGTTATTTTATTAAGAAATAAGTAGATTAATACTGGTATGTCAAGAATTGTTGTTGTGTCCATCTAATTGTGGGATTTTTAAGGATGACGTTGCATGTCCCGATGACCTCAGTCGGCCCCACTCAACCCCTCAGTCATCATCATCTTTCTCCCTCTTCTCATTTATTTAAACAGCTTTCATCTTCCTGAATTCCTTTTAAAAGGTCAAACTGGCTCTTCTTTTTTTATATCAAGACGGCGTGTAAAACAATTGGCTAAAGGTGAGGAGGTCACCAGGTGTACTTTTCACATAATCACACCAATGAATGGAGGGTCACAAGGCGTGGTTTACACCTGACCCACATACACACCCTCCACCTTACTAAATTTACTGAGATGATAATACGAATTTGCATATTCAAATCCTTAGGAATTTAATAACATATACAGTATTTAAATTGTTCCACAATAAAATTCTCAATGAGAGAAATCCAGGGTAGACTTAAATTAAATTCAGTTTAACGAGTTTCTTTTTTTAAATCTCTTTCAATAAACAGATAATGCGCATGCGTCCTGACCCGGATGCTTTTGTCAACGGAAATTGTATTTTAATTTTAAGTAAACTTTTATACTGTACACTTTTAATCAATTTTTAATAATAAAGTTTGCTGGCATTTTTAAAGTGTCAATTATAATTAGTAAACAAAATAATTAAATATAGGAAGACATAGGATAATTAAATTTAATTACCTACTGCAATTATTGATCGTTAATTATATAGGAAGAGGTCTAAACAGGAAATACAGAAAAAGAATGTGACTTTCGTTTCACTTGTTAAATATTAAAAGTTAAATAGGACACAATACCGACGAGCACACAGTGCATCGCCGACGGATACAAGTGTCCTAAAATGCAAATTTGAAGTGCCCTAAAATACAACTGATCAAAATTTCCTTAAATAACCATTACGTGTGCCCTTTCCTAAACGTTGTAAACTAATCTACTTCTATGGCCTCTTTACCTAGATTTTTAAATCTCCCTTTCTAGTAAGTTTGATATTTAACGAAAATAAATACATCAAGTTACACTAAACTGTACTGTATATTCTAAAATTGAATTTTCACTGATGAAATGTTACAGTATTAATATACAGTACATGATCTCTACAGTACTTCTACACAAAATGCTGGAATTTGTTCATTGCTAAATGTTTAAATTTGTAAATTGTTTCTTTTTTGTATTAAAGTGGATGTTCAAAGATCTGTTTGATTGAGGTAATGATTGTAATGATGTTGCAATCATTCGATCTTCGAATAACAATTAATTGAGTCATGTGACTTGTAGATTTGGGTATAAAATGGGTTGTAAGCGCCATGTTAAGTGTTCAGACGGTATTGGTACACTATTAGTCAGGTAATAAAGACTAAAAGACATTTTGAATGTATTGTCCAAAATTGTCTGGTGATAGGTAGTTCAAATATTAATTTGACTTGTTACTTTATTTAACAATTAAATCGTCTGTAAAGACTAATCCTGTGTTGAAACAAACAAAAATTGTTTATACAAAACCACACAAATATTGCAACACAAAATTCTAGTAATCAAAATTTATCTTAAGTAACATCTATTCCAATGGCATATTGTATCAGTAAATAAAGTAGCCAAATTACTCATTTAGACTTTTATTAAGTTCATTCACCTGAATCAGATTTCAAATTTGGTTTTCTTGGTACATCATACAGTACCGGTATCATAAAAACAGACAATAAAAGCAATCAATTCTGTTTTTATATGAAAGATTTGAAAAGACCACGCGATAAATAAGCTATAATATTGTTTGCTTAAGTTTAGTGCTACAACAAAGACTTATGTGAGTCATTATGATCATTTAATAGTCTAAATGTATTGATATTATGTACTGAAACAGCAAGATTAATTTACTACTACCGGTACAAGTCTCGTGATTTTAAAAAATTTTTCATACTGTAATTTCTCTGACATATTTAATTTTTACAACGCAAGGCAACATCAACTCCTTTCCCGCCTAAAATCAAAAAAATAAGCAATTACATAATAGATACAACTGTTCACCAGAAGAGGGCAGCAAATGTTTTTCACCCAATTTCGAATTTCCTATACAGTAAACATGGAAGGAACATATCAAACAAAAAAACAAACAATTTCAAGGTCCTTTCACTTCACTACACCAGTGTTTCTTTATTAGTTTAACTGCTATATACTGTAAGTCACACACAAATCGACTTTGTTTTGCAGTAGACCGTCACCAAAACTGCAGATTTCCAAAAACTAGTCTAAAAAATACGAACCCAGTCTAATAATAAATCAAAACTAAGAGGAACATTAGGATATTTTGGTGGAATAAATATTGGGTACAATCAGGAAATAATAATAAAAAAAAACAAATATTTCAGATAGTTTCAGATACATTGTGTAATCCTATTCGTTCGATTCAGTTAAATGTGCTGCCATCTATCGAACTTATGCACATCAATCATATTCAGAGTGTGACAAATGATAATTGACAAGCTCTCCCAAAGACAAGACCAGTTTCCCACTAGTTCCCCCTTAATTTAGGTCAAAACAAAATGTTTCCGCAAATTCTGTTGTGATTTTCAAATCCTTTTGTAACCATAGGAAACATAGCATCTTCTCTGGGCCGACCATTTAGGAGGTGCAGCGGATGCTATGCACAGGGGTCCCGAGATTTAGAGGGCCCACATTGTAGTAATATATGTTCATATTTGCAATTTAATTTTACTTTAAGAAACATTTAGAGTCCCGAATGGTTTCCTGTACCGAGGCCCTTCTACAGGAAAGACCGGCGCTGCATCTTCCAGTAACCAAATTGTGAGTTACAACTTCCGCCCATTTCTTTAAAAAAACCATTGATTGATATCGTTTTATTCAGTTTTTCACACGACATATCAAAGCAAACGATCATTTGTAAAAAATTGCTATGAAAATCGAATTTGAAAATATCAAGTGAATGAAATTGTATTTGTGATCTTTCAGATTGACCCCTTTTTGTTTCACAATTCACACTTTTAGCAAAATACAAGCTTTAGGGCTTCTCGTGCTAGTAAACAATGCAATTGCGCATGCTCACACAGGTTAAAACACTTTTTTTTTTTTTTTTCTTTTCCAAAGGCCAAAAACAGCTGCAATTGCATTGTAAATGGGTAAACACAGAGAGAACAGCCGAGAGATGATTTTCAATGGAAATCACCACCCCCATTGCTTCGTCACTCAACCTCTTCTAAATCCTCAAATCTTTACCAATATAATATTTTTTGTTTTTCAATCCGATGCATCTCATGTTTACAATAACATAATCACATAATATTTGCATTGCTAAGATCAATCTCGAATGATGTGAAATGATACAAGCTATGCAAATAAATACAAAAAAATCATTCACAGCAGTTACATAGTCACTAATAACCAATTTCGATAAAATAATGATATACAATTTAATATAACTCGAAATCACTGTAATGAAAATCTCGTTTAGCTGAATGCTATAAATTAACATACAGTTTGACACTCATTTACATTTTCAATGTCACATAAGAGACTGCTGTTAATTTATTATACAACATTGAACCAACCGTCTCATGTCTAATTAAAATTCAATTTAGTAAAAGCCAATTTTTCTTTCATTTACAGTTTAGTATAAAGTGTTTTATTATTTTGTCCTATTTTGCTGAGAAGTGTTTAATACTATAATAGATTCTATTATTTTAATGGGACACCAGTGTATGATGTAAATTGGTATGCAAAGATGGCGTCATGTGTTTGCTTTTAATAAATGGACATGGAAAGAAAGCTTTGTAGTTCAGTAAATGTATTGTTGACATGAAATGTTGACAATTGACATTATGTTGACTATATTTATGGATAAAAGAAGGAGATAAAGTTATCACCCCGTGAAAGCTAGTCCATAGCAACCCTAAATTCACCTCCCCTGACTCCTCATACTACCACCCCTTATTCCTACCCACACTACATCAGTTTCAGTTCATTTTGATTGGCTTTTCTGATACAAAATGTCCGCTTTACACGTCAACGTCAAACTTTTATTGCTTTTTTCCTCCATCTCTCTCTCTCTCTCTCCCCCATCCCCCATTTCATAAGAAAAAAAAAACTAAGCAATCTCACATGCGCACATATTGAAACTGTAAAAATTGCACAAACTGTCACAGTCAGTTCTGACATTTTCAATCAAATCACAAAGAACATTCTTAAAAAGATGCAAAAATATAAGATTATGACGTCATAGATTTCATTCAGATTACGTCATTTTTCCATTAAAGCTTATTTCCAATACAGAAAACCTCATTCACACTACTACATCTGACAACAAATTCGGTCAAACTTGACTTTAAATTCAAATATATACAAATTTAAATAAAAGTACTTTAAATTTCATTTGACAAGAAAATAAAACACAGTAAAACTACGACTAAAAAACATTCTTTTTTAATACATTTTAATTTGAAAAGAATTTTGAAGTATTTTTTTCCCCCATTTCAATAGCACTGATTGCTTGCAAACAATGTATTTTTCATAGCAACTGGTAAACAAGGCCATCAAAATCGCGTAGGAAAACAACATTTAATTCGCCAAAATAATTTGAATAATCTGGTGTGAATGCAGTTTTTGGATTTAAATGGCTGCAACTGAAAATGGCTGTTCACAGCCTATTTATAAACGTGTACATTTCACATACGGTATCCAAAGCTATGACTAAAAGCGCATTTTTTTGTTGACTAAAATAGTTTTCCAGCTGAGCTAATATTAAACTCATCCACTCATACTGTACATTACTGCATATTCCCACCCTCATCAACGTCATCAGTAACAAACTGTCTTAATTTCTCTTGTTATAATTATTGCCATTTTAATTTAATAACAAAGTGAAAACACAATAAAATTTCTCATAATAAAAAATTGCAGGTGGCGCCGGCTGGTTATTAATATAACGTGAATAAGCAAGTGCACATGTATGTTTGGTGCTACTGATAATACAAAACCGACAACTGGTGGCCATGTGTATACAAGGCAGAGGGTGGTGGATAGAAGGTGGAGCTGTCAGTGATAAACAACATTGTTTTCAGAGACCATTTAGTCATTTCACCTGTTGGATTGTCAACTGCCAGTATCTGTGCAGCCGCCACCTATTTTAGGACCATATGGAAAAGTCAACCGAAAAAACTTCACTGTAAGTGTTTTCCTCTTTCAATTAAATATCATACATTACGTCACCGAGTACGACGTCACTGTCAATGATTCACTGCCAGCTAATTCCATCTCACAAATAACTGTGGATCATAATTAACTATTAAGCGATACTAGTGAAAACAAATTCAGCTCATTTTCGAATGCTCAAAACATGAAAAATGATGTCAAGAATACAATTTGCCGGTACTGTAAGCAAGTTTATGTTTATAGATCAACATTTTAGCAATCTGGTAACATAATATTTGATCAATTTTTGGCACACCTTGTAATTGGTTATTTAAAAAGCAGTGTACCGAGTGTGTTGCCAAATATTGGTGAATGGACACGTAAGCTAAATTTCAGGAATAAACCCTGTACAGCATAATTTTCCAAATCCATTTGTAGGGTTTTTACCGGGTGCCATTTGATATACACAAACCATTATTTTCCCAAGAAAAAGTAAACATTCAAATTTCTTAATAAAAATTCAAAATGTATTAACATTATAATATGAAATCGAGTGTATTTTCAATTGTCTGGCATGTTCAGCCTCGGATGACTTAAACAGCGACTGAATTATTAATGCAGCTCATTTTTTAGACAAACTCAATCTGCTTTTATAGAAATTGATTACAAAAGTGTTTTTAAATGTTTTTGCCAAAAAATATAAATTAATTATTCATTTCTATTTACTTTCCATCACCCACTTACACATTCTTATCAGCCGCCGAGATTTCTCACGGCCACGCCCACCATTCATTTTTATGCGTTTAAATCAATAACAAACCAGAACGCCATTCAACCACAATTAAACCAAATTCACCAAACCCAATTAAAACCAGCTTGCCTTGTAACTAAAAACAGTATCAAATTGAATGTTTAAAGCAGACCATCTCTTCTTTTCATTAATTACTTTTAATATCTAAGTAATTAATAAAAAATAAGTGCAACTCAGACAACTTACATACAGTAACTCTCATTGAAAATGCATGGAGTTTAGTGTCAAAAGTTTCTCTGCAAAATAGTGGATTACTTTTGAAATAAATATTGACAGTAACTATGCTGTATTATAATATCATACAAGATCTTTAAGATAAGTCGATTGTAAACGTTTTCCAAGTTGGAACCAGTCGTTGACTTGATACAAAGTTAACTTTCATAAGTTTCCCGATTTTTGTGAGAAACAAAACTTAAGTGATTTTGCTTGCTAATTAATTTGCTCAGTGAATGTAATTTCCGGTGATGACGTAATACGCTCGTGCAGAGCTAATCGTTTAAAGAAGACTCAAGCCA
This sequence comes from Helicorthomorpha holstii, assembly GCA_013389785.1. Lineage (NCBI taxonomy): Eukaryota > Metazoa > Arthropoda > Diplopoda > Polydesmida > Paradoxosomatidae > Helicorthomorpha > Helicorthomorpha holstii. The sequence goes on along the minus strand of JAAFCF010006596.1, from coordinate 28,392,251 downwards.
ACCGGAAATAACCTTTTAGTAAAAGTAGGCGTGGCATCCAGCAAAAGCAATGAAGCAGCCGAAGTGACGTCAGTTGAGTAATTTAGTAACAAAAACACAAGTCATTTGAGTGAGCAAACAGCAGATGGCGTTTTATCTTGAAAAGCATTTTCAACACTTTGGTGCACTTTTAAAAAACATCAAGCTGAGCACATCAAAATTAATTCCCAGTTGATTAGCGCAAATACAGTATTTGCATTCAGAAATAATGTCGAAAAAATTTTGGCTGTTTTGGAATTTAATTGCACAAAAACTTGAAAAGGAAAATCGATTATAAACTGTTTCAAAATGATACCAAAACTCAAATATTAAAAAGAAAAAAATCTCCAACAAAACATTAAAGGGCAAACAAAATCTCCAATTTTTAAGTTTAAGATCCTTCAGACATTTTGAGTTAATACAAATTAAAGAGAAACATTTAGTTCAAAAGTTCTATAAAAAAAATAGTTCTAGTTCTCAAAAAGTGACTTTCCAGAATGATGCTCGGAAATCAAACTAAAAACGCAGCAAAAACTTGAGTTTCCAATAGATAATAAATTAATTAAAAGATTAAAAGTAGAAGTAACCAATCCAATTAGACTTAAATGTATCATTAATATAGTAGAGCATCAAAATATTAGGCAGAATGATGCTCTTCTTGCATTTAATATTTACAAGCCACTTGAACATCAACCTCACTCAATCTCTCGTTATAATTAATTATCCGCCATTTTTAATTTTAAATTTTTGGACGTGTGAATGAAAGTTGAAGAGAATGTTCACGCCTCATCAACTACATCATCTTTCATCTTTTATTATCATTCCTCCTCTCATAATAATAAAAATAATAATCCAGAATGATGCAAATGAAATGCGAAATTTGGGTGTGGTCGTAGTTAATTGTCATTGGCTTAGAAAACAGCGACGCCAGGTGGCGCCTTTCAAAACACATTACAAACGTCAATTACATCACAAACAGAATGGAAAACACAATCGAATATATGACGTCAACAGTTATTATTCACGCAAAATAAAATAAAAAAGAAAAAGAAAAAGAAAATTCAATTCTTTTCAGCAGGTGGAGCTGCTCTCAAATTAACATTGAAAAATAAAAATTATTTAAAAAAACGACGTGCAAAGCTATGCCAAATATGTTTATGACAAGTATGCTTTGTTATTTCTTCGTACACTAGTTTCATCATCATCATCAATTGAACAAAAGTTTCCATGGAATGATAATCAGCTGCTTCATTTCCAGTTGCCATGACAACACAATTCCATCACCTCTATCTCCAACTAAATAGACCCTCCCACCTCCAAAATGACTGACTTTTTTTATATATTACATCATCACAACCGAAATTCTAGCTTTAGGGGCCAATTTGGCCATCAAATTTCACAACTAAATCTGCCGCAAACAAAAGTTTATGATTTTCAGTAGACAGTATAAACAGCATAGGCGGTATAGCCAAAAACTAAAAAAAAAAATACCAGTTAAATTTGCCTATAAAAATTTTTGCAATTTTTCATGCGCCTATAAAATATAAAATACAATATTTAATTCCCAGTCAGCCCCTACGTACTGTAGCTCTTTTCCTATGTCTCTTGTGAATGTTTGTTTATATTAGCAATGTTGTTTAGCCATCCAATCTCGGTCTGCTTTCCTCCTCCACCACCTCCTAGATCTCTTAACCATCAAATAGGATTAATTCCTCATCTTTCACAACCCCTCAAAGCTCCCTTATCTCTAGATTAAGTTTCACTGCCAACTTTCCACTGAATTTTATCAAATAAGTGCAATTGGTCAGATAATTCTAGACATCTGAACAAACCAACGGCTTACGTTTATGACTCGGGAATTAATTTTAAAAACTAAATTAAAGATAAGATCATATTCCAAGGTTTAGCTCAAAAAATAACCAATGACTTCGATTAAACTCTTCATACAAATTTAACAGTAATAATATAATAGACGAGTTTCACGTTTCAAATCTAAATTAGACAATCCAAATAGGTTTTTAGACACTTTCTATTATTCGTAAAACACCCTGTACCCGAATTTTATTTTGAAATGTGATTCCCAAGTTACATACTACAGGGTGTGTAAATTATAAATTTATTTTTTTGCTAACAAAAATTGCCATAATTTAGTTTTTTACTTAAAAAAAAAAAAAAAGCTTTTATAGCATAGTCTAATTAAAACATAATAGTAATTAAAACTCCTAAAATAATAATTTAAGCAGATGTTTAAAATTAGACAGGTCTAATGTTTTACGTTGCTCATCACTTGGAGATGACTAAAGTTATCCAGAACGATGCTAACAGAGTGATGATAAGAGAATCTCTGGTGATTATGGACGAGTAAATATGGCGTAATTAAGTTTTCACCTAGATACAAGGATGTAGAAAATGCAAAATGGCGGAAAACTCAAATAAAATTTTATATATAAAAAATCAAATTTTATTTGTTATTAATGATGTCATGGTAATAAGTGTCATGGTTACTTTCATTTTATACCACCCACTACACCCTCATGTCATCTCTTTTCTCTCACAACTTATATACAAATCTTAAAATGCGCATGCTCAATCGTCTTATCAGCCATTTTAATAGACTTTTGTTAATAATCATCATTTGCTTTAAATCATCAATTCTGATCAACTGCCATTTTTGCATCTTCTCAACAAAAAAAAAAAGACTAATATGTTCGCTTTTAAAAACCGGAAGTTACAATTGGCCATGTCACCTATCAAGTGAGTAACTTTATATTTTATTAAATGATTGAAATTATGAAGATTAGTTTCCGTTTAGTTTAATCTCATAATGAAATTGAAGCTAATTAAAACAGAATAATGTTAAGAAAGTGTAGTGGCAGTTCTTATTGAATTTGCATTGGTTCAGTAGCATCAATTTGAGATCAAGTTTCACATTAAAAATGAGTGTTAAGGTTAAGGCGATATTTCATGCACTGAGTTAGCATTGAAACAGTTTCAGTACACCGGAAACGCCTTTAAAAACCCTTGAAACTTTATAGGAAACGAACTTTTAAACGGGTGTTCCGAAAGTAGTGATTTTTATCTCGGTTGAAATTGCCAGTAAAAATAACCACTTTTTGAACATGCTTTAAACAGTAAGGCACATTTATAAAGTATCGAGAAAACTCCCATACATTTAACGACAGAAAATCTCTCAGTACATATGAATAGCGTCGTAAATTTTTAAGTTTTTTACTTGTTAACCAATTGAATTACTAAATGTGATTTTGACACATTTTTCTATTTCAACTAAAAAAATGTTTTTCCAATGGGAAATCACAATTTTCAAACATAAAATTCTTGGAAAGAAATCGATTTAAACTGCCAATTGATTTAGTAGAAGCAGCAGCCATCTTTAGTATCAGCATGGCGTTATATAATGCAATAATTCACTGCAAATTAAGATCAACTTCCATTGTAATTGACATTTATTATCAAATTAATTGACGAGCAATATAATGTCTTTTCGCAGCCTATAAGAGCTTACCGTTAAAAATAAAACCCGCCCACGAGTAATCCACCATGATGTCACAAATAACGCACAACGCTGAATAAGTTTCTAACTAAGCTTATTTTTAGTAAACATTATACAGTGCTGTACATGAAATTGCAAACTCCCGGATAATTATTATTATTTATACAGTTTTTCAACACAGTGAAATCCAGTCTGCAGTGCTGTTTTATATGGACATTACATTATGTCATATTCGATTATTTTCACAACAATATCAATACAGTAAAAATCGTTTATCGCGAAATCGCCTAATACGAAAATATTCGTTTCTGAGAATAAACAAGATGCATTCACCTAGACAATATCAAACAATTTGATGCTAAAAAAAAACAATGCAAAAAAAGATATCAGATTATTTTACAGAAAATCAATAATTTTTTTATTGTTTTCACTTTATGTGATACTCAAATTAGCTACTTAGATAACCACTTATAACGACTGATTATATGTGTTGGTACTGGTGTACTTGACGTAATCAGCCAAGTACTCAAAACACACTTTTGAGTGCAGAATTTTTTGAAAGCATTCCTTAGCTAAATTTCCAGCTCCAAATCTAATACAGTAATAAATTTGTCCTATTAACTCAAATAATTGGACAAATACATGATTTCTTATACAGGTTAATCGAAATAGCTTGTTTATTACCATTTACTTTTTCAGTTTTTAATTATTTTTTAATCACTTTGCACTTATGTCGTTTGCAGTAAATGTACAAGTCTGAGTAAACATGAAAATGTGTTTTTAAAAAGTGCTGATCCTGCAAAGAAAAAGCAGAGAAAAAGTCACGTAACTCTTAAACTTCTCTTTACTTCAGCACTTTTTAATTAACCCCACCTCTTATATTCCACCCCCTTCTCTTCATCTCCCATTTCGTTTTCATCTAAACCCCCACTGGCCATCTGTGAATACATCACTTCACATTCATTTCCGGTTCATAGCATTTCCGTCAAAAACACTGAAAGGGTCATTCCAAAAGTCAACACATTTTTATTAACAAATCATCATTTCAGCTTTTAAATATTAGCCATGTTTGATGTTAGCGCATTTTCATTCAGTCGTTATAGTTACATTCATTTACCATGGAAACATAATTTCCCGCATCAAATCACCCAATCACAAAGAGATTTCTACTCACCCCATCCCATCAGGACGTCTATTGATACACTTTTTTTTATACACCCTTAACATTTCCGTCATTTTGTTGGCATCTTTACATCATTTGTCAAAACCACGCCTACTTTTCACAGATTAATGGCTGATTATCACGTTACATGCCCCAATCAATATCACATCTGACTGTTTCCCTTCAATACATTTTCTCCCCCTAAATTAGTCGGATATCACGCTGATCGAAAAGTAATACATCTTAATGCACTTTGCATCACTCCATTGGCGCTCATTTAAAAACACGCATTAAAAAGTCCCCAAATAATTTCTTCAATAAATAATAACATCCACTAATTAATTTATTACAGTTAGAGGGCAAGAATAAATTTAACTGCCACTTTTAAAACTCCCACTGACATTATAAGGACTTAGTCGTGGATAATGAAATGCACAGTGTCACGTGACAAACTTGTAAATCAATAGAGTACTCGTGCATTACCTACTGTACTTTTTTTTATTACTTAACAAAGGTTAGTTACTTAAATTAGATTTTTAATATAAACTTTGATACACTCTGTGCAGCCAATTAATTGAATCTAAAGGTAAATGTGTGACCTCAGCTGACGCTTTCGATATTATCGATCGATTTTTATGACTTTGTTTCTGTATCGATCGCTGGTGACATTGGCTTCTTCTCCTGGAAAAACAAAGATGGCATCCAAAGGGAGGGAGGGAGGGGTAAGTGTAGGTGGAAGCCATTATCATTTTATGACGTCATTACATAAAATTTGTTATGAAAAGACATCGTAAAAGTGTTTCAACCCTTTCACTCGCATTTTTTTTACTTTCCAAAACCCTTGCCCCGCCCAACCCATGCCACAAGAGCTACGCCCAGTTACTTTTCACGTCACCGCACTTCAAACCGATGACATCAACATCAATACAACGCAATTTAATTTCCTTTATCATAATAGCTGACGTATGAGATTTTTTGAATGATATTTCAAATATTTGCCTTCATCTTTATTAGCAAGAATTTGCCAATTTAAACGACAAATGCTGATAAATTATTATAAAGTTATTTATATCTTATCCAACATTATTAATTTATTGCTATGAATTTCTAAAATGAAATTCTGATTCGGCTAATTTAGCATCAATGTGACATCAGATTTGCCATAGAATTTAAACGACCAACAAACTGCTAATTTTTTTTAAACTTTAAAATGCACTTACAACTAATTACTAATAAATACAATTTTAAAACTAATCCTTTAATCCATATTTACAACAATGGTAAATACGAAAATTAAAACGAAAATATAAGTATCTTTCGAGCATCATTCTGGCTTTCTACAGCACGGAGCACTTAGATAATAAAAACAGATCTAATCGCGTCTTTCCATTGATATTCTGGCCGCTGTGAACGAACTCAATGGATGGTGACGTCAGGTAAGAGAGAAAGTAACAGTGAGCGGATGTTCACTTACAGCTCAGTTGCGCTCAGTTAGCGGCTCTGTCTGACAAATCCATTCGATGGCTAGCGCTCGGAGCGAGCACACATCATGGCCACTTTCAATTTCAATTAAAAAGTCCAAACAATGAGCTTCCTCAGTTGGATCCAACAGAATGTTAACGCTATACAAACCGCAGCCACTTCCGGTCCATCTGAAGTGGCAAAAAATGTTCAACGCCGACTGTCCAAAGTCAATCGAGCGTCTGCCAGTCTCAACGAGGACACCGGAAGCAGTAGTAGTTACTACGTACGACCGAGGACAAGGTCAAAAAGTGATGGTTCACCCTCTCCCCCAATGCTACTTCCGGTCAATCGTCAAAGAAACAGAGGCATAAACCACTGGTCGGTTACAACTTCCTCATCCCCCACAAGGAGAGGAGGTCATAGGGTCAAACCCACATTACAACACGCGGCCACAGCTGATCTTATTAACAGGTAAACATCAACAATGGACTATTAGCCTTTTTCTATTCAAGCAAATTAGTCCAAAAACAGACCAAAAAATACCCCCCCAGCCAGAATGATGCAAATTAGATAAAGTTTAAAACAGACAATATTATCCAAAACTGATATTAAAATATTGAAGATAAAACGTACCAAATTAGCGCAAAGCCGTAATAATTCGACCAATTAAAATGAGCTGATTAGATTAAGACTTTTACGCTGTAAATAAAGACAACGCAATAACATAAAAAATGAGCTGAAGTTGTTTTCATCATAAAACAATCTTATAAAGAAAACAATGTCAAACTTAGCCAAAAACAAATAAAGTCAGACCATAAAGTTGTAATGATATAGAGCGGAAATAGCCATAAAAATATCGATGACGACATGCGCTTTCAAATTTATTGTGAATTTATATCAAAACTTATTTTCCAACAAGATGGCTGCCAAGAAATAAATTTCAATTAAAACGACAGTACAGAATATGATGGATTGAATTTTGATATGAGATATGCAGCCTTAAAAATGGTTGAACATTTATAGAAATGTATTGCAATTGTCTGATTTCAGGGTGCAAGAAGCGGATGGGGGCTTCTTTGAAAGTTTTTCAGCTCTGTCATGGAAAAGGGAAAACCGCCGTCTGCAGGCCGTCAGAGAGGTACACCACAACCCACCCACTGTCTTCTTTAACATGGCTAACTAATATCAAGTTATTTAAAACAGGAAGAAGTCAAACGAGAAAGCAGACCACCGACTATGGCGTCAATTGGAGTTCAAACACCACAATATCAAATCACCAAAAAGGAAGTAAGACACCCAACCACCCACACTAACCACAACATGATTAGCTAATTCATGATACAGGGCATGGCCACTTTTAACTAAACACAATGATGGCTAATTGTCTCATTAGTAAAAATACACCGCGCACTCAAGAGTTACATTAGCTATAATTTCCAACAATTATACTAAAGCAAAACTAGTAATGAGAAATAATGACTAAAAACAAGCCAGCATAAAAATAAAATATTAAAATGTTTCAGATAGCAAACTATTAATTTAGATTAGTTTTGTTGACACCCTGTATTATAAGTATTTTTAGTGAAAAATCTAACTTAGAGGGTTTCAGCCCCAATGGCTTCACTTCATCAGTGTTTTTAACTACTGATTTCTAAGTAATTATTGAACGTAAAATGCAAACAAAGTACAGTGCTTTATTCAAAAAGCTATTTGTTTAATGCATGCTTATGTTGCCAACCATCTTTCTTTGTATAGAAAAACAAGATGCTTTTTAATTGGCCATAAAATGGCCGACATTGTTTACCTTCTGTCAACTTCTGTTGACATTATAGTCTCGGCGGCCATTATGACGTCACTGATCAAACAAAATAGCTGAAGTAGGCGTGGTCAGTGATTAATCCCTTTGAAAAGATGAAACTAAGCCGCTTACAATTGGGAACATGCAATTAACCGGTGTCGGATTTTCCATACTGATTCAATCTGACAGTTACTTAACCACAATTTCATAAATAATCGCATTTCGTCACCACATTCAACCCTATACAACTAGTTTTATATTGAATTTTTAGTGGCAGAGATTATACGTGACTGTTTTATACACCATCAGCAACCAGATAGGGACGCGTGCCAGTGATAGAATGCCATATATTGAGGATCTGTACCGATTTGCCCAAATAGCATTTGGAGTAAGCGATGAAGATCATCAAAGGTTTATCACAATGGCCCTTAATGAACAGGTATAATAAATACGGAGAAAAAGTGATAGTCAGGATTTATGTTGGTCGTTAATTTTGTTTCAGCCGCCAATTATAGTGCTAAACGTGACCGTGGTAGAGGCGCAAGGGCTTGAAGCAAAAGACCCAAACGGTATACATAGATAAGCATTTAATACTGTCTAATTGATTTATTGGTTGGGGTTAAAGGCTTTAGTGACCCATTTTGTATGCTGGGCATTCAACCAGCAGCCGGAAGTTCTCAAGCAAACGTGTTTGACAACAGTGAACCGGAAGATGAAGAAGAAAACAGACTCAAAAAACATCATAGGTAAAACTAATTTTTGTAAATACTGTATAATTAAAATATCTTGCGGTCGGTTTAATAATTTACTACTAGTTAATTCAAAAATATATTTTTTTTATAAAGTTTCATGAAGATACTCGGTGTCAGTAGTTAACCATTTCTCAAAGTTTATTATAAAAATGTTTTACAGCAGTTTCAAGTTGAGTTTTAAACGGAAAGAAGCCGCAAAGAAACAGGAAACACTCTCGTCACCATCTCAGGGCCAATCAAAAAGCGGAAACAGCAGCAGTGACGGATTCTCCAATGACATCCCGGCCAAATACATCTGCGCCACAAGCGTCAAACCACACACATTGAATCCGCACTGGGACGAGAAATTCACCTTGTAAGTCACCCTACGACCATCCACCCACACCTACTCGTCCCCATACAGTATACCCCCACTCTCACTATAAACATATCTCATTAAATCTCAAAAAGCCCAAAACCGAAAAGCTCTCAATCAATAAATCGATACATTGATCTGTTTTGTTATTATACTTCAAAAAAAAAATAAATAAATCACGTGAGTGTCCGCCATTTATTGGTCGATATATCGATTAAATTGGTTTGAAATTAAACGGTTCAACAAGCAAATTATTAAATCCCATACCATCAATAGAAATCTGTTTAATATCAAACAAGCTATTGATTAACGTTTGGTAATAAAAATCGATATATTGATTATATCAAGAGGAAAGAAAATATACAGAATGTATAAAGAAAACATCATAAAATAATTACAGCCGAGTATTTTTCTTTTTAAAAACTGATGACATACAGGGTGAACCTACACAGTCTACAACATTTCAGTCAATTAACCACATTTTAAAGAGCTTAAAACTAAATTTATTTCATTTAATAATAACTATCGATAACTAATGACCTGTATATTAGTGATATCGATGACATAAGCACTGACCGCCTTCATTTGGACATTTGGGACAACGATGACGAGTCATCAGTACTGGAGGCTGTAAGACAGTTAAACCAAGTGCAAAGTTGGAAAGGACTGGGAAGGTAACTTCGTCTAGTCTCACTAATCTAATCCACCAATTAATTATAAATCAATTATAATCTATAGATATTTTAAACAAATTGCACAATCCGCACGTTCCCATGGCAGCTACAGCGTCGATGACTTTTTAGGATGCGTCGATGTTAACCTCAATGTAATCTCAACATTTAAAGTCCTTCAATGTGTTTTATAATTATCTTTTTTAATTAAGGACATCCCATCAAAAGGATTAGAGGGATGGTTTCCACTGCAAGGACGATCGCAACGGTCAAGCGTTCAAGGAGAGATCCGACTACGATTGGCCCTTACCACAAGGGACAGAGTGGCCGCTGAATGGGAAGTTAGGGAACACGAAAAAATGCTAAACACATTCATTCAATACGAAATAATCAAACAAGGAGTAATTATAATAGTTTTTTTTATATATTATAAACAAACCTAATTTACCATAAGTAATACCCTGTATCGATGCATTTTCTTTAATTGGATAAAGCTCATTAGTTAACTAATTACTAACTTCTAGGAGGAAGTGTATCGTTGGCGAGGAAAACTACCAGTAGAAGCAGAAGTGATTTTGCATCAACACGCCGTTCAAAATGACTTAGCTGAACTTCAGCAAGCAATTAGGTTAATTTATTTATTTAAAACCATATACCGTATTAAACTAAAATAATAATTAATGATTGATAACAACGGGTTTAGTCGTTGGAGAGCTTTCAGCCAGAAACACAGAGAACAATCGTTTGATTACTCACTGCTTCATCGACTGCTTCAAAAGTTAAATCAGGCCTGGAGCAATGACACTTTAACTAGTGAAGAGGTTTTTACTAATTAAAACCAAAAAGTTCTAATCAACTAAAATGAATACTTGATAACCAAATAGGAACAGTCACTGGCCGATTCGTTCAGTGAGTTTGTTGAATTTAATTTGAGTCTTCTGGCTAGACACAAAGAAGTTTTTCCCCCAATCAATAAAGCCGCCATTTACAAGCTAGAATTTCTACTCAAGTAAACTTTTTTTTCTTATACTAAATCATCATATAGTAAGAGATTTTTAAAATCTTATTCATAGATGCTTAGGGCTCATTAGTGACATGCAGGCCTTTTGGAGATGTTGTCCTTTCCACAAAGAGATTCACCTGGAGATCATCAATTGCCTCAAAGTAATATCAGCATTGACACCCTGTATTACATCGATTTTCAATAAATATCGGGTGTCAGTTGTTAATAAAAACTTGATGTATTGATAATAAGTAAAACTTCATAAATAAAATTTCTTTTTTTATATAGAAAGGCAACGTAGAGTGGTATGACACACTATACTCTCAAAGCAGATCTCAGCCTAAAGTAAATTTTAAATAATTTAACTAAGAAGTCTAATTATAATAACTTTCTTATAAATAGACCGAAGACCGTGGCTTAATTGACTTGGTTAATCTGATTAATGCTGACCTACAAAGATGCCTCAAATACTACAACAAACTGTTTGATTCGTAAGTTCAGCTAGTTAATTAATAATTTACTAAAAGTCTTTTAAACATTTTAAATGTAGGATAATAAACGTCAACTACTTCCTAATTATTTACAAACAGCTGGATAAACTGGTAAATCAATTAGCTTAAATTTGTTAACTACTACTAACAGATTTTAACTTACTAATCAAAATAACTACTGACAGTTGATGGAGCAGCTTAAAAAGGATTGGAAATGGAAGGTCAACTAACCTCAATAACTAAACTAACCCTTTGCTATATGGTTAGATATTAAAATATGCTATAATTTTAATTTAAATTAATAATTAGGTTGAGGAGGATGTGAAATTAGTAGTGGAAAGACTGTGCAAACAGCTAAGAGACAATGACGACATTAGCGATGACCAAACAGCTGACAATTTAAATATGGGAACTGCCATGTTTGAGCTATACCTTTCTCTACAGGAATTTGCCAATTTCAAAGATCATTTACAACCAAGGTCTTCAACAATTTATATTAAAAAAAAAACACTTTTAATTTCATTTTCTAATCAATTTATTGGGCATTTGTTAGTGATCGGAGAGGCTTATGTTGTGTGGGATTCCACGAATGGTTCTCTGGAGCACTATTAAAATGGTTAACCATTGCTCGATTTAAGGCCATGTTGAGAATCAGGAAGGCTGTCGAATTAGATAGAGTAACTAAAAAAATTACTAAACTTTTTATGAAACAAATTTACTATTTAACCTGTCAAAAATAGGCTAATCAAGTGGATTCCAACGTTAAATTAAGCACCTCAGCCGTAGACACAACTGCCTGCTTTTACCAAATCAAAGATTTCTGGAAGCAATTGGCCTGGTCAGATATGGTCACGGCTTATCCATTTGTCTTCAAAATACTAGACGTAATAATACCACGATTTAAAAACTAACAATATCTAATTATTCATTCAAAAGGACATTTGCAATGGGGCAACTTACTATGGCCAGCTAATACATCAAAAGTTACAAGAAGTTGGCTACTTTGATGACGATGGCCAGTTCGATGTAACAGAGCAACTTTGCTTGACAATTAACAACATGGAACACGTAAAACTGAATCTTAAGACCATCCCAGAAGAGCTGGGGATCATCAATATCCTAAATGCCATTGACAAAGCAGAAGGAGAAGTATATGGTCAACAGTGTCGTCACGCGCTCAACACCATGTTGTCAAGTGCCGACGAAGATGTGGAGAATAAAATCATCATTGTAGTACAAAAAGTTGGAAACAAAGTAATGCAATTGTCCTATTCCACAATGAACAAATCAAACTGATATACTTATTTCTATACATAAAGATGAAAGCTGATTTGAAGAAAAGCATCTTCCATTTGGCATGGGCTCCTGATGCCCTACCAGCTGAAAATGTAAGTTTCTTATTGTAAACGATACCCTAAAAATAACAATAACTAATAAAAAATTCAATTACCTAATTACACTTCAATAATACCAATGGTTTTTTGTGTAAATGTAGGCGATTGTCCCACTGTTAGAATATTTAGACAACAATCTAGCCACCTTGAATCAAACGTTATTTAGAAGTAATTTTATACGGATGCTGGAGGTCATTTGGATTCTGGTGCTGGAGGAATTGAAATGTCAAGTTGAAAGTGGCATTGGGGTAAATAAGATAAAATAACAACGACCCAATCACAGAATAATGATTTTAACGTTGTTATAACTTGTGTAGGAGAAGCAGACGATTTATTTCCAAAGATTATACGATGCTTGTAACATTTTACTAGAATTTTTTCACGCTGAACAAAAGGGATTGGATGTTCAAAAACTACATTGTCAAACATATCAGGTTTTTAACTAAAAACAATTAATCATCATATTAAATTATCGACTAACAAATTTCATTATCAGCAACTGGATGACATATTGCAGTTGCATAAAAGTGAGACTAACGAGCTTATTAGTAAATACTTCATAGGAAAAATTGAAGAGCAGGTTAAACAACTCATTATCACTTTATGGGATTATTAAGATGTAACTAAACTAATTTTGATTTCATAGAGGAGCTTAACTAAAAGAGATTTTGGCAGTTTAACTGTTAAAGTCTACTTCCACCACGATTGTCTGTTTATAGAAATTCTATATGGTAGAGACATCATTGCACTTGATCCTAATGGTAATAATTACAACACCTATTCAAATGTACATTCCAATTCTTAATTAATTGGTTTAGGTTTAAGCGACCCATTTGTAATTATTGAGCTGGCACCACCTTGGTTGTTCCCTAACAGCCCTCAACAGAGAACCAAAGTGCAAAAAAAGACACTCAATCCTCTTTTTGACGAGTGCTTTGAATAGTTAAGTATTCACTATGTTCAATTCACACATGTTACTTATCATTTCCAATGGATAACTTTGTAATATAATAGCACAGTAACACTGGAGCAGTGTAGAAGTGAAGGTGCTCTTGTGATGCTGACTGTTATGGACCATGACCTGATGCTAAGCAATGACTTTGCTGGAGAGGCTTATTTACCCCTCAACTCAATTGCCGGAGTCAACAACTTCCTTCCAGCCTCAGAAATTCATCGACTGCCCAGCACGGAGCTCACATTGACCAGACCAAAATTTACTGGTACACCGAACTGCCCTCTATTTTCCTTTTTAATTTAGAATTTCAACTAATTTTAATTGCAGACAGTGAAATTTTGACTACATTAGATAAGAGAAGTTGGGACAAAACAGCACAAGAATTTGTTAAAAAGCGAAAGTCACAGTTGCTGTGAACAAATCATCCAATATTTTGTATATAATTATTATAGCTATTTTAGACTACTGGATAATGTAATTAAAGCGCGTTTGTATATGTAAGCCAAAAATTATTATTAAAAAGTGACATCATATTAATACAATTGCTCATTTAATTTCATTACTTTCAATTAGATAAAAAAGCAATGGTAGTCTTTTTTATCTTTACTATTATATTATTTATAAATATCGCATAGAAATATTCTTCTTACTTTTCGACTCATCTTTAACTGAAGACTTTTAACGATTGGAGGAATCATATCTAAAGTCGACTCAGATGCTACTTCGCCGTCGGGTGCACCGTACAGAATGCCTTTTTAAGGTACAACATAGTTAATATATTTAGAAATTCAAATGATAATTTACAGTTGATTGACTTATTTACCACGGAAAGCAGAAGTAGCAATAAACGAGATAATTGTAACGGCAAATGTCTCAGATGTAAGAAACAAGAAAGACACTTTAGATGGGAAAAACAATATCTCAGCCCATGACCATGATGTTGTCACATTAGCATACTCAAACACCGGTTCAAAATCAGTACAATTGGCAAATGAGGCACTAGGGTCGGCAGTAAGAACTACAAAGACACTACCAGTTACCCATAGACCGAACATAATGCCCGATGAAAATGATAGGGCAGCAAGCTATTAAAATTCAATAAAATCAAGTGATTTTGATATACTAAACAGTATTTCAGTTACTTTGTTGCTTGCTTGTGGAAAACATATTCCAATAACGTATAGGGCAAATGTTGGACCACAAACAGCGGAGACCACTGTCGCAATTGCCTTTATAACAATAAATTCATTTTAAAATTATTTAAATTATAGAATGATTTGTCAATCTCATTTACTTGCATGAAATTTTGAAAGCTATTAACTAAAATAAGCCCTAAAAACATCAACACTCCTGTTACAATTCCTAGAAATTAAAATAATCAATTAAAACTACATTATTATTTGTTACTGACTTTCGTAGTATTTACCAAAGCATTTGCTTATAAGAGTGGTCAAACCATCAGACATTTGTGGCCTATTACGTGTGAACCTGACAATTACAACAGCAGATATGGCGTTAACCAATGCTGCTGTTGTGCTAAAAATCATAATCTAAATTAAACCAGTCTCCAACTAAATTATAGTCTACATAAATAACACCTTAATGCTGCTGACAAAAATCCACTAAAGAAAATGGCCGGCATTGTGGGATACTCATGCAAAACATCCATGGCAAAATAAGTCAGCATCTGATTTACATTTAAATCGCATAATGATTAATAACCAATCAAACAATCAATTTCTCATTCGAACATCTCTAACCTGATTGATATTATCAACACTTCTTGTCTCAACCATATTGCATCCTTTGTAATAAGCGAACATGACCAAACCCAACAACAGGAACACCAATTGATAAATATATGTCATTACACAGCCAATCACAGACAGTCTAAGTCACATACAAATGACTATTATTAGACATTTAACCAAATTTCGTTTAAAAAAAAGAATCAAATAAAAGCAAAACATGAAGAGCTGTAATGAAGGCATGCACAATTTGTGTACTTCAAAGCATCCTGTAGTGTCGAAGCCATCAAACAGTGCTGAAGCATAATCTGGCTAGTAGATATAAAACATACAAGAAGCCAACAGTACCCAACGTTGGACCAAAATGTGTGACGTAAAGTTAAGTCAAAACTGAAACTATAACAAAACGTCAGTAACTACAAAAATGCTCAACAACGGTAGTATACAGTATAAGTATAATTAATACTTAAATATATCAAGTCTCCCATAAAGCTGATTTAAATCCCATACATCTGATAATCCAGTGGCAGATAATCCAACTATTGCAATCGATATTAATGATAATATCATCACAACAGCTTGAATGGCATTGGCAATTACTACGCCTCGCATTCCACCCTTTAATATTAAAGCACATAAAAGATAGCAAGCTGTATTACTGAAAATAAAAACTACAAAGGAATTACTCAATTTTACCAAAGAAGAGTACAAGACACAGACGATCATCATAATAGTGGCTGCTGTCCAAAATGACACTGACGATACTAAAAAAATACTATACCACATTCGAGTAACCTCAACTAATTTAATAGTCAAATATATAAACCTTGCTGAATGGCAACTGCTGACACATAGATATTCACGGTACCAACACATATCTGATGTAACCAAAATAAAAATCATTATTGTAATGAGATCTAAGCTTAAATCACATTTTTTACCATAAGAAAGACCGTTGTAGTCATTGCCAAAGTAGCCACCGTCGAGCCAAACCTGATCTCGAAATACTTTAATACTCAATTAGTAAACTTAAAAATGAGAAAAACAAATTGGGACTAAGTTCACCTTTAAGATAGAAATTTGTTGTAGTTTATAGAAAACAGGAACTACTAGATAATAAAGAACTAGACAAACTGTTGGGAGACCTAAAATGACGATCAACATTTGAGCCCCAAACATATAGGTTTCGATGGCAATGCCGCTCATCCCTCCAGCAGCAAATGAGGAAAAGTAAGATAGTACGAGTAGAGTAAGTGGAATACTTTTTCCGGCCAAAAAATATTCCTGCATAGTTTGCTTTTTTTTCAGAGACACAGTCAACGAAATTACTACGGAAGACAGCATTATAATGGCCAAAACCAAATAATCCTCCCACTTGAAACGATGCATTTTGCTCAACTGAGCATTTACAATTCAATCTTTTTTTAAAAAACAACATAAGTTGAAAGTAATTGGAGAGTAATTGGACTATCAGCCAATTAGGTCAATAACTATCAAATTTTATGACCACTTTTGGTCGCCATCTGATAGCACTACATAATTCAATTAAATAGCATCATAATTTAAACTATTTTATAAAAGAAAAAAGTGCATTTCAAATTTAATCTAAGGCCATAATATACTATCAGAATATTTACTGCATGCAAAATAAAATTTGATTGAATTAAGTTTTTAGCTACATTTCCTTACATAAATATTTTGATGCATGATATGTGAGAAATTTGAACCACTAAATGTTTATTATGATAAAAGCTGAACAGCTTTTTACTAAACATCTAAAACTGCTATTTAATGAATAAACTGACCAACTAAAATCAATTTTTAATTGGCAAATTAATCCTGTAGACTCTTGAGAAATATTCCCAGTTATTTTTTAGCCTTGCCCGATTTCTAACCAAAGCCACTATAATATTTGACGTAATAGGGTGTGTTTTACTAGTCATTATACTGTATTGAACATCTATAGAGCCAGACTTGTAAGCCAGATTCAACGCAATCCAAATGCACTTTAAAGCAAGTTCAATTAAAGCAATTGAGCTAATTAAATTGTTTAAAAAAGAAATCGTCTGCTAAGATCAACTTATTCAAGCGTCATCGACAAATAAAACACTTGTACATGATACAGACATACAGCCATATAGTATGTACTATGTAGTTAAAAAAATGGGTGCATACAGGACCAAAATGGCGTCAATGTCTCCATCATTATGTCATTGACATCTTTTTCTCTCTTTTGCTCTCCCTTCACTAATACTTCCGGCGCGTAGGAGGGAGAAAAAGTCAAATTTTTAATTTAAAACTTTAATGTTACATAAGAAAAACAATTACAAAGTGCCACCTGCTGCTCAACTTGTTTTAAGTCTGATATCTTTTCTCAATGGAGAAGTCTTGTTTTCAAAACAGGAAGTTCAATTCAAAATGGCAGTCACCAGCACATTGAATAATATAAATAGGCCTCTGATTAGTAGATATGGCGGACGTCAATTGGCCAATCAAACAAAATAGGAAAGCAAATTGTAAATTACTATTTATCACTTTTTGCGACAAAACTCATCATTATACACAACTCCATTAAATATGGCGGATTACACCTACTTGGACATCACCTCTGCCCTTGACAACTCCAATGATAACATGAAGAAGAAGATGACGTCAAGATCAAGTTTATTTTATCAACACAATAATTATACACATCCCTGATGACACCCTGCTCTCTATGTAATTTCACTTCACATTTAAATCAGGTAATTGTTTCAAAAAATAAAATAAAACTATACGGTACATAACAATTTTTCTAACTAAACATTAGTAACAGATTAGCTGAAGTTTTCGATTACCATATCTTGGTATCCCCTACCATTAATTTATTATTGCTGTCTCTAATATTGTAATTGATGAATATTATGAACACACAATAACCTTGTAATCAATACCACTATGTATTCAGTGTTGAGAATCACTCAAGTAACACATTAATAAACTTCCAATATTATTACCATAATTAACACATCTTTTTTTCTTAACTTTTTGTGTTTGGTGTACGTTATTGGTCTACTGTATTTAAATTTAGTATTTTCTACTGTTAATTTAGTGATTTAATTTTACTACAATTTCCGTCCTTGATTATAAATTGGACTGAAACAGTCAACACATGAATTCAAATAATATAACAAACCATTTTTACAGTAAAAATTGCTACTTTTTCACTCCTACGTAATTAAGAGTAATGAATAATAAATATAAAGTAATTACTCGATTAACATTGACCATGAGTAAAGTGGTCAAGAATGATACTCATCATTCATTTTTCAACCACTCGAGATACAATTAGCTCATCACTGCCTGTATTGTATGCGTTTTCAATTAAATATACCGATGCAAATCGATCCATTTTTTTAACTTTTGCTCAATATATTGTAACCATTTAAATCAACTTTGATAAATAGTAAATTAACGTTAATAAAATACAAAACTATAGTTAATTAACTTTATAATAACAATTCAACTAATAAGTTAATACTTATCAATTATTATCATTAATACCAAAATACAAACAATATTTTAGAAAATAATGATGAAATTAGTTAATGCCACCGTATAGTTGCCAAGTTAGGCCAAAAGTACTGTATAACTTCAAATGCAATAATTAAGTATTAACTTGAAAACAGCTCGATAATAGTTAATCCTACATGTAATAATACATAACAGACTGACAATATGTTCAAAAAAGATGAAGTAGGTGATTGGCTGAGATTGATCTGTCGACGCCACGAGGGAGTAGAAAGCGACAAATGACAAAATTGTAGACGGATGGGAGGGAAAGCGGTGGGGTGGCTGGGTGGTAAGGTTGAAAAGGTATTTAAAAGTGGCGGGAATACACTGCTGAGATCAGAGACGGTTTGGTGCATCAGTCAACTGCAACATCTCTCTCATCTTCCAGCATCTCAACAGGTATCACCGGTTGATCTGCTTCGGTTAGCACAGGATCCCATTTTACCAACGAAATCCATATACAAGGTCAGTTTTAACTTCAACACTTATATTTGCTTATCTTTTTTAATTCAATTTATTTTTAAAATAATAACAACCAGTACCCGATCAATTTCCGTTCGATAAATGTATACGGTTTAAATTTAAGTAACGAAAAGACGGCATGTACAAGTCAGATAAATTTACCGTCAGAATGATGGATACAAATTAATTTTCAACAAATCTTTTTTCTTTTTAAATTAAAAAAAATAGATACTGTTGCCTTAAATTTGGGTTTTAACTGTTAATTGAAATGTTGATTTAAAAAAATGTAAAATTACCTTTCTAAAAAAAAAAACTTTTGGTTCTTCACCATTCTTGTTGGTATAAATTTTTCGATTAATAGTCTTAAAAATTCAAAAATCTAATATTCCTAGTTAGAAACTAAAATTTAAATAGCCAAGTGTATTTTTCAGTCGTCAAGAATCATCTTAGTAGGATTTTGTTTCTCTTTCCATCACTCTGGCTTAGTTCTCAACATACTGTATAATCCTATACCTTTTCGCATTCGTCAAAAACAACGTCCAATTGATCATCGACATACCACTCATTGAGCACGATTTCAATTACGACTACAAACCCATTAAAGGTTTTAGATTTAACAGCCAAAATCGAAACTTCAATATAAAAAAAAAACTTAAATCAATCAGTATTGCAACAAAATAACTTAAATATTCCATGTATAACGTCTGTTCAGTTTTGGTTAAAATCTTTTAAATAAAAAACCCAAATGACCAAAAGGCGCTTATTTCCATAAATAGGTTTTAAATCTGCCACCTGGTTAGGTTTAGGTCTCAAAAGGACGATCAATAACGCTTCCCTTGTATTAAAAAGAACCTAAATGGCAATGTTAGCCAGGCACAGATGTTGAAACCATTTTTTACTATTAATCTCTATTGTTTGTCGGAGCATAAAAAGGAGGAAAAACGCCCCTCATACAGCATACAAAGAACCCGATTGCCTTCGATGACCAATTCAAAAAAAGAAAGAAAGAAAGCCAATTGCCACACGGCTTTAATTCATAGGTCATTTAAACCTTGATTTATGCCTTTCGGTATCAATGCCAAGAGGGAGGGGGTGAAATACAAATAATATACACGTAACGATTGTGGGGGAAAATGGGGATGAAAAGATCTTTCTAAAATGTAAATATACACATCGAAATCCAATTAATTTTGCTTTTTAGTCTACTTTGCGTCACTTTTAATTGATTTCGTAAGCAAATAAACTAAAATCAATACCTCTTCTCATTCAATTAGCTACATTCCACCACCGGAAATGCTAGGCTGAATGTCTGTAACATTTTCATACTATTAAGCTAATTTCAACTTCACTTTAACTCACAGTTTTAAACAATAGATTAGTTCATTACTCATGATTTCATACTTGACAATCAAACAACTAATTACGTACTATATGAGTTAGTAACTTTAATTAACATCCCAATTAATGTTTCTAAAAAAAATCATTGTGCATGCCGATTATAATGGCTTATTGCACAATCTTTTTCTACAGTAAACCCCTCAAAATTTGCATAATATTATGCATTTTGCACACCATGTAATAGAATTTATCGCCATAAATTCAATAGTGACACAAGTTTACTAGTGATTAGACTACATAAAATGTAACTAAAATGAAAATCCCTAAAAATATGAGTAATAAAAACATAGTTTCTACCTTTAATGAAGACAATGCACTTCCAGTTGAATATTCCATAACTTCTTAAAGTACTGTAGGAAGTCATAATGCCACAGCAGACACGATACTTCCTTAAAATATGACACAGGAGATCCAGAATAATGCACATACACAAGTCTACATCAGAATATGTTTATATTCGTTTGAATAACTTCACTTCACATTCTACTTAAAGTTATAGAAGTTATAGCGTAGTTCACTTCACAAAGTCTACGGTTAAATTTACTGAAAAAAAAATAAATAAAATTATTAATTTTAATACCAAAAATTAAAAGAAATAAATAACAAATATATGTCAAAGTCTGCAAGTTTTATATGAAATTGTGTTATTGTGTAATAACTAAAAGTCTGTAATTTCAGTTTAAAAAATACAGTAAGCGTTCTATTAAATTCTAAGCATTAGCTTTGAAGTTTAGATATAACTCAATGATAAAATAATCCATTTTGAACAGTGATTTTTTCACATAATTAAAAAATGCAACTGATAAAACTGGTGATGTAATAAGAAGAAGAAAAGTATTACGAAACGATTAAAAAAAGATTAGACCAATGAACTAACAAGTTTAAAAATGTCAAAGATGCAAATAAATCGATAGGCAAGAAGCCTTCTCTCCACCTTGGAAACACGATTATTAATATAAAAAGCCCAGTAAAATATTTGAAGCATTTCAATATATGCAAATGTACCATCTGACGTCATCCATATGCATTTTTCCAATTGCATGCATTTTCAAGAGTCTTTCTGGGTAGATTGTGAATACAGCTGTCAAGATGGCCGCCAGTCAAACAACAACAGCTGCAAAAGTTTTTTTTTATAAATTTAATTTTAATGTTTCTTTATTGTTCAAATAATTGTAGATGTCGATGGATTTGCTGAAACGAATGCTGTTTGTCAGCCTGGTCAGTCTACTGCTGATAGGAACCGGACGTGCCATGGACTCTTCACTAGTCTCACCCAATGGCTTAAATTTCTGTGGAAACCAATTAACCAATGCTCTACACGTTGTCTGTGACGGAGTCTACTTTGAATTTCAAGATGCTAAAAAAAGATTTTGTAAGCTAACTAACTCAGTCTTACTAGACCACTACAATAATTACTCATTGCCCTACATAAAACTATTAGAAAAAAACACAAATTAAATCCCAACCCTTTTAAGACACCAAATGTATTATTTCCATCCCCAGCTAATTGCTGTTTCTCAACAACAATGGACTCTTCATGTCCATTGCATAATCTTTAGGATGTTCAGAAGCGTTTTAAATTAACTGGGAACTATTTCTATTTCTTCCAAATAGTCATCTTTTAGGTCTTAATTCATTCAATAAACTTAAAACTCTATCACAATTTCACAAACAGATCAAAATTTCTAAAAAAAAACCTTTGACCAAAAAAACCAAATCTTCTTCCTTAAACCATTTGAGAATACGGTATTAAAGTTTCACTTTTATTTTTTTTTCTTTAGTAACCCAAGAGAGTGGAAGTAGCAGTGAATATAATGGAAATGACGATTTCCAGGAGCAGGAAATGCAGAGGCTGCTCCAGTACTACTTGTCCAAAAAGCCTCTCTTTCCATACATTGTGAAGAGATCTTCCCATGTGCGAGGAGTTGCCGACGAATGTTGCAGAAGAACATGCACTGTTAGACAACTGCAATCATACTGTGGAACCCCACGTTTGTCTTCTCAGCGACAGGAACTTTCCCAGTCCTAGTCCTTTATATTTATCTCTTTTAATTATGCCTATTTTGTTTTTGTGCAATATTATAACACCACAGTATACGTAAACTAAAGTACTTATATATATTTTATAAACTTTCATTTAAATTCCACTCAATTTATACATAAAATAACTGATTAAAATAAACCCATTGTATTGGATTGCAATTGTAAATCTATGGATTTGTGATTTCTCTTGTCATTATTCCACCTACAATTAAACTACTGTACTGTATAGGATAAAACTTAGTTGAATTGTCATCGTGACTTTTGTAACAATACTTTCACTTCTGTAATTTGGTATTGGCTTCTGGATTTCAAAACAAGCGTTTTGGGCAAATTAAGAGCACCTTGGTGAATTTAAGTTCTCACAAGAATATCGATTAGACATACTGTACATCTAAAAGATCAACATTCATCACTTATATAATACCAATTACAAAAAAAAAGACAAATTAGTCAAAAAACACACAAACCAAGTACTTCACAATTTAAATATAGTAGACTCGCGATAATCCGAATGTTTTTAGTTTTTAAAATAATACAAGACTTCAAAATTATCATTTGATGATGCAATTATCTTCTTAAGACTTCAAAATTCGCTCACCTTGTACGAACTACCATTCAACTATTATGTTAAAAGGACAAACATATATAAATTTATCGACAAAGATTTTAACAGCTATAATAAACGATCACTTTTTTTACGTGTTTTAAAACTTACTGACTTCAAATTCTCATCAGTCATAGATAACGAACGAATGAACAGTAAAATATAGTTTAAGTTACATTCGATCATCACGATGCCAGACAGAAGCAGCAGTTTTATCGACCAAGCAATCAACTGAATAATATATAAATCTGTTTTATTATTAAAAAAATGAACTACATATACTTGATAAAAACTTATAAACAAAGTTTATACATATATTTATTGGAATGATTAACGTAATAGCTTGTAAGGCATGCGGTGTTGATGGACGGCTTCAATGACGATTGGAGATTTTTTGTTTTGTGATACAATGAATAATTATTATTATGCACGGCCGTTAGAGATTCCTTGTTCCGTTATCCAATTACTATTATGCTCGACGGTTGATAAAAATAATAGCTAAAGCAACTGCAATAAGAGCTGGCCAACTTAAAACCAACTGTCTGCCAGCTTTGTTACAAAAGTAGTCATAATCACAGAAACAGTACGTTGATTCATCAAAATAATCTCTGTAAACACAATTTCATATTTAAATCAACCAAGAACTCAAAGAGAATTTACAAACATTTGAAACCAGAAGCCAACGTGCACCAAATCATATTAAACTAGACACCAACATACACCGTATAATATAAACCAGAAACCAACATGCACATAATAAAGAAAACTAAGCCATAGAAGCTAACTGAAAGCAATCGGACACCAACACTAGTATTCAGCTTGCACCCACAAATGTTAGCGTGCACCAAAGATTGTGAACTAAGCAAGAGTGAGGCGTCATCCACCTGGATGTCTTACTGACTCTTCAGTTTTACTGAAAACCGTTCTCTATAAACTACAATTCCAGCCTCATAATTAGAGACCAGAAAGTTTAAACTGAATTTAATCAGCATAAGACATGTCCTTTAGTCACTAAGGAACTAAAGATTTGAGTTCTACAAGCAGCAAGCTGGCATTTTGCATGCTAAGACATTTTAGTGCTTGGCAATGTTTTTGATGTCTGTGTACTTGCATGACATTTCCCATACAATAATTTCATAATACTAACCTCTTAATATCCAATTCCTTAATCTCCTGGAAGGTATAATGAGATAACTTGACATCTTGGGCAGCTGGACGACAGCCTTCATATCTGTCTGAGGGAATATCCCTACGATATCCTTCCAAGTTGGACAAACAGTCACGCGTAATTAACACATCAGCTAAATAAATAAACAACTATAGTAATACTGAACTATGCGGTTATGACTAATTATTATACCTCCTTTTCTCTCGATAATCTTCACACATTTGTCGTCCCAGGCAGGACATGTATACGACCAGTACCAACGCCAGTCAAAATTATCTCCACATCCAGGGTGAGTACTCACACAGCGGTAGCACCATACAGCGTTACTAAGACGGTAACCATCTAAATATTTAGAAATTCATATTATTAATATTAGACACAATTTCTTAAGTCATACACAACATTTCAGGTCGAAATGATTATTCTTAACCGAGAAAACAAAGACGCACTGACAGAATCTACATTATTGAAAAAAAGCTGAATTAGCACGCGATCTTGTAACGAATGTCAAAGTAAATTCAGCTTGTATGATACCACACCCAACTTGTTAATCACAAGTTTTTAGACATTCGTAAATGTATGAAAAGTTAATTTTATCTATTAACAAAAATCAATTAGTCAATATTAACCATTTTGGAATACGTTCTCACATCAATATTTTAAAATATTCAAGTAAATTTTAAGAAACAAGTTAAAAGACGTAGTTGTTGGCGCCAAGTTTGGTAGACTTGTACTGTATTTACTACTTCTTTATGTAAAATGAATACGATTAAAGTTACTTACGTGATTGTCTAATTAAAATACACACTAAAATCGTAATAAAAACGTTGAAAGCTGTTAGATTTGCCATTTTATATGTGAGAAATCAAAACATCCCACCCTGAGTAGCTTCTTCGTTTCGGAAAAAAATACAACACTCTCTGATTCACTGGAGACTTAACCGTTTGTTACCTTCGTAGCCAGCTTCCCAAGTTCCCATCGCTTCCCACGTATAATTTAACATTGCCCATCCCCATTAACGCATTTCCCATGGCTACTGCATTCCTAAAATATCTTCATTTCCATGTATCGATATGCTTACAATGGTAATCCAATGGTAAACGAATAATCGAAATGTTAAAATATTGGAAATACAGTTTGACGGAAAAATTACAATATATAGAAAAAAACTCAGTCTATTTTATAAATTTTATGTACAAACGTAGAAAATGAATAAAAAAACCACATAAAAGAGTATTAACGGCTGCTTATACGTTAAAAATCGCAGCAAATGGCATACAGTACCTGTAACGCCAATTACCGATTATAAAATTATCGATTTTGTGTTGTGTAAAATGTAAAAACAAAATTACCCTTATAAAACTAAGAGCAACTACTATAAGTATATTATGTCTAGAGCTGCGTCTCGTGATGCTTACTATTTGAATTGGCAGTCGAGGTGTTATTGCAACAATTTCGGTTGGTATTTGTCAATTTGTTGACATAATGGTGTCCATCGTCTGAGTCAACATCACCATCGCTAGAATTGGTTGAAGTGATGAAATGCTCAGTCCTAGCAATTTTTCTTTGCTTGGTCTTTCGATGGTACCGAAACTCTCTTGGCAGAGTAAACGAGCGAGGTAATGACAGCTGACTGTCCAAATCAGACGCCATACAACGATAGGGCTTGTAAATCTCGTTGTTTTCTGGTGGATTTTGCATGGATAAATCACAGTTTGGTCCATGAACATGTCCATGGTGATGCTGAAGGCCATCAAATTGTCCTAAGTTTAAGTATTTTGGTGTTAAAACTAGTTCAGAAGGCAGAATAGGTCGATTTGACAAGTCGTAAGGCTGTTTTTTCGCTTGTGGAATTGGTTGCCTAATGGTCCCATGTTCAATAACGTCATTTATAGGGTTTGGTCTCTGCAGTTTCCCTTGCTTGATTTCTTCCTCGATAACCCTTAACTCCTGCATTTGCTGCTGCTTTTTCTCCTGTAGTTTTAGTCGAATGTCAACAAGTGAGTTGCTGGATCCTCTGTCGCTTTTAGGCAAAGGTCGCTTCCAAAACGGCATATCACTTTTACCAATCTGTACATTTCGATTGTTGTTACATTTGACAGGACAAGGAGGTAGATGCTGAACTGGAAGTGGAATGAAAGTTGTGGGCTTTTTCTTTTTTCTCTTGAATGCTGGATTCAATCGGCAGTTAAACACTCCTGGAACGTAGTTGGCATTCGGGCTGAGCTGTAAGTGCGTGAAGGGACTTTTGATTTGGCTCTTAAAATTGTGCTGTGTAGAATTGATGTTAGAATCCAATGGAAGAACGGTCGACTCACTAAATGTAGGGACTTGAGCTCCATCGCCAGCAATTCGGCCATGTTTCAACCGTTTTACGTGAAAATACCTTTAAAAAAACCACTCATTATAACAAGCTAACACGTATTTAAACTCAGCTTATCGTTTAGACAGATAGTTTAGTAACCGTTATTAAAGTATACAAATTGTTTAAAATTGGCTCATGACACGACTATACATGTTCATCAAATATTTTAACAGTCATTCAGTTTGCTTTAAAATAAAGCAGTACTAAAAACTTTTCTAAGCTGTCTAAATTCAAAATTCAAGCTTAAATTGTATTGTTCTTACCTGTAATATAAAACCATAAATAAAATTCCAAACGCAAATCCTCCCCAAACTAGAGCAACACACAGGTATTTGAACCACAAGCTATGCTGTTGCTGTTGTTGGACCAGCCAAACTGTCATCAGCAACGAATTTTCCAGGAACATGGTAACATAATAAGCCAGCATCTTTTTTCTTGAGTTGACTTCCAGCAAGTTAACATAGCAGAAGATGTAAACGTAGGATATGAGAAATGAAAACAGCATTTTCTTCTTACGGCTTACTGCTTCGCCATGGAAAACGTTCTTCGGCGAAATTAGCCATAAAAACATGCTAATCCAGTGTAAACCGATAACCAAAAACAGCCAGAAATTGTACATAGTAGCGTAGAGAGACAAGGCCGTTACTCGTGAAGAGACGGTGCCCAGACGCCACATGAACTGATAGATAACTCCTAGCCATGTCAGGACCAACTTGTGAAGATTCTGTAAACGAATATGTTTGTTAAATGACGCCAAAGCCCAACACACGTTCACCAAGCTCAAACTGGTAGAAACAAGGCTAAGCTGAGTTAGCTCGTTGGCAGACGATGTTTTCCATATAAAGTGCAACTGAATGAGTAGAAGTGGAGCCGCCTGGCAAAATGCATGTGTCAAACGAAGAAGACACAAGTCTCGCAGACATTTCTTTACGTATCGCAAATCCACTGGAATAAACAGTTTAAAATACCTCCACAAAACACCACATTGCAAAATATGGATTGTAATCACAGCATTGAACTGCCAGTTATGTCTGAAACTCCATTTCCAGTTTTTATCTGCTGAAGTAGATGTAGGTATGATAGTTGTTGATGTTGATGGACTTGTCATATGCCATTTAAATGACATAACTTGACAAGAAATGAGCGAAATTAACACGAAAGTTAAGCTTATGCTAAACCATACCACATCTCCGTTTGCATAAAGCGTGTAGATCACTAGCAGATCGAAGACCACATCGCAGAAATAGGAAACTAGAGAAATTATGTTGAAAAGTACATCGCAAAGTGGCAGAAATTCTTGACTCATTTCTTATAAACTTCCATCACAACATAAAACACACCTAAAAATACATTTCCAAGTTAATTTCACATATTACGATAGTTCGAAACATGTCAACTTGATAGATTTATAACAAGAACAGTAAGCATTATTCTCTATGTATGCAACAGGTGCTACACTCAAAAACTCGTTCATTTATCGAAAATAGCTTCTTATAAATCTTCTTACTAACACATTATAACAAGTAAAGTGTAAATGAATACTTACTTATAAAGTTTTCTATTACTAAATGTTATTTTGAAGGTTAAATTGATGAAATTCCTCCTGAATTCCTGGAGGACGCTGCCACTGTCGACCAACAACATTTCTCTATGAAAAAAACATTCCAATGACGTTATCGGTGGCCAAATCCAAACGCTCCCATCTACATACAATAAGTTTTCAGCGCTGTGTGTTATTTAAATAGACTTTTCTGAGCGCTCCGCTACATAAATGTGTTGGAATGCAGCATCTACAGTGGTGCACCAAATTATAATCGTTAAATTTTTAGTATTTGTTTTAATCGTTGCTTCGTTTTGACAATAACTGAGATATAAAACGTTTACTTAAATGTAAATAAACTAAGCCACATTTTTTGTGGGTATCTTTGCAGATAAATCCTAATAATCTTTGGAGAAAATCGATCAATATAAATGTTTTGAAGCTTGTGAAAGCAATTAGAGTACAAACCGCTTTATCAACATCAATAATTCTTAAAATGACAGTATAAACGTTTTTAATGGCATTAAATAACACTTTGTATAAACTTAGAAAGCACTGGAAAGAGTTTTGCTCAGTACTGCAACTCAGTTGTTGTGATCTTGACGTCGTCTTTTGGTCGATCTGATGCGTCAGTTTCTACGATCCCCATCCTCTGTACGACTTTCATCCCAGAGTAAACTCTTCCGAAGATTGTGTGTTTGCCATCCAACCATTGTGTGGGAGCTAAAGTAATAAAAAACTGGCTTCCGTTGGTGTCAGGTCCACTATTGGCCATGGATACAATGCCAGCTCCTGTATGTTTCAGTTCATCGCTTATTTCGTCTTCAAACTCGTTACCGTAAATGGAAGCTCCACCTTTGCCAGTTCCAGTGGGGTCTCCTCCTTGAATCATAAAATCTGTGATTATTCTATGAAATTTACATTCATTGTAATAACCACGACGAGCCAATTCAGCGAAATTTCGACACGTGTTTGGAGCCTGTTTCCAGTACAATTCAATGACTATTTCGCCCATTGTCGTATTAAGTTTTACAAACGACGGCTGCCAGGATTTCTCAGGAATTCCAGCCATTTTAAACACTTTAATTAATTAAAAGTAAGAAAACAAGATTATATATAGTACAACAACGATCGGCGAAAAACTGTAAAAGATTTGAATATATGGTGTGATAATGCAACCAAAATAACGATTCGAGTTTACGAATGTGAGAACTGCACATGCATTAGATAATTCATATTATAATATTGGTTGCAATATCTCACCATATCAAGTCTAAAGTATGGCAAACCTGATTATCAGCATTGCACTAAACAATTTTATTAGTTAGTAACAATAAGGACTTAGTTGGCACATCATTACTCGTAGTTTAGCACCAACCTGTTTATTTTTCTTTTATAAGTCAATTAAAAAATTGAATTACCGATAAAATATTTATATTGTCATAATAAATAACTTAACTATTAAAATTGTAATAATTTAATGCAATTGTTTGTCATTTTGATAACTAAAATTAACTTTTGTAACCAAAAAATTAATCATTTAAGTACCGGTAATACAGTATCAGTAAAGTCTAATAAACTTTATTAATAATTTTATTGTTTTTAATAATTATTAATTGATTTACATTAAGTCCGGTAAGTCACAAAAGTAATTGAGCATTAATATAACAACACCGTAATTAAAATTAATAAGATCTGCAAATAAAATATCAGCACGGCTTTTTATGAGAATTAGGTCAAAGTGAAAGTTTCCCAGTATCAAATCATCACCTGTGCGAATTTGAGTTTATTTGAAGGACATGGTCATATTGCTCAATATCGCTAGTTAAACATCAATATATCTTGATTACAGACATACTGTAGAACTATAATAAGTTCGTTAAAAGTAACACATAATGTTGCAACGTTATTTAATGCACGGTGTTACTTCCTGTTACGTCAATTTAATGTATTTGTTTATAATTTGATCGACAGGAACTCGCGATTGTATTGGTTGACGATCAACTGTGAGTCAGTGAATGGTGAAAACATTAAAGATAGAAAAAAGTTTAAAATTTTGACTCCAGACTCGTATAAAAGACATCTCAATAATAATTATACAATACCGGTACTATAATGTACGGTATACAACTTTAAAAAAAAAAAAATTTTAAAAAGTAAAATAACTTTAACGTCACAGCTACGTCACAAAATAACAAATGACGTCAAAGATGAAAAGATAAACAGCTTGAAACTTCCCAGAAATTTTAAAAATATTTTAAATAAATAATCTAGATAAGAAATTCAGTAACAATATGCTACACTTTTCCAACATAAAGCGCTCTTAAGATTAATGTTCTTGAACTTAACTTTTCTTAAGTAAACAGCTAATAAAAGTTGGAGCTTGCAAAGTTACAATCAGTTTCACTCATTACTTCCAAACGTGTTTAAAAGTGCTTGAAAGAGAAACTCTAGAAAATGGTTGTAAATGGGGCAAATAGAAATATAAAAGCAATATCATGCTCAATATAAAATTTGACAAGTGTTTACTGTCATTATGTGCGTTAGTCGTCTGCTCAAAAACTTTTTATTCCTCAACTCAAGGTAAACCACTTTCAAAAGGATTTGGCCATACAACTACTATTCACCAAGATAATTAATTCAATTTCAAAGATACAAAATGGCTGAATAACCCAAATGGAAATGAGTTAATTTCCCCTTTGAAGTTCACTTAACTCTTAACAACATCCGCTGTTTATAAGTTCTGATAAATTAACAGTTTAGTTTAAAACCAACCATGTTGTTGAGTACAGCGACGGAGAGTTCCATGCCGACACCAATCGCAGCTCCTCCGGCTGCCACTACGCTGTTTACGTCGACGACGACGACGGAGAAAAGCAGAGAAATTCTAATGGATAGCATGCCGCCTGCAGTTATTCCACTAACGACAGATTCAACAAATCAAATGGACATCAATACACAGCTCACTTTTACCCAGGTAAAATTAAGTTACCTCTCATATGTTAAAATTCTGTCTAAACAAAATATCATTCAGTCAAAGTCGACTTAAATAAAAAATTTGATAAGATTATTTTATAAAAAAAATCTCTATGTACAGTACATGCAGTTACTGCAGTACAGGTCTACTAAAATATAATTAAAACTTAACTTAGCATTACAATTTACAAAATGTGATTAAATTACAAAACTATCCCAATTCGACAATGCAATATGGTACCAACCATGTAATTTCTGTATTTTTAGGTCTCTAATTGTAAAACAAGCTTCCTAATAATTAAATTAATCTCGCTTAAAAAAAACAAACTTATAATAACTACATCTCTGTAATGTTACGTTTGACTTCGTTTGACCTCATATTATATGTTGGTAACCTAATAATATTATTTGCAAAACTATTATTTAATTGCATAAAAATGATAACAAAAATAAAACGGGATCATTTTTATTGGCTTGTTATTTTTTGTGAGTCTTATTACTTTTAAGAGTCGCCTTCTAACTGCTATTTGATAGGTGGCGCTATTTGATCGACTGCTATTATTAAACATTTAATCAAATATTGATTTAAATCCCATTAACAAAAGTCACATCTTCATTTAAGTCAAATATTTCTCTAAAAATGGCTGTGATGACGTCATAAACATAAATATATCAAGAGGTGGCAGTAGGAGTGGAATGAAGGGGATCGTGTAAAAGGGGTGTATTAGTGATTTTATGTGTTGGCATTTAGATTTTTTTTTCTTCTTATTCTTCTCCATTGGCATCATCCTGGCTCCTGCTACATCATCTCCAATCATCTGTATACACTATACAGTGTATGGCTGGAGGGGGATGTGAGGGTGTGGTGGATTGATGGATGGAAACAGAAAGATTGTTTTACATGAAATATAAAGGACCACGCCCTAACAGCTCTTCAGGGGAAAGGGAGAGGGTCAAAGGGCACCACTTTTATTAGCATACACAGGTGACACGACTTCAGAAATTCATTTAAAAATTTCCTATGAGAATTGTACTGTAGTTAAAAGTAGTTGTAACAAATTTATACTTTAAATTACACCGTTTAAATATTTGATAGCAGATTTATTAGATTGAGCTAACACGCAACTGTAATTTAATTTAAAAATAATGAATTTACATTTGATTTGATTTGATTACGTTTAGTTCGTTTAAATTTACTGTTTAAGTTCTAAGTACTAATGTTATAGGTTCAATTTTAGACTAATACTGAACTTGGTGTGTGGGTGTCACATTCCATACGATTTGATACCTGGTTTTATCACATTCTACTTAACCAATTTTATCAAGGTATCGTGGTTGTGATGTATATGCCACTGATTTAAAAGCCAGAGTGATAACTGTTAGTAATTCATATCACGTAAAAGTTAGTGTTAATAATAATCGAATATGGTTAGTGTTTTAATGGGACTGCATAACTTTCATGTTATGAATAGTTATGAAGTTATTTCATGTTGAAATTGGAAGTTGACACACCCTGTAAAGAATCTATTTGGTGGGTGGTGAGGGAAAGCGTCTGCTTGCACAACTCCCACCAAAAACAATATGGCCGTTGTATGTTCAAGCAGACGCTCTTTTTTCTCCTCATAAATCCAATTTTGTAAGAAAAACGTAATCAAACGTAAACAGACGTTGTGTCTATTGTTTTTATCAAGGTAAATGGTCCATACACCCCCTCCCAGCAGTCACCACTACAGTCAATATGGCGGTGTACCGGCAATATAAGTGGTACAGACGGGTGATGCAAAGTGAATGACAAAGTGTCCCTAATTGGATATCTGTGAAGGTATAGAAGAGATACATATAATATACTGTATACTCGTATATACCTTACCGTTTATGGCTTTGTATTTGATATGGATGGCAATTGGATTCTGGGCGTGGTCTACCACGTGATAGCCTCGATGCGATTGGTGGAAGAAGCTACAAAGGCCCTGCAACACATTGTATGTCCTTTGTAGATGTGCCTTTATAACACATTTTGCTCTATCATTTTCAATCCCAAAAGTTTGGATTTAACACCGAAAAGCATCAATTATGCCATTTGACGCCACCAAAATGGCAGTTAATCACCGACCATCTACGTCCACCGCCACTACTCGAGTCCAAATGCCATCCACCACCATCAGTGTCAGTGCTTCCGGTCGATTTAGTCGGCCAATTACACGTTTTGTGCAACCACAACGCACAACCACTTCCTACGCTATAGGACCAGGTACTACCACCACCACCACTACTACTGACACCGGACATCACCTTATCCCGGTCACTGATATTGACGAGGGAATGGTAAGCCATCCAACAATCCCCATCTCTTCCCAATTACTTGTAGTTTATTTTAAATATTTGTTTCCAATCAGCAAAGTCCAGTACCATTTTCCATTAAATGTACAAGTACGAACATAAAGTAGTAATTGAAACTTCTTACTGTCATTTTATGCAACACTGACTGTCTTTAGTCAAACTAAAATGAATTATGATTAGCTAAACTTTGTTACCATATTCAGTTACTAAGCTTATTCGGATGCAAAATGAGGTATAAAAAAATTAACCATATGTTAAGTACAAATATTGTTATCACCGCCATTTTAGTTCTACATTACCTCCTAAATTCAACTTTGTTCAATGTAACATCTAATTATCTTTATTATAATGATCTAAATACAATAGTTAGTGCAGAGTAACCACGGCAATTACTTTGTGCAATTATGTAATAGAGTCAATTAATTCAAAATCATTTAATTTTCATGACAAATTGCAGGGAATTGTGGTACAGGAAGTGGACGAGGGTCAGCCATGTTTATCCTGCAGGGAAAAATGTCCAGGATTTGTTCCTCACCTTTGGAGGTAAATGGCACTAACTTCCATCTAAATCTGGCAACTCTGTTAATGGCTTTTTGCTATTTTAAATGGCTCTCAAGTGTTTCATCAATATTATTTCTTTTTTTTTTTTTTTTTGATAAAAAATAGAGGAAGAAAATAGAAATGGGTGGGAGTGGGGTTAGGTGGGTGGTGGGAGGAGAATGTCATTTTGTATTGCCAAAACCACAACCAACCTAAAACCTAATTATACATAATCACTTTAAGAGGATTATGGGAAATTTTGCTTGGCATTTAACAACACTGGTGTTACCACCCCTATATATAAAAACCACCCTTACACATAAAAATCACTTTTTGGCAATGATTCATCCGCCTTTCATTTGCGAATTGTCACATTTTTATTTCAATTCATTGCACTTGCCAATCTTAATGTCAGAAAAATCATAATAAAATTTGTCAACGATCTGGCTAGTAATAATAATTGTAGTCCATATTGTTTTTTTTTAATAGGAAAGTATGCAACAATTGTAAGTGCCCCAGGGATGTTCATGACATCTACCAGCAAAGCATGGTGAATGCCCAGGAACGCATTGGTCTTCGATGTCCCAGCTCAGACCATCCAAATAGCAGTAATAAAAGAGGGATCAATCAAAGGCCATCCTACAGGGACGAATTCAGTTGGGTTCCGCCAGGTCTCTCATCTCACAAGGTCCCATAACCCCTTTCTCTGATAATATACAGTCATATTAAATTTGCTGTGTTTTAGATTGAAGAATATTTCAATCAACTGCCCAATCATAAAGTGCCTCGATTGAGCAGCCCTGGAGAAAAACACAGGGATAAACAACTGATGTTTCAACTGCCTAAACAAGATCTGGCTTTGGCCTATTGCAAACATGTGGAACCAATGAATGCCAAAAGCTTCGAGGATTTCGTCAACGCTAGGAATGAAATTGCACTGGATATTGCTTACGTCAAAGAGGCAATTGCATTTACTACGGTCAGTTATACAGTATATCACTGACATTCAATGTCTTTGATAAGAAAAATTTCAACTGTATTTTGATTGGTTGGTGTGTTTAGGAGTGTCGGAAGTGTCATGGCGTATTACAAGCGGGTGATATGAGCGTAATCGCACCGAAATTTGGCGAGACAACATGCTGGCATCCGGCTTGTTTCGTTTGTTCGACATGTGATGAACTATTAGTCGATTTGACATATTGTGTCAACAAAGGATTACTTTATTGTGAAAGACATTACGCTGAAACGTTAAAACCAAGATGTGCAGCCTGTGATGAGGTAAAAAAGACAAATTATTTCTTATTAAGCTTAAAAATCATTGCTCTATTGCTTTAAAGCTTAAAACTTACAAATAATACTTCTTAATTTTAACTATTACTATTTGATAACATGAATATAACTAATTCGACAGGCTACAAAGTACTGTACTACAAATTACTGACTGACATGTACACATAACAAAAATCAATTTTTACAATTGGAGCCTTGTATAATAATGGTGTAGCTAATTTAAAGTTTTTTGTAATACCGGTAATGCTAGTTATTATTTACTAACAAGGTAGTTCTGCATACGTAGATTCACTTTATTATTACAGGTATATAAAAATCATATTAAAAATTTATTGCTTTATTATTACATAATTGCACACTGCTACTAATTAATTAGTACGTCTTTAGAAAAGGTGTTGGTCTTTAAATTAAGAAAAAATATACTTGTGAACAGCTGCGCTTAGAGTATTACTTTGTGATAACTTGATAGTTGTTGATAAGCCTTGCCTGTGTCCCCCTGAAGTTGGCCCCCTTTGGTGTAATGATGAGGGTGGATGGGGGAGAGGGTTTGGGTGTGTGCAGCGGAGTAAATAGCGCCATCTAACGAGTGCATATGTAAATGTGAATTAACAAGAGGCCATTGTGTGTGCTTGTGAGGACGTTGCCAAAAACAATTGTCATTCGAAAGCATAGTACAGCAGCAGCAGAGACACATATTCAAATGAGGTGAGCACGACGTCATGAAGGCCAAAAATGTCTGCCCATATATAGGCACACAAACTTTTTGCTTTTGTTATATTTTGTTTATGTGAGTTTGAGCTTGGGATAGTTGAGAGGGGTAAAGAGTGTTGACCCTCTGTCAAATGCAGAGGATGTTTGGAAAGAGGGAGTGAATGTTGTGCTCTGATGTCACGATAACAAGCAGACGACAAAATAATAAAAAAGATTAACTTGTGTAACAATTGAAATTAAGTTTTTGTTGTGATTTGTTTGCTCTTTAGTTGATCTATTCGGGGGAGTATACAAAGGCCATGAACAAGGATTGGCACACGGGTCACTTTTGCTGCTGGCAATGTGATGATTCGCTGACCGGTCAGCGATACGTGCTGAGGGATGAGCATCCATACTGCATCCGGTGTTACGAACAGGTTTTCGCACATCACTGCGAAGAATGTGGAAAGTCAATTGGCATAGACTCAAAGGTAGACAACATCAACTAATTTACATAATACCTTAAACAGTGTTAAACTTTTTCAAAGATTTTTACCACTTTCTCTTATTATTTCTGATGTGGAAAATAAGTTTTTACATTTTTCAAACTATTCTTAACTAACATTAGTCATAAAATGGGATTGGTTAACAAAATCGGAAAATCATATCAAAATGAATCACTAATGCACAGAGAATTGGGGATAAGATTGACGTCAGAGCTTAATCCGAACTTAGGAAACAAACACCAAATGACGTCATCATTAAATTTTTAAATTAAAATTTAATGAAAATGCATAATAAATGTTAATTACATTACTGCATTCGTTTTTATTTTGATGTACTGTAGTTGCCAAGTGTTAATTCTACAGTAATTACAATTTAGTTAAAAATTTGTTATTGTTTTTAGTTGGGGTGATAGGGTTGGAGTTTGATAAGATATTTGAGACATTTTAATTAAATATTTTTGGATATTGATGTCAGGGTCAATCTATAGAGATGGATAGAGAGATGTCATAAAGTGACGTGTGATGATCTAATTGGATTCTCCCTTTTCTGCGTTCATTTTCCCAGGACAGCAATACAAACATTGTCAAAATGCCATGACAGCCTTTTTGGCTAATAATAAAACTAGGACATGTATATACTCAGAGTCTATCTTTTCTATCTATGCACTGTATCTATCACAATCTATTATTATTAGGATTATTTTATAGACACCATTTTATTACAGGGTGACTCAATATTCAAAAAAAAAAAAAAAAACAATAATGTGTAATATTGTGCAACTATACAGTGTATCAACGCAACAATCTCTTTCAATATCAACTCAACTATTAACAACTAAATAATCAAATGTTATTTTGCTATATAAATTAAAATCCAATATTTTTATGATCATAATCAATTATTTTATATGACCGATAACTATCATCCATTAGTCACGTTATACAAAAATAAGTTATTTATTTTTGAAGAATTGCAATTTTGAAAATAGCTATCAATTAAAATACGTTACTTTAACTAGACAGCGCAGTTTATATTTTGCAATTTTAGCATTAATAGTTTCAAAGGTTTAAAATGTTAAAGTTGATGTAATTTAATCCGGCGCCAATTTAGTCGTAAAAAATGTTTGTAAATGATAAAACGATGATACGGTATTACTGGTATACCCTATAACTTAGGGCCATACAATTGTATTACGTTAGGTATACATAATTTTAATAAGTCACTAACTAGACAGATTAAGTAGTCTTAAAAGAAAAAATGAGCAATTAGTAATCATCTGTATTGTTGTTATAGGATTTATCATATAAAGAGAAGCACTGGCATGAAAGTTGTTTTTTATGTCACAAATGTCGAGTGTCCCTGGTGGATAAACCATTTGGATCGAAAAATGAGAAAGTCTATTGTGCCAATTGTTATGACGCTGCTTTTGCCACCAGGTGCGACGGATGTGGTGAAGTTTTCAGAGCAGGTAAACCCACTCCACCCACTGTATGTGTCTCTGCCCTTTCAAAACTATCGATTTGCTCAAGCCACTAAAAATAATCTTAAAAGGCTAAAATAACATATCTAATCGAGTACCTTTGGATGATCCAAAGACACATTCTAGGACTTTCTACTATCGTCTAATGCTATCCATACATTGCCACTAAAATGATCATGCATAACAAGTTAATAATCTAAAAATGCAATACAGTTTAGAAGCTTTAAAAGTTTCATTTCAAATGCATATCTTATGTGGTCCCCTTAAAAATGGTTCGGTTAAGTTCAATGTTTTACTCGGATGCAATTGTCTTAGTCCCTGCAATTTAAACCGAGATGCTGCAAATGTTTTAAATTGTTTTTACAATATAGCAAGTGACATCCCTGTATTTGAGTCTCACCACCCACAAAGTAAATATTATGTGGCTGCTCGACTCTCTAATGAGCAAATGGTTCGTTGCATTGGCGCCCCATTATCTCGATATATCTCCACCTTTCTCGTCATCATCATTTATTACTCTTCTAAAAAAGATCACACACCGACACATCCGAGGCAGAGATTGGATTGAGTAGAGACGAGGAAGTACAGTGTATTAAAGATATCTTATTGTGTTCGTTATTGCATTTAACAGGAACCAAGAAGATGGAATACAAAGGTCGGCAATGGCACGAAAAGTGCTTCAGTTGCTGCGTTTGTAAGAGTCCCATTGGAACCAAGAGCTTTATCCCAAAAGAAAATGACATCTACTGCACCAACTGCTATGAAGAAAAATTTGCCACAAGATGCGTCAAGTGCAACAAAGTATACAATGCAAAAGCTTGTTTATGAAATGGTTCTTCATGATATATCATTTTCTAACGTTTTACTAATAGATAATTGCTAGTGGTGGAGTTACTTATAAAGGGGATCCATGGCACCGAGAGTGCTTTACTTGCACCCATTGCAACACCTCACTGGCAGGACAGCGTTTTACCTCTAGAGATGATAAACCATACTGTGCTGACTGCTTTGGAGAACTTTTTGCCAAAAGATGCACTGCTTGCACCAGACCAATCACGGGTAAATAAATATCCTTGCAGTCCACTAAAGCTATAGTTATGTATCTTTAAAACTAAAGTAGAAGATAAATGTAGCTTTATAATATTAGACCCATTGTTGTTTTAAAATTCAAATTTAGTGGTTGAAGTTAAGCATTTTCTTGATGCTATAGTAATAATTATGGAATGTAATAATGTAATCATGTGTTTTTTTGTAGGGATTGGTGGTACTCGTTTTATCTCATTTGAAGATCGTCATTGGCATAACGACTGTTTCATTTGTGCCAATTGCCGTAATAGTTTGGTGGGGAAAGGATTTATCACTGATGGAGCGGATATCCTGTGTCCAGATTGCGCCAAGGAGCGTCTCGTCTAACACTTCCCACAATCTCTATTACTTTCTCTCTGTCTCTATCGAATAAGCTTAATCTCTAACGTTGCCTTCTCTCATCATATTCACTATATTATAATTATTATTAAATATATATCAAATTATTATATAAATTATCAAACAAAAACTTTTTCTATTAAAAATGTAATTATATTATAATTATCTTTTTGGCTTTGACGTTCAGCATTGGCGTCAAGTGGTGGCCTTTTATTGTACATTTTATTTTGCCATTTTATTGTTATTACCGGTGTCATAACGACCAAAATAGGCTTCAAATGTGCCTTTTTTATTTTTAAAAAACAACTACAAAAATCAAATGGATGCCTTAGAAAATCAATATTACAATTACATAAATTAATTTGCCAATAATAAACTAGCGCAAATTCACTATAAATTATTTAGGTTTTTGTTTTTGTCCTTTAAAATAATTTTTTTGTGGAAATAAAATGTTGATTTAAACACTAATTTGAATCGTCAAACCTAATCAACTAATTTGTATAGCTGGATATGCGTGTCACACATTAGTGCAACTCCCATTGGAAAATTTAAATGGCATTGCATTTGCGTGTACACCGTACAGGGTGTCATCAAATGCATAATAATTAATATAGGATAACTACAATGTCCTCTTGCATGGTGCTACGCCATAAAGCACACGTGCATACATCCCGACTATCATTCAGAAGCTAACCATTATTGTCAATAAAGAAATGGGACCGTGACACCTTGGTTACAATGACAATTTGTCTCGTTTCTTTCTTGGTAAATTATCAAATTAGAATTATTAAAGATATTACCTTACACCAATATTCCAAAACGTTTAGGTCCGCAATGCTTATCAGTATATTCCTGTAATCCAAAAGTCATAATAACTGGTTCTGAAAAAACAAGGAAAGGAATAAGTGTTTCTCAAATTTTGTCAGAATAAAAGGTAACCGATAAGATTTACAACCGTCAGAAATCGATAAATTGATAGGTTAAAGGCCGTGCAGCACCTGTTGCCATCTTTCTGTGTAATCAGTTTAAAATAAAAACCAATCTCCTCTGTAGCGTGCGTTTGACGTCACACGCATGTAAATGTTTGTTTTGTTAAACTAAACTACTAGCTAAGCAATAACACTGATTTCGTCATTCTGCTTTTAATTAGCAATCACCGTTTAATGCAGTGGAAAATTATAACGTTAAATATTGACAGGAAGTGTATGACTTTTTTGAACTTGAAAATTTCCTGAGTAATCATTACATGCAATACTGACTGACAAAGTAATCAATATTATTATCTCGTCTAAATTTAGTTAATTAAGTGGCTTGCATCACAAATAGATCACTAAATACACGTGTATCCAGTGACACTTTGAAATTACATGGTGTTTTCCAAGAAACAATGTTCATTTAAGAATTTGTCATTTGACCAGGAAGTCAAAATCGACACAACGAAGAACATGTCATTTATACAAATTAATTAATGCCATAAAACTGATAAAATGATATTGGCTTGTTAGTTAGATGTAAGTCCGATGACCAAGTCAATCGACTTAAACCCATTGTCAAATGGTTGTAAGTTACAGCAAGTAAACAACGGTACGTGCAGTTGATCATTTAAGTAGGAATATTGATTAATCATAAACATGAAGAGTTTGAGAGAGGAAGTCGTAAAAAGAAAAAAATACCACGCCCTTCTGTTTCCACCAAACTCCCTCCAGCCCAATTGACACCTTCACATAATATATAAATGATCTGACTTTTCATTCCATTGTAGCACTGAATTGCATAAGAGGCAACACTGCCATTCACTTTCAATCTCAAACACGAAACTGGGAGGAGTTTAATTGATAGTAATTATACGTTTAAAACGACATAATAGAAAAATTATAAAAGATATAATGCTGACCTTACTAACAATAGTTCTAAGGAATGCTTCTTTAAAAAATAAACAAAAATTACAATTGCGAGGATTATATCGTGTGCTGAAGCAAAGACAAACGTCACCCATTTCAAACACAGCGCAACAACGAACTTTTTGCACGACCATGGCCGTCAATCATCCGCACAACAATTTTATTTTTAGACAGGTAAAACTATTATTAATTTACCTTGTAATGCGATTCCCGTTCTGGTAAGTCGATAACCAAACTATGTCCTATTTTGGTCGCAATTGTTTACTTCTTTAAAAGCTAAATTTGAAGTTTTGTTTGTTAGGTGTGTTTACAAAATTTTGTGCAAAACATTGTACTATAAAAGCACGTCTTTCTGATCTTATTGCCATTACTAATAGGAAGTTATACGGTGGATCTAGGGACACTGCAAATTTTATTTCAAGCATTATAATGTAAACGAATTTTAAAATATTAGATGACCTCTAGAGTCGCCTTAACTTTTTGATCAGCTATGATACAGTAAAGAAAGCATGCTCAAATACGACTAGATCAGCTGTTAAATCAGTGTTTTTCAAAATAATTCATGTACGTCACTGTGGTTTTAGTTTAAATAATGTAATGTAAACATTTCAGGACCTTGCATCATCAATTTTAACATCAAATTTCTAAAATTAATATTTTAACGAAATAAATTGAAATAACTATTGTATATCGAAGTGAAAATTTTAACGAAGTTTGGCCTTGTAAAGTGGTAAATTGATACCTGTTTATCATTGAATCAGCAACCCAACTAAGATAAGAAGCTGATTTAATGTTGCTCATATCAGTTTTAGAAATTAAAGCTAATAATCTAAGGACGAGGAAATGTCAAAATAATAAACTAACAAACATTACCTAACTACAGTATATTTTCAGTTTTAAAACCATTTTTCCAACATCATTTGCCATTTCCAAACCCCAAGTTGTATAATCTAGATTTACAGATGTACTAAAATCTACGCTATATAGTCGTACTGTGTATAGTAATTATTCCTAAAGGTATATAAACTTACGTTTTATTTCCCCACTGGTAAATTGCCAAAAGCTTGCTCTATATTTTCTTCATTTTCATACTACTAAAAAAATGTTTTGTGTTTTAACTTAGTTATTTGACAGAGAAAGTT
The DNA here is from genome assembly GCA_013389785.1 of Helicorthomorpha holstii. Lineage (NCBI taxonomy): Eukaryota > Metazoa > Arthropoda > Diplopoda > Polydesmida > Paradoxosomatidae > Helicorthomorpha > Helicorthomorpha holstii. The sequence continues at coordinate 28,349,506 of JAAFCF010006596.1, read as the reverse complement.
GCACTTACTCTTATTTACTTGCTGATGGAATATCAAAAAAAGCCATCATCATTGATCCAGTTTACGAATTAATCGACAGAGATGTTCAAATAGTCAAGGAACTGAACCTGAATTTAATCTACGCTGGTAACTAAGTCTTCACAACTTTTAAATATGGTACTAAATTTGAATATACCTGATTTAGCAAATACCCATGTTCATGCTGATCATGTGACTGGAACTGGACTACTAAAACAAAGGCTGCCCGAATGTCAAAGCCTCATTTCAAAAATTACGAAGGCGAAAGCTGATGTCTATGTCGATCATGGAGATAAAATCAATGTTGGCGACATCGAAATTGAAGTTAGAAGTACACCAGGACATACTAATGGTAAATAAAAACTTTCAAATAACATACTGGGTCCTTCTAGCAAAACAAAAATACATTAAAATCAACATTAAATCGTTAAGAACTAAAAGCATTATTTATCATTTTAAAAGAAATAGAAATGTTCACGATTTTTATGGTCTTTAAAAACTTTTACTGAAACTAAGCACACGATAAATAAAATTCAAATAAAACCTATACGTAAACATTATAACCTTTTTTTCCTCCAAGGTTGTGTGACCTATGTTTGCCATCAAGAATCGATGGCATTTACTGGAGATGCTTTACTTGTCCGTGGCTGTGGAAGAACTGATTTCCAACAAGGTTAAAATTAAGTATGCAATTTATAAAGTGAACCCGATATTAATCTGTTGATATAAAGGTGATGCGTCGAAGTTGTACGACTCAATCCACAGCCAAATCTTCACGCTGCCTGAAGAGACCAAGCTTTATCCAGCGCATGACTATAAAGGTAAAAATCGCATGTCATAAACATTAATTTACCAATTAATTATATTGTTTGTTTTATAACTGACAGGATTTACGGTGACAACAGTAGGTGAAGAGAAGAAATTCAATCCCAGATTGACCAAGACAAAGCAGGATTTCGTTGACTTGATGAAAAACTTGAATTTGGCCTATCCCAAACAAATTGGTAATTTATGGCAATACATTTAACTAAATCAAATTCAAAACTAATCATTGCAACTGGTTATTTTTATGTAAATTTTTGATGATGTAGATGTGGCGGTGCCAAGTAACATGGTGTGTGGAGAACAAGAATTGGTGGAAGAAATCAGAAGAAAAATAGCCGAGAAAAAGAAAGCTGAATAAAAAAATTATTCCCCCATTTACAAAAGTGATAATTGTGATATTGTTAGTTTTACCTTACAATATAGAGTTTATTTTATAACAATAAACTGAACTTAAATTCATATGTAAACGAATTTAAAATGAAACAAATTTATTTTAACAAAAGGAAAAAAAAAACAAACAAAAATAAAACAAAAAAAAAAAAAAAAACGAAACTAAAAATAAATGAATGTTCGATGTTGAAAAATAATAAGCAAATAATATATAAAACTTAAACAATTTAAATGTTTTACAACTTTTCGTCATACTTAAATGCAAATTTACCAGTTCCGAATCTTTTTAAATGCTCTAAAAGTAATTTTATTATGCAACAGAAATACCAATACCAATCAAAAAAGTTGTAAAAATTTAAATCAAGATTAATTAAAACAAGTAATAGCTACCTTAAATAACAACCTCGGAAAGAAATAACTACAACCTGGATGTGTTAAAAAATCTCAACACAATACAATTTCATAAAAAATCTGTAAATCTTTCCTAACAATACTTACTCAATAGTTTAAAATGTAAATAGACTAAATTCATCGGCAAAATGTATAACTTAGCTGCTACTGAATGGAAGACGTCGATTTTCTGGACTTCGCTGGGCTAAAAAAATAAAAAATTAACTAAATCAGACATTTCATTAAGAGCATAATTATTCAGTTCAGATACCTGTAAGGTGGCGTTGGTAAAGGTGAAGAAGAATTTGAATAAGTTGAAGAGCTTTTCCTTCTTAATGAAGAGCTCTAAATTCAATTAAAACCATTACCAAATTCTTTATCAAATTAAAACTTTTTTTTTTAAAACTAACCGGTGAACTTCCCCTTGATAAACTGGTCTGAGCATAGATAAGCAACCCAATGTCCTTGTGACCAGCCTCAATGGCTATCGAAAGGGCGTTGCATCCATCCTAAGCCAATAATAATTGATCATGAAAGTATTTTATACTATGCATAGAAATCAGTTAGGTATTGAGGTTATAACAATGACATTCTAAATCAAGATTTTTGTGTTACTACGTCAAATTGAAAGTCATCTGGAAGAGGAGTGAGCTTACTCTAGCTAACAGTCTAAGCCATTGATAACTTGAGAAAACTGACTTACATTATCCACCAGATTTGGCTGGCATTCCGGCTGCGCTAGAAGGTATCTAACAACATGAATGTGACCATGTTCAGAAGCGCACATGAGCGCCGATGATCCATCTTTGTCCTGAATATTGATGTCAGCGCCTGCTTCGTGTAAAATCCTCACCATATCCACTTTACCATGACTAGATGCCAACATTAAAGCCGTCTGTCCATGCTACAATATTATACAGAAAACCACAAATCGTATCGGCCAAATTCAAAACGTAAATTTCATGCATTTACCTGGGCTGCTTTTGCGTTGACATCGCTAAGCTTAAATAAACGTTTAAGAACACTTAAATGGCTGCTTTCCTTCACCGTTACTAATGAAGACAGCATTAAAGCATTGTATCCAGCCTTTAAATACAACGTTAATGTTCGAAATTAAAGTAATAACGAAATTCATTCAATACCTTATTGCTCTTATTTACGTCGCATACTTTGGAATCTAAAAGAAGGCTCACAACGTCAAAATTGCTATGTGAAATAGCATAATGTAAAGAAGTGTTGCCCTATAAAATAAAAAATTACCTAAAGAAAACTACTAATATTAAAAAATTAGATTTCAAAATTTACACTAGAGTCGGATAAATTAACGACATAAGCTAAAAAGTTTGGTGAAACAGTTTCCATGGCGTCCAACCACTCCTCAACCAGCTGCCCTTCGCTTTCCTTCTGACTTGAAGCTCTAAACCATTCATCCTTCATTAATTTCATTTCATCCTCTTCCTCCGTCAGTGATTCTTGTTCCAATAGAAGATTAAGACGAACAAACGAGTTTTTCATCTCATCCGTTAACGTCAGCCTATCGTAAAACAATTGAATTAAAATTTATAAAAAAAATGATAAACAAGCTTTTACTTTAGCTTAGGAGTGAACATAACAGCTCCAGGCCGCCCCTGACGAATGGCTTCGTCGTCTCCACATTCGTGAGTGATGGTACCATGAACGCTGTCATACGAGGCTTCATCTGGGCTGCTTCCCTCTTCTTCCTCATCCTCGCTAGAATCGGATGAACTAGAATTTTCATTTAAACGTTGGCCGATTATATCCCGAGTGTTTGTTGATGTCGTTTTCGTCTGTTTAACCGAACATTTATCGCAATTTACTGACATGTTACATTCCACACTGACTGATTTAGTCGGCTTCAGTTCTTCCTTAGCAATGGTTGATTTATCGGCTCTTTCAGGCTGAAATAAACAGCTAAAATTCTTCTTTAAAATTTTATCAGTTTCCGTCAGCATGTTCCTGGTTTGTACTTGAACTTGTGGTTCTTCCTGTGAAACAGTTTGCGTGTGATTTATTTTAGTATGTGGCCGAACCTGAACTCCAGTCGTAGAAAATGAGCTGGCATCAGTTTCAACTGATTTCGAAACTAAAACAACTTGAGCTAAACTTGCAGTTGATTTATAGATTTTTTTTTGTCTTTTCAGACATTCAGTGCACTGTTTTGGTTCGATTGAATCCACGCCAACCAACTCAACAGTTAAATTTGGTTTCTTCTTACTTTGTAAACAATTCAGACATGGTTCGATAGGTTTTGCATCGACTGCAATGGTTTTAGTTTCAACCGGAACATGATTAACAGAAACATCTCTGGTTAAAGCTGAACAATTAACACCTACACTGCGAAATTTTCTGCTTAAATTCTCTTCAATTAAGTTTGGTTTATCTTTAGCTTTCAACTGCAACATCAGAAGACGTTTTTCTTCTTTTAAAACAGCCAGTTTGACTTGTAAGACTGGAACAGCTTTGGCCTGCTCTTCCAACTCTTTCATTCGCTGCAAGCTAACCGCCATCTGCTGTCTAATATTTTGCAAAACCGAGGGACTTACAGGTCCATTCACTGCCGAGACATCCGCCGAATTTCGATCAAATGACGCCAAAGTGTTTTCCATGTGTGTAGAAGGCGAGTTGGGATAATTTTCATCTCCATTATGGTTATGAATAGTCGAAATGGTAGACAATGAACTGAGAGAGTCGCTCCGATATCGCCCAGCTGGTGCCAAGTCTTCGTCATTACTTAGCAAAACACAAGTGTCACTGTCAGAACTGCTGCTTAGCGACAGACTATTGTGGTGTCCAGAAACGTTAAGTAGATCAACAGGATGAAGATTTTTACGCTTACGATCCAACGTAGACACTCGATAAGCTTCCTCGAAATCATCCACCGCATCCTTCAGCGAGTCTCTAGCATCTTTTCTTCCTAAACTTACAACATCTGGTGGATAAACACTGAAATTTTGTCTCTCATTTCCATTTTTAGAGACATAATCGTTAACGGAACCAACAAAGCACCCGTTAGGTTCATTTCGTCCACTTTGTATCGTTAAAGGTTGCTTAAAACGCTCGTTTTGGCCTATCAGCTGACCAGAAGCTACAAAACATGTTTCAGGCTCATTTTGTTGACTCAACCGCTCATAATTTTGTTTACAATGGCCTTGAGGTTCATTTCGTACACTTTGAGATTTAATGTATGGCTTAAATTGATCCTGAGGCTTGTTTGATTGACTTAGATGCCCAAACGTTTGATTGAGATGACCCTGATGATAAATTTGTTGATCTAAATGTTCGCTATTATGCCCATAATCTTGCATACAATGACCGGCAACTTGTCCTTTAGGCTCGTTTTGTCCAGTTTGTTGTCCTAATAGTATCTCCATCGACTTTCTCTGCTTTCTTCTATCTTTATGAAGCTGTTTCAGCTGCCTTACATACTTTTCATTCGCCAAGGTTTCGCAGTATCTGACAAAATCGACATCAATATGATAACCGTAGGGGCAACAGCTGCATTGTGTATAATTTGATGATGAAGATGGACTTTTAGTTATCTTCAACTTGGTAGGCGAACCCCAGCCTTCAGTAATGGCCAATTCTGGCTTTGGGGCCACTTTCCTTCTATCCATATTGTCTTTTGTCAGGCTCTGAATTGATTAGGAAATGTTATACATTAAAAATTAGGTCAGGATATACAAATATGTAGGACGGTTGTCCCATTTAATGTCGCAGTTAGTTAATGTAGGAAGTTAAAGTTATTCAAATGCAATCCACCCACTTATAAATAGCTAAAAAAACGCCTACAGACAAACGGTTGACCAACCACAAACAAACATTTCAAATTGCGTAATGAAAAATAATTGATTTGTCTGACTTCTCTCATGGCATTGAATACCAAAATAGATAGGATTAACCAGCTTTTCGTAAGTGAATGTATTGAATGCAAAGCACCAGTTCGTTCAAACAACTTTTAACAAAAAGTTGACCATACAAAATAAGTATAAAGACTTAAAATTGTTGTTGTCTTTTAAAGCAATTTTTATATTATTAAAAACAATTACTTTTAACAAATAATTAATATGATATAATAAAGCATAGAAATCACTAACCACACTAATTGAGAGGTACTAATACTCGTCTTAATGTAATTAGATAACTAAAATAATGCAATTAAGCAATTAAACAACTAAGTTATTACAATATTATGAATTTCCATGTCTGAGAATAAACATAAAAGTACCATAGTGTGGTCGTTAATTTGCTATAATTTAATTAAAACTCTAGTGGCTAACCTCTTTTTTAAAAGTTTTTTTTTATACAGTACCATCATGCAAAGTTGCAAGACTCTAAACTTAAAGTAATAAATATGTTCAAATTAAATTAACTAAACGCAATGCAGTACCTTTCAAATGTACGTATTTCCTTGTATGGTCAAATTAAAAATCTTTCGTTTGCTTTTGTGAATTTGTAATGATGAGAAGCAACATTGTTGTTGTGTTTTTGTTTGATTGATGTTAAACACCAATTTATCAGCAACAAAGTTCACTTTAACTAAGTTTGTTATTCAAATGGAAGCTTCATCTTCATCTAAGTGGCCATTCTATTATCATATAAATTTAATAACTAAAAATAAAATAAGAAATAGTCCAAAGACTATAAATGTTCTATACTTACTCAATCAGGAATCGTCCTCCACACAAAACACAAGTTACACAACAAACGCTAAATTCGCTCATACAAAATCCAATTCCAGTTGGCTGACTTGGCTCTCAACTTCTCAAGACAGCTGCCTCCCTCTTGTGAAATGTACCAAAGACATAGACGATTGAATTGCCACTAGTGGCAGCAACTGGTGTTTTCAAAATTAATTTAAATTTAATGCGAGATTGTTTAATATATGCCAGGGAACTTGTCAGCTTTAACTCTACTAAAATATTTATTTTGATTACCACTGATAATAGGAAAAGCTAAAACTATCAAGTTGAAATAAAATGACATATTATGATGACGTAATGAATACATTTCACAAGCACAGTTTAACTGTAAACAATGTTGTCAAAGCGGTTAATAATTTCTTACATAAAATAAACTATTCTAAACAAGAGTTTAGTTTGTTAAATAAAGCTTATTATATAATGATAATAAACAGTCTTTAAAGTTAAAATTTATTTTAAATTTAGTTAGATAACTGACAGATAAATTTAAAGATTCTATTTTTATATTTGACAGCATTGCATAAAATATAAGACATGGTCGCTTATAATTTTGGAATTCCTAACATCTAATGCTAAACATCTTACCAACCAATAGAAACGAGAGTTTAGTTGATTTATTCAGCAAATCAACAAATGAAGTATTAAGAGAACAAGCCCAGTCACAAGGTTATTTCACTGAAAATGTTCTTGCGCAAGGTACAATATTAATTTTCAATTGGCTGCAGTGATTTGTCAAGTAAGGTTGCTTACCTGAGAACTACCGACAGCAGAATTATTATCATATGAAAGTATTATTTTGAAACATCATTAACTAATTAATTATACCTATAAGGTAGACGTTCATCTATTATTTCCGACGAATTTAATGGGTTAAGTTGAGTCGCATGTACACAAGACATAATTCTAGCAATGGAGTCCAACGAAACAACAGCTGAAACAACAAGTGAATTAACAACAATGAATATATCAGATGAATTTGGAAATATATTAAACGCAGTTCCAACTATATTAGAACGTGTTTTAAGCCATTTGCCCATGAGAGACTTGAATCGGTGCTCCCAAGTGTGTAAAGCTTGGTACCAGCTCAGCCGAACTGTTAAAAAGAAGCGAAAGTCAATGTTTTGGATGTTTTGGGCTGCTAAAAGACGAAAATTGCCACCATCAGTTTGTAGTTCTTGTTCAATTACTGAACATGTTCGTCACATTTTGGACTTAACTTCCAGCCAGCCTAAATTAGGAGTTGTATTTGTCACTACTTCTTTCTTTGAAGATCAAGGAAGATACGCACAGGATTCAACAGTATCAGAAACTCCTGGTATAAAAATAATTTTTGGAAATTTACTCAAGTATTATAACATTTTAAATACAGTATTTGGGTTTAGTTTAATTACATACAATTGTTGCTAATTTTTTTTAATTAGTTTTTTTTTTTCATTTAAGCTTACTAAATGACGTTAACGAGCGAAATATGTCTAATGTCAAATTTGTTGCACATTTTTTTTTTTTATTTAAAACAGATAAATGTTACAAAATGTTTCATAAATATTTAATGTACTTGAGTTTATTTCTTACACAATTTAATTTACTTTTGTATGTTTTTGTTTTCAGAAAATTTAATATTCTTGAGTATATACAGTAGTTATTTGCAAAGTTTTATGTAACAGCTTTATTTTAACTTAATAGGTCTTTATTAATTGATTTACTGTATTTGTTGATGCAAATTATATATTTCTTATATTGAGTTTGTCTGTAAGGCTGTTAAAATCGTTATTGAAAATATGAAAAATTGTTTGAAGAAATATTTGTAATTGTCAGGTATATAGCTGCAGCCGTTAAATACATTTAGCTAAATTTCCATAACTTTTAAGCAATTGCTTTAGGTGTTGTATTCTATTTTTGTGTGTATATGCAAATTAGAGCACTCAAAATGCAGGTGTCTCTTGCAGAGTTAGTAAAAAAAATCAGGTTTGCTAACGGTAAAATACCCAAAAAAATTCTATAAAAATTCAAAAGACTTTTTTAAATAAAAAATATGAAAGTAGGATAAACACAGGTAGAAAAGGACTTTACATTTGGGGATAAAACTGGCTAAAAGGGAATTTTCCCCTCCCTACATCCAGACACATAAAGCTATAAAAAATTCTTAGGACACCTTTTATGGGATCAACTTCCCTTTTAAATACAAAAAGAAAAAAAATCTAGATAAAAAACTTCAAAAAACCAACATCATTTTTTATGCTGTCAAGGAATTGCATAAAAATTCCATTATTTAATAGCATGGTTCCCATTTTTTTTTCTTTTAAATTCAAAATAATAGTGTTTTACCTAGTGTAAATTAAAAATTGTTTTTGGTGATTTTAAGTTACAAAAGTTTTAAAATTTTATAAATATTTCAATGAAATTTATGAAAGATTTATAGTAAATAGACATAATTTCTAGCAATTAGTTGGAAGTTGAGGTTAGCTATTATATAAAAGTACTAATAACACTGTAGTTTGTAAAAGATTAAAATTAACAAGTTATATTGTACAGTAGTACCAGTTAGCTGTAGTTATTATTAATAGTTTAAATGGGGCTATGATGCAAGTGAATAGGTAGCTATTCCTTTTTATACAAAACAAAAAAAATAAGGAAATTGAGGGGGAAAGAGAAAAAAATGTGCTTTTTTTTTTTTTTGGTAAGAGTAATAAAAGTGGGGTCGAATGTTGTATTGGTACTGTATAGGGTGATGGTTAATGGTAAATGTCTCCTATACACACAACAGTTTCAAACTCATTAATCATTTTATAATAAAAATGGGTTTTAGAAAGAGGGAGAAATGATCCATCTTTTTACCATTATTAGTTTGGAAAATTTGGTGGGAAATTTTTTTACAGGTTTAGAATCATGTTTACCATTTATATTGTCATTTGACAGGTCAAAACACGGACATAGTGACAGATTAAGGGTCAAGTTCAAGTCACAAAGTCCTTTGACAAGGAATAGTTTTCATTTGGAAATCGAATTTAGTGCTCATAACATACAAATGGAAAACTGGATATCAAATGGACTAAAATGACTATTTTATGGATATTAAGTCTCTAAAAACAACATTAAAATACTCAACATACGACTAGAGTACAGTATTATTTATTAAGAATATAAAAATGGTATAGAACCTAAAATATTATTACCAAGTTGACCTAAATAAGATTGTTTGATGCCCAAAATTCGCTATTACATATTATCATAATTCTTTAGCGTCTTAAAACTAAATACAGTAAGTTTTTCTATCCTTGGCCTAATTGAAGAGGCTCCTAGTTGGATATTTTGTGACCTAAAATGAGTCAGCATAGTTGTTGCTATTTTCTGCGTGTAAATAGTTCATTTCCCTCTGCTTTTCCCCCCCTCATATGGGCCCCCCTGCACAATTGTAACGGTAAATACTTAATGCTTAGTTGTACAACATATACAATAATGCTTTAATGTCAATAAACTTAACAAGGTCAACGCAGCTTTAATGGACAATCAAGGTTAAGTAATAATTATTTTTGCTTGATATTACTACATCCCTAAAAAACATATCGATCGTAATGGCAAATAGTTACTAGTAATTTTGCTTATCTGTAACTTATGACAGTACTTAAATATAAAAATCCTCAATGATAGTTCACTAACATTAATGATATTAAGTATTAACTACTAAATGTAGTTAATTATACCATACAACGATTGATTCATCATTATTACATTCAGAATATGCCAATTATTAAAGTTCTTAGCACATAATGCACATACGCATAATGCACATACGAGTATTGCAGTTTATAAGTTAGGTTGTCAATGTTGATGATTTTATGAAATTGAATTAAGTTGTAACTAATTTTTTGTTTTGTAGTGATTGATTATTTAGTTTCTGCCTTACCAAGTGACTGTCTTCTTCTGGGAACCTGTAGTAACGGAATGATTGGAACCACTACTCGAAGTGGGAGTAAACAATGCTGTGTTGAAGTTGAAAATTCAGAAGGATTCTCTTGTCTGTTGTTGCCCGATATCCCAGGAATGGAGATTTATCCGTTTGTTATTAAGCACCATGAAGATCTGACCGGTTACGAAAGCAAAAGCATTTTAACCGATCAAGAACTGTTCAAATTGACCAAAGTTCCAGCAAACAAAACTGTTAAATGTCTGTTATTGTTTTGCAGTCGAGCAACCAGCGATTGTGAAAGTGGTGCCAGTCTGGTAGTGAACACGTTTTTGAAAAAACAAAACCAACAAATGGCACTTGGCGGGGGTTACGTGGACATGATCGTTGCTCCAAGATCCATGCTGTCCCCACAGATGTTCCTACCGCACACCATGGGTCTCTGCATTACTGGAGACAAAGTAAGTGCCGCTTCGGTCATTGTAGATAACACGGTTACCAAGCGGAAGTCGGTGGAGAAGATTATTGAACAGCTGAAATGCTTAAATTTAACTAAAAACAGCTTTGGTTTGATGTTTGCCTGTGTTGGCCGTGGCTTTGATCATTATTGTCAGCACAATGTCGAAGCTGACGCTTTTCAAAAGGTTTTCCCCACAGTACCACTCTTTGGTCTGTTCGGAAATGGGGAAATAGGCATCCAGTATTTGCCTAAATCCTTTAAGGAACCAGACGTGAAGCGATTTAGTTTTAACTCGAACATGACAAAGAAAAGTCGATTGAATGACGACGAAAATCCTGAGATATTTCATTCTTACACTACTGTATTTGTTCTAGTTACAGTTGACAAGTAGCGCAAATTTAATTTCAACTTTTCATGACCACTTTCATGCAAATTATCATTTTCGTCTGTAAATAGTAATACTGAATCCCGGTGAATTTTATTTTTGATTTTCATGTATTTTTTTTTCTTTTATTTTTCAATTAAAATTACCATTTAGGCTCAAAATATTGTTTATAATAATGTTTATTTGACAAATAACTACACCATTCTTATTGACAGTTAACGATTTTTAATTTAACTTGTATCTACTTTCCATAAGACCTTTTTTGATAGGAAAGTTTCTATTTTTAATATGAAACAATGGTTTCATCCATTTATTTTGAATCTACAAAATATGCACCGCCAATATAAACTATCAACGATAGTTATTAATTTTTAGCCACAAATAGACCATTAATCCAATTTTTTTTAATTAAGTGTAAATACCTATAGTCTTCCTGCAATGACACTGGTTAGCATAAGCGTAAAATGTTCCTTTGCCTTGAGAACTTTTCGAAGAAAATGCAGTTGCAAAGACAGGTAAAGAAAAGTCGAAAAATACTCCTTAAATGTTTACTTTTTTCTTAAGTATTTTTTTATTGTTTAATAAAATACAATGTTGTTGATTCTACATATATTATACACAATGGAAAACAAATCTACATCAGATTTTTTTATTAACATTTAAACAACCTGTTGACAACATTAACTCATTTTACCTGTTTTTTGTAGTTGCCCTATATTTTGTCTTATGGCCTGCCAACTTATTAATAAGAGCTATTACCCAGACGCTTTAGGTTCTGAAATTCTAAGGAGAAAAATCAACTAGCGAACGGGATAATATCAGTAATAGTTTAGTATCATCAATATCACTTTGCTTTCTGGAAATTTAAAATCTTTCAAATTGTAATAATTTTGGATGGAGCGACAGCAATAATGATAGAATATCATGCGGTAATGCATGCTTATTGTTAAAGATCTGAAAGTGTCCAGTTTGGAGATCATAATTATTGTGTAAATAGATTTAGCCAAATTTCTTGAAAAATTCAATCAAAAGTAAAAAGAGTTAATTAGGATATTGCTATGTACAAAAAAGTCACGGTTAAAACTAATATTTTATTGCATAATTAAATTTTGGTTTTTCTTTTTAAAATATAGTTTGGCTTTTCAAACATAGCTGAGGTTTTGATTTCTTTTTCTTTCGTAGTAAAAAATTTAGGCCAAATTTAATGTTTGAAAAATAACAAAGCAAATATAGAAAGAGCTAAAATTTGATAATGGCTAATGTACATAGCAACAGCCGAGTTGCCGCCTTGTTGAGTTGAAGCCGAATGATTGGCTTGATGAGTATCTAAAAAGTTAGACGTGTCGTTTGGATGGAACATTCCCGGATGTTCATCATGGTTATGAGATTGGTCACTCATCATGGGATCAAAGGTCTGTGGAAACTGAGTTGTGAAGCCACTTCCACCTCCAATGTCCATGCCAGGATGTCCACCATCTGGTTGGCCAAATACAGGTGGACCAAGCTCAGTTGGTGGCAAAGATGGTTGACTTGTATTTGTTCCTATTAATGTATTGCAACTGCCAATGGCATAATAAGGATGCAGAATTTTAGGAACTTGGCGGACTTCAGACATCTATCAAATTATTAAAAATTAATAAAACTTTAAATAATTATTCATACTGAATCGTTGAATTTACAGTTGTGTTTTGTCCTCCAGTGTTGCAGTAAGAAGTGTAGTTGGCTTTTGTTAAATTCTGGAAATCTCCAGCTGTGTTGACCCAATTATAATATTTAACATATTCAAGCAATTTCACACTTTCATGGGCAGGGGAGATATCGTTTTGAGTAATCGACGATGGTTCAATTCCCCTAATAATAACAGAATTCAATGGTTTGTTTATATTTTAAATATCCAATAATAAACTTACATTTGTTTTGTTTGTAAAAATTCGAAAATGGTCTGAATTGGTGGAGAACTTGTGCAAGATTGCAGGTCAATTTTCGGGAAATAGTTGAGATAAGCCCTGCATGCTTCACTGTCCGGTTGTACACCTCCCTATAGTCATTCAAAAACCGATATTTTAAAGAGATTATGGAAAAATCCATGGTAAACACTTACAACTAATGTTGAACGAGCTTGAACGGTTTCGTATTGACATTCCAACACTAAATTGTCACCCTATTCATTCAAAACACAGTTAAAACTAATTTAATAAGACTAACAAGTGTAATTTGTTACTGGGCGAATATTGATTGGATCCAAAATCATCCTGTAGGTCTGACTGGAACTGTCAAATTGATTGTCCACTGCAATTGGTTCCATTTCCGTGCCATCTCGAATGTGCTTCAGAGTCATTTTACGTCCGTGGCTTCTAGCGTCGAAGAATATCTCGTAGACAAAGATGCCATCAGGTGGGAAATTCTGTTCCAAAGTTTATTGAAAATGATTAGTACACAATATATATATTATTACAGTGCAGCAATTACTTTGGAAGTGCATTCGGCATCGCAGTGTCCAACTGTTGTAAAAGCCTTTTGATCTAATGGAACAATATGGCTCAAGCCCAGTTCATGTCCAACAATCAAAGTTGCAGCAGGGAATGGAGTCGGATCGGAAGTTGTAATTATGGCAATGCCAGTGTCATCAGTTATATCTAAAAGCATTCATCAATACTTGTTCATTTGATCAGTTGCAAATTAAGCTTACCATCATTTGTATTCCAATTGCTGTAGGAAACTCTCAAAAGAAAGTATGGTGGTCCATCGATTTCTTGGTTCAAAGAATAACCCACTTTTCCAGGTAAAGTATAACTCTGCCATTACAAATAATTAACATTTGTTTATTTAACAATGTAATCAAAATTTATTACCAGTGATCCAGCAGTGCCTGTAGCAAAAACTGTAGAACAATTGCCATATTGGCTGATGGCATTTTCTGAACCGCATACAGAGCCTCGGTCATTAGAGTAGTGTTCCCAAAGCAGTGGGTCCACATTCTTATCACATTTATACAGCCAAACATGGTCGACTGCTCCTTCGCTCACGTTTTTCCACAAAGGCTCGAACTAATTAATAAAAAACCATTATTAATTTTATTAGCATTTTATGTGCACCATTTCAAGATAGACTTACCCCAATGATAACGTCCCGAGTGCTTGGTGGAACAAACTTGAAGACCTTCTGCCAACACATGACCTTCTCTGTCTTTGCTAAAGTAATCTTAAACAAATAAGCCCAAAACCATTAAAATTCCATTCAAATAATTACCGTTACGTCACTGTACATGTCACTCACTGATACAACAAAGTTGCCAATCACATATTGAAGGTCAGTGAGAAAATTACAGGGCGTATTCATAACATTAACTAGTTTCACTATTAATAGTTTGTATGCTTATTATCGATAATCAACTTTAATGATCAATTTTTTAATTGCCCAATATAATAAGCAATCATTAGCAAGTATAATTTCAAATGAAAATTTGTAATAAACAATCTCTTATGTCGTAACATAGAACACAGAACTCTCAATTGGAGCAGTAGCGCAGGTCGCTGTAACGTGAGAAACTTTCATAATTACAAGCTAACATCTTTCTTACAACAAAGCAAATTCTCAAAATAAGATTTTAAAAAAGTTATATTTGTTTTGCTTTCACACGTAATCAATTTCGCTGAGATAATTGGTCACGCTTTGTAATCAAAATTACTTAATATTGTACTACACGAGTTTGAAGTGTTAATCGCTTTACTTACATTTGGTATTCTCATCTCAAAAGTCTTAGTACTTGGTATAACACCTTGGACTACATTATTCATAGATGTTAAGATGAGATTTCGAGATCCTTGCCAAGTATGTTGAGTTAAAACATTGCCCACTGGATCTTCGTGAGTGTAGGCGTAAACAACTTTCATGGTATCGTTCTTTGAATTAAACATTAATTACTATCAAAACGATTAAAAATCTAAAAGGCAAATTAATATTTACAGTAATTTTCATGTCTTTCGGATCACAGGTGTCGTATTTTCGTTGAAATTTGAGTACAGTGTGGGTGTCATTTTCGTATCCGCTTAGCAGTTTATAATCCTGCTGTTCATCCAAAATTGGCTCAATACGGTCAGGTGCAAAACGGTCCTGTCAAAAATAAAGCATACAATTATTATTCAAAGAGTCATTCAAGTTAAATTGATCACTTATTGGCCTGCTATTGCATGTACGGTATTTTTAATATGAATGTCAAAAAGCAACCGTGCAATTACTCATTAATACAAATGCCAATCAACATCAATTGAACACTTATTGATCTGATATTGCACGCACAAAAATAATTTGGAGCGGCCTTCATTATTGTAAGCATTTTTACAAGATTTCGATATTGATCAGATCATTTTATGACAATTAGAAGGTAAAGTGGCATTATAATGTCCGTAAAATAATGGCTTTCAATGTCAAAAATGTTTATCCAAGTAATTGATCCACTTATTCAAAAACAAATATTTAAAAATTGACTAAAAATATTTACTTTTTAGTGTCCTTCAATGATTGTAAATGTAAAATGAAGGGCAAACTATTCAGGAAATTTACAATAAAACAGATCAATCACATTGATAAAAGCTAAATTGCCTCCATTGTCATTTCTGTATTTCAAATGTTTCTTTTTTTTTTTTGGTCACTTTGAACTTCCGTAACTTTATAAACAGTAAAACTAAATTAACATAAATAACCACAACATAAATATAATAAACTTAAGTTTAGTTTAATGCCTTTAATACTTTAACGTTGTTGCCAATAGTTTTTAGAATAAATTAACAGCAAAGCTGGCTTCTTTAAAGCTTGCACAACTTTTAAGTCAATAACAATTTAATTTTGCCACTCCTACTTCTTTTATTTCGATAAAATAAAAAACCACCTAATTTTCCATATTGAAAATATCTTAAAATCGGTGTAAACTTCTATCTATCAAAAATGTTGCCCATTTCAATGTTATCCAGTCTCTTTTTTTAAAGGTGTCGTTTATTGTTGAAAAGGGTGTTGCCTCGTTACTTTTTTGTTTTGTTTAAAATTTACTTATAAGGTAATTTTTATCAGTTTACATCTTTTCTGATTCATATTGGACAATTATAACGGTATTTGTTCATCAGAGCGCATACTGCGCGTTATTTTGAGACTATAGAATTTGCAAACTCTGTCATTTGAATCGAGAAATTTGATTAGTAACACCAATTTAGGTCATTTTACCGTGCGAATCCGCGTTTAAAACGTCTTATTAAAAAAAATAGTTGGCATTGCAATAATATACAGTCATCCTAATAATTAAAAATAATCCATAATTCATATTACTATAGACTCCGCTTGTAGACAGAGTAAATTGTGATCAATTATCTTATAGCAATGATATTACAACCTGTAATTATTAAAATAAAAAATAATAAGCGGAATTCATTAAATGTTGACATCATACACACCGTATGTCATATTGCAAATATATCAAATTACAATATGGCATTTATTTATAAATATAATGTAAAACGCAATATTATTGACCTATTTATAATGCAGTAAAAATTAAGACAAGGTTTTCCAATAGTAACCAACAATAAATACCGTATATCAATTTTGTTTTTAAATAAGATAAAATTTTCCATTTTAACTTAAATAAAAGTGTTAGCAAAGTTAAATTAAGTGCAGTGTAAAATGATAGAATAAGAGGACATTCATCTACTATCAAACTCAAGAGCCATCTCTTAGTGCTAATTAGCAGAAATTAAACAATTAAGAATTTTTAAAAGCGTTCATTTTAACAAGTGATTAGTCATCGAAGTGCACATTCTGCTCTTTAGTGATACCGGTACCATTAGTTACCGGTACCGAGCAGTTTGTTATAAATTCCTCTTGCAGTTGGTCAGTTGAGTTGAGGAAGTTCGAGTTTCTTCTCACCCCAGAAAAATCTAAAACCCCATCATCCCTTTCACCAGTCGTTCAACTAAAGTGATAATTACTATTTTCATTGTTTACAAAGCTTAAAAACCCTCTCAAATTACTATACATGATGGGAAATATTTAACCCTTTGCGAACGGCATGTTATTGGCTTTCGGGCAAATGTCAATATGCCACGTAAAAACAATCGAACTTGTTTTCTATCATTGGCTGGCACAAATAATACCTGAAATCGGATTGCTTAATTAAAGGAAGAATTTAGCGAAATAAAAAGTTGTTTTGATGATAATTTGGCAATGAAATGATGAGCAACATTATGATGTCATCACTTTTGGCCATGAAATCAAGGCCAGATAATTTCTCCTAAAAAATACGATTGCAACGGCAGCTAGTAAATCGTATGAATAATTGTCTAATTTAGAACTTTAGGACATAATTCAAGGATAAATTTCTGTTTAATTGGCCTGAAATTTATGATTACATAAAAACCCATCAGTGACACTGTGCATCTTAATGCAAGTTATTTCCGAATACTGGTACCAATTGTAAAAAAAAAGTATCTACCGGTATAATACAGTAAAAAAAATCCATAAAATATCAAAACACAAGGGTTGAAAACTTTAGACAATGTGATTGAAGGTGTCACCGTGCTGGTGTCCTTAAGCACTAAGCAGAAAACTTAATGTACGGTAAACGAAGGCGGCATTCTTATTGTTGTCTGTTGTGGTCAAAACCGGTTCTAACTTTTGACCAACTGACACAAATTTAGATAAGAGGGAAAAGGGAAACAAGAGATCTTTGAGGGAAGGAAAGGGGAAAACTTAGTCCATGTTATATAATTTTAATAACGGTACATTGTCTGGCTCCATCCTGTTTTCCCTTTTGTTCCCTACTTGCTGTAAGTTACATTGCACACAATTGGTATCAGCCAGTGCCAGGCTCTTTGAATAGCACGACTCATAGGGTAAAACCACTCTAAAAATAAATATTAGGATACACCTGCATATTCAATTAATCATTGTATGAAGAGTGACTAATACATTGCTAAAGCCAGTCTTAACTTATTTTCCATACAAGCGTTTAGGGAAGAGGAACTACTGTACCCACTTACTATACTGTATTTGTCACTTAAATTTAACATACGAAATAGCCTAATGTCTTAGTAATAATCAGGTGAGTGTTATTGGTTGTTGCTATGGTGATGCTCCATTAAATATTGTGCTTACGTCACTCGATGACGTGCAAAAAATGTGCTATTAATCTAAATAGCAACTTTAATAATAAACTAAAAAGTAACAATAACCGACGATTTTATACGCCATCATCTTCTAGTAAAAAATTAATAATAACAACAGGTGTTGCACATGCGCTGTTTAGCAATGATAAGAAAATGGATTCACCCAATTGCGCTATAATTTTCAAAGTCTATACTCAAAGCGTCTTATTTGACCTTTAAAATTATAAAAAAAAACGTTTTTCTGTTATTCTTTGACTACTTTTTATTGACTTCTAATAATATTGATTATTTTAACATTTGTTTGTTCACTTTGTAGCTGTTAAAAACTAAATTTCAGTAACATAATGGCATCAGTGGTTAACCAATATGAACTTATGTGAATTAATAATAGTTTTGAATTTAGAGGCTAAAATAGTACGGTATTGCTTAAACATTTCATGTTGTATCATTAATATCATTAAAGCTGAAGATACAGACAGTATGGATTTCGACCACCCTGTATAGTGTACAATTGTCATTTTAAATTGTTAAATTATTTTCCTGATAAACTTTAAGATTTTTTTAATAACAATTGTCTAATCTAGGAATGAATTAATGATGCTAAATGGCATAGTAATATCTACGATCAGGGATGGTAATCTAACCTTCACCAAACTAGTTACCGGCTCCCTCCATTTTGAAAAGAACACCCTGTAATTCAGGTTTTATAAGATATAACCGTTAAAGTTTGTGATAATGTATGAAGGGTTACGCATTTCCGGTTTACTTTTAAATAAAAAAAAATAAAATAAAGAAAATAAAAACCGGTTTAAATTGCTCCACTTCAATTCAGACAAGTAAACCACAATTTTAGACAATGTTTTCTCGTAAATAAAACTGTTTACAACCAATAACATTTTGCATTTCCTAAAATGCAAATTTAGTGACTTAATTTAGACTCTTACATTTAGAAATTTGCGTCTCTACATTACTACAGCACTGTATTTTCATTCGCAGTTTTGAAAATTTTTTTAAAACAAAAAACAAAATTCCAAACTGACAAAACGTTATTTTATCACATTTAAAATTGAAAAGATGAGTCATAGAATGAAAGCGTTTCCGGTTGAAAGCATATTCACCTGGCTTAAATGACCTTCAAAATGATACAAATAAACGCAAATTTAGTTCATTCAAACTGCACAAAGTTAACGTTTCATTGTCAATTTAAAAGTCATTTTTATGCTTTTTCCGATGTAAAAAATAATAAGTAATTTATTCTACTAAATTTGACATGTATTATCACTAAAGAAGGTATCTAGGTCATTGGATTCTTGAATTTAGTCGACTAATAGTTTCAATGTTTGTCGAAATAATATTGATTTAATCTGAAAATAGTGCCCTATATTAGGTTTAAGCTGGGACTACTTTGCTAGGATCATTTAACTTTGAAGCTAATGTTTGTTTGTTTTTTTTTATAGACTGAAATAATGAATTTTACTTCATTGAACTTCGAACGGCGCATTAAAGCGTTTAATTTGGAAAGTTTATGCAATTACACGTTCAATTTAGACAATAACAACGTGTAAATGACCGATGTCTATTTTAATCACATTTCCTATTTATATACTTATACAATGTACAACAAAACGGTATAAATAATTCTATTACAAGTCAAAAGCTTATTAAGTTGGACTTTGAACAATGGATTCTTGGCTTGAAATTAAATTTAGACCGTTAAATCTCCCAAATGAGGCAATTTAATGAATGACTAACTAATTAGGTCAGCCTCTTCACACCGTGAAAAACAAATGCTTAAAACTTGTGGTAATTTAAATTAGTCAAATAAAGTACATAATGTAATCAAAATATCTGTAATTATTTTAGCTTAAGATGACTAAATTAATGTTAATAGGCGTTGAAGTGCATGCATTCCTCAAGCTTAACATCTTTTGTCAACTTAAAGTACACAATAAAAGTTGTCAATAAAAATTCAACTAACCTGTAACGAGGGTTCATTGTTGGAGACCCACCCAATGACCACATCGGAATTGGGCATGTTTCCATCCGGTGAAAATCCCATTCCAATCCATCCTTTTGCCTCCACTTCCAATTGCATGATAATATCATCAATTCCAGGAGTCCAATACAGCACCACCTTACCAATTCTATCTAAAACCGCTCGGTGGGTCCAAATCATATCACCCGGACTACTTTGACTTTTTACACCGGCGAAAATTAAAGTCATCAAACAAAAGAAATTAATTAACAACGCCATTTCTTTTTCTTCGTTAAAATGTCCTAGATGCAAACACTTTAGACTCAAATCGACGACTAATTTGGATATTTTGAGTGCTGCTCAGAGTGTGCACGGAGAATTGAAAGGTGGGCTGAGTGGGAGAAACCGGTTTTTTATTTGGCCAACCACAGGTGTTCACGTATATGACGTCACCGTATGCCTATTTACTGTGTACCTCACACACTCTCAACCAGTTGTTTACATCCAACATTTCACTTTTACTACACCTAAAATAAAACGTAAAGATTAAAAAAAATAAATCCAACTGTTATAAAGCCTAATAAATACACCTACTAAGTATATATAAATACAGTATAATAAATTTAAACATTCAACCAAGAAGTTTTGACGATTTTATGCGTTTTCATCGAACTAATATTATTCATACAGTATGCAGTAGATACACGAACAAACGCATAAAAACATATTGAAATAATTTTAAAATGTTATAAACTATTTAGCTAAGATTTCTACACGTATTTATGTAGAAACCAATTTTTGTTTCTATCTCGATTATACTTTTAGACATACTATAAGCACTTTAGTGTGAAGTTGTCAACATCATAAATTAATCATAAAATTCGCAATGATGGTAATTATTAGTCCGTCAGAAACTCTTAAAAATTACTTTAAATTATTATTAATAATATATTAATTAGGTTTGTGATTTTATAACTTAATATAATTTCATATTAAATTTTTTATAAATATATGTACAAATTGCTAACACACACTGTTGGTCAATAGATTCTAATATTAAATTGATGCGTAAGTGCCACTTTCTATTTCGTTAAAAAAAATTCCGTAAAGTGCGTCAAAATATTGGGAAATCGTCTATAATAATTAGTCAGTTATTATATACTGAATAGAATGACACATTGACCTGTGTCACAATAAGACAGTGAATTTTATGGCAGAGTTAGTTAGTCATAAAATAATTTGGTAAACAATCAACTTTATTAGCAGACAAAATCTTAAACGTATTTTAACATCTAAACGATGAAAAACATTCAAGTGTTAAATTATATACTGCACAAGGCATTAAACACACTCAGCATCGATAAACCGAACCAACGTAGGAATAACAATATAAAACGGTTATTAATAACTATTGTTGTATGGAAAAGTCCACTAGCAATGTTTTGCCTTGTCAGTTAATCTTTACTTTTATGAATATGAATTTCGGATGATGACAAAGAAGTATTGACAAACAAGTGTTAAAATGATTCATTAATGTTATGAACAACCCCCTATTTTTATAGTCTTAAAAAGCATACAGTTCCCTCCTATCTTTAAATACACGCCCACTCGCTACCCCAACAGCCCCTGAGGCTAAGAAATCTGAATTGGTACAAGGTGCAAGGTGGCACCAACACCAACCAAACACTCTCTACTATTTCAAACTTTTACTATTATAATTCGTATATCCGCTGTTGGTTCTAGGGGTATACGTCGCCAGGGATATGTAGCCAGGGAAATGTAGCCAGTAACATGACGTAGAAAGCCATGACGCGGAAATAGATCACCTTTGTATAAGTTTATCTCCCAATTTAAACTAACCTAAACTAAACTAACCTAATATAAAATTATTTAATCTAACCTAACCTATTTTAATCTAACCTAACATCATTAATTGTGAAAACGAAGGTGACCGATAACTGGCTACATTTCCCTGGCTACATATAACTGGCTACATATCCCTGGCGTCGTATACTCCGGACACCCCGCTGTTACGTCACTCAGCAAATCAGCTTAAGTCTAACTCAGAGGGAAATTAAGTGGTAATATTTAAAATATTTCAACTAAAAAAATCAAAACTTTAATTTATTTTTTGTTGGTTGCCACTTGCCCATTTATTTAACAAAAAAAAACTATGAAAAAATAATCAAGTACTGTTTTAAATTTGACTTCAACCCAAATTAATTATATTTGACATGAAGAATTTGTAATAACATTACAGTAATTTTAAATGAATTGCCAATTTCACATAACATCAATTACACTTTCACTTTTGACATAACATCGAAAGTTTTTGAACCTTTAAGATAAAACCTAGCATAGTTATAATATTATCTTAATTGTGTGTTAAAATAGTATTATTTTGTTGCAAGCTTTAAATCGCCATATTTTAATAATTATTATAATACAGTACTAACTTGAATACAGTGAATGTGTTGTGGCGGTTGTCGAGTGCCACCTGCTGGTTTGAAAATAACCTTGGAAATAAAGAAATAAAATTTAATTTGGAATTTTGTTACTGTTCAACTTCTAACATGACTGAAGAACTATGATTGGAGAATAGTTTAAAGTAGATGGCAGCACACAATGAGCATCACAATTGAAGTTGAGGATCGCAAAAATCAGAGTAATATTGGACTTAATTAGTCTTTGAGTTAAAACTTCTATTCTTAAATTGACGATTGCCAGTATGCCATTTACATTAGTACGGTAATTTATAATATTCACTGTTATACCAATCTAGTAACATTATGAAATAACAAAAATGTAAAAAGAAATACCTGTAGTATAGAAATAGAGAAAAAAAATAAACTGACAATTTTGCTTTCCAAGTATTTCAACAATTAAATTTATCAAAACTAAAAAACCTATTTTTTTAAAAAATGATGGTTCATAAATGATTATAATGCGCTGTCTGTATATGATTCACTGTATTTATTTATTTGTACAGTATACTGTATGTGCTTTGTATGATTATTGTATCATAAGGTGTTTTCTATTCGTGTAACTATTATTTTACAAACGCGTGCAGTAATACTGCAACTACAGCAATGTAGCTTTTACTAAATATTAACCTAACATTATCATACTACACTCAAAATAAGTTCAATAAAATATACAAAAGTAGCTGAAACCACAGCTTTAAGCTATCAACTTAATAACAATAATTACAAAACTTTCAAGCAACTTATCAACGACTCCCCATTCTTTCAACTACATTATTTAAAATACAATAACTTAATGATTTTAACGAATGATCCCTAACAGCTAACAAGAAGTCACTAATAGGGCAATGCCTTTTTCTCAACACCCTAAATCGAACCCAGATTGTCAGCCTACCAAACACTCATTCTTACGAGAACTGATTGTTTACCCAACTGTGCTATGCAACCGCTACAAGTACTTGGAACTAATGCGTACTGACAATGGAATTGCTCATAAAAGCAACCTACTATATATTTGAATTTTTTGAAAACATTGCGACTCGTCACAATCTTTATCGACACGTTCTTTGTGATTTCATATTCGAGTTTATAATTTTTACATATTTTACCAGTTACTTAGTAATTTAAATTATTTATTAAATTACTATCGTGTACCACTACAAAACACCACGTCATAAGCTTATTAAAGATGTATAATGGCAAGTGTTTTGAGGTTTATATTGGTTACTTAACCTGTTAAGTATCTTCGATGTTCCCAATTTCTGTTGAGATGAGCTCCACTTCCTGTATAAATTCACCGACAAATTGGCACAATTACAGTAGTGTATCTCAGTTGTCCTCCAAATTCCAGACAACCAGCTGCTCAACTTAAAAAAAATTCTTTTATTACAGTATTATAACTACATAATATATATAATTTTTACATTCTGTTTCTTCCTGAGTGATATGTCTGAAATACCTAACTAAAACACAACTCTGAATCACAATCAATTCAGTTAAAAAAAGAATCGATTACTAATTATTATTTACATTGTTAAAAAACGTCACAAAATTCTCTGTAGCCAATTTACTAGTTAAACTAAAACATTTAATTGCGGATCACTGTCTCGCTGAAATAATAATGTAATTTAAGTAATTATGTATTTCAAACAATAGTTTACGAATTAGCAACCGCTTAAAGATTTACTATTAATAGAGTAGAGTAGCTTTTACTACGACATATTTCCTTAAGCTACACCATTAATAGTTTTAAATATAGGTTTCTGATTTTAGTTAGTAGATACTGTACTACAATTAAAACAAGTTATCAGCGACACAGAAAAAGAACTGTAGTAACTGACATTATTTTGCTATGTAATAATAATGTCATAAGTATCTGTAATCATATGTCCAGCAATGAATTGATTTGTAACGGTTGCTAACAGGTGTAATCAAGTCTTATAAACTGAATTAGTTATACCAGTTCCATTGGCTTTGTGACGCACCTTCAACTTTCAACTTCAGTTTCATCTGTCGATTGAAATCCATATTTCTTATCGTTTATAAAGTAATCTTTGTGATCCAAAATATCTTTTAAAAATGCATCTAAAATAAAATATTAATCAAAATTGTAAAGAAATAATCCATTTTAGTTCATTTACCTTCATGCAAATGCATTTTGCCAGCTTGTCCTCCATATTCCTCAGGAAGAAACTCGGCTGGAACGCTGTTTGTCAACTTTGACCAATTTGAGCCATAAAAATGAACCTTAAAAAATAAAATAAAATTTAGAAACTTTGTTAATATATACTAGATAATTGTTACGCTACCCTCTTTCTCATTTTTTGTGTTAAAAATGGATGAATTAACCGCCATAGGGTATAGCTGATAAAATTAGCATTGATAACGTGAATGTCTTTGATCCTGACAGGCATTGATAGCTAAAATTTAAAACAAAATCATTAGCAAACTCTTAAAAATACTAATGTGTCTCGTAGTACTGTCACTTCAACAATTATAATACATAATACTACTTGTAGTAAATTGTGACAAGCTCATATTATATTATGTGTTTAATATTTTAAAGAAGTTAATTAGGTAAGCAAGTCAATAAAAATTTAACGATTAGTATTGTCAGCTGATTTTATAAGAAGTCAAGGAAACTCAAATTTAGGACAAATCAAAATTATAATCAGCAAAAAATGTTGACGCCATAATGTCAACATTTAAACACGTCATCTGTCATGTCCAAAATGTCATTTAAATTGAAAAAAAATATTAGTAAGCAAAAATGATAGTTGTTCATAAATAAAAGTGACACATAAATACAATAAATAGACCTAATATTAGTTAATAAAAATTCTCTATTTTTTTAATTAAACTTACATAAAAGCTGCTAATACAATCCTTAGCAACAAGTGGAGATAAAAGACGTATGAAGAGCCATGTTGGAAATTTCTCAAAGTCAATAATCCATATAATTCCATTTAACTGACAATTATCTCTTTTCACAGCCATTTCCAATATTAAACTATGAACCGCTGCACAAATGTCAAAATTATTCAAACTAGAAGGTATACTGTACATAAACAAATCTATTAGCAGCTATTAATCAATCGTTAAATAGGAAATCTACTTAGAAGTTCGTGTGATTGCGATGCATGGCTGCTGAAGATCTTTGCTTTTTAAAACGGTTGTAATCCTAAACGATATCACCTTTTTCAGTATTGTGAAAATTCAAAGATAAAATGAAGTTACTTTAGCTTTGTCACAGTTAGCAATCGCTCGTCGTTTAGGTCCCTGTAAGCCCACCATTTGGAAACTCTTCGTCGAGTATCATAATACATAGTTATCTTCTTTTTAGTCCTCTCCAAATTAAATTTACAGCCATGCAAAAACTTCAATATAAACTCATCATCTGAAAATTAAGTAACAATTATAAAGGAACAGTAATTTGTAAATTGCCAAAAAAATGACAAAATTTAAACTTTCTGCATTAAAGATTGCTGACCTAATTTATCTAGAGTTAAAAAATAGCCCTTTATACAAAGCCAATATAAAATTAATCGTTATCAACTTTACAACAATGAAATCTTAACTAATGTTAAAATCATTAGCAAAATTAGTTGAGAAGGAAAAAAAAAACTGCAAACAATATTCTAAAAGTAATTAAATAAAATGTATAATTAGTTAATGTTACCAGATCGCCCGTAGAATTGAGCATCATTTAAAATCCAATTCCTAATGGTATCCGTGGATTCCTCGTAATTTTCAGTCAACGACGGTTCCTCGGTTAGTAACACAAGCGCTGGTGCCGTCTTACTTGTTCCAATCTCCGCCAACATTTTCCAGCCGTTCGCCGTGCCTCTCTCTTATCTCCTAAACTTCCTTCTTACTCCACTTTACCTCAAGAAATCAAGTTTACACCTGTTAGATAAAAAAATCTATGTTAATTGCTATTGGCTGAAAGTGGGTTGAGCTCATTACGTAATATACAAGGTGCACCAAAAGTGATTAAATAAAAAAATGCATGCAGTTTTTTTTACCAAAATTAAAATTGCAATATCTAGACGACTACGTAAGCTAAATCAAATATTTAAAATGTATATTATTATCGGCTAGATGACATACTTAAACTGTCTACCTTGTCTAAAATTTTAAACAAGATAGAAAAAATTTGACAAATTGAAGCAGACTTCTCCGCCTTTAAACAACTACTGTATATTTCAAAAACTAAATAATTTTAAAAAAAAAAAAAATAGTACATATAACCAACAAATTTAGCTCAGTCTTGTTGTTGCAAATTTAAGTTTTAGTAGTTCTGATTCACCTGAGTATAATCCATGAAAAACTCATTACCGGTACAGTAATAAAATAAAATCACCCTGTAAGATGGTGTGGATTGTTGTAATAGGTCCAAAATGGTCGACTGATGATGATGGTGATGTCCATCTCTTTTTTCTTCCATCCGTATCGAGGCTATTGTAATAAGAGCAGAGTGTTCAATGACTTCTACGCTGGAAAAAGTCATTGAAACTTCCCTGGCTATTTTGCTGATATTTCTAGGACAAAAAACAAACAGGGAAAAAAAGTTAAAACTAAGGTTAATGCCTTCACTAGAACTCCATCATTACAAAAATCTCATAACACCCAATTACTCATAAATTCATACCTTAATATCGTCTACGTTTTAAGTAAATGCTTCAAAGATTATAACCCACTATGTCAGTGAACTTCAGATAAACTACCTTCATTTATACGACTCATCTAAAGCCTAAACTACGTTAACTATGAATTAATTTGTAGTTATATAATTAGAAACGATTAAATAAGCTCGATCTGGTATTAGATAAAAGTAATGCCAAGATTCAAGAATACAGGTACTGAGTATAAATTATAATTCAACGGACAGGTAATTAGAGAACTTGTCAAAGAAAGCCATTTTATATTTCAAATCAATGTTTTGGTGACTTTTAATTGCAAATGACGATTTTCATTAGCTTGGCCAATGATAATTTTAAATATTTACTGATAACATTTTCTTTTTTATCAAAAAAATGTTTTCAGTAAGTTTGTAACTTGGGAACCGGAAGAGGATTTGTGTATTTGAAGTAATTCTGATTCAATATTCACCATAATTATATTATTCTTAAACATACACTTACTTAACATTAATATAAAATACTATTTCATAAATTATTTAAGATATTAAACTGTTATTGTAAATATAATATACCGGTAATAAGATTAATATTTCCGAATTTTCCAACAAAAAAAAATGTTAGAAACCAAGCAATAGATGAGAAATCCGGCTTAGGGCGAGAAACTTTCAACTCCACCCCAAACTAATTAAAATTCAATCAAAATCCACTTTGTCGGTTTTTCTTTCAGAATTTGATTCAATTAGTTCACCGAACTTTGTAAATTTAAGAAATTGGTTATGAGTTTACTAATAAAAATGCTAAACAGTTAAGAAAAAACTTGTAACAAGACATTGCTGTAATTAATTGGTACAACAACATTATAACAACAAGCTAAACATTACTGGATTATTGCTGCTACAGTATAACAGCTATATTATTATTTTAATTAACCAGCTAAGATGTTAAGAAGTCTAAGAAAAGCATTGCCACATATTAAGTAAATCACTAAAATTCATACAAGTACCGGTATGTGTTTACAGTGCAATAATTTTTATACTGTAGTATTTTTAGCATACCGTAATTGAATGCAGAATAGAGTTGTACTCCCCGTACAATATCGAGTAATAGATAAAACGCAGAGTACAATATTACGTTTTAAAGTAATCTCTGGTGCTCAAAATAACGTTATTATACTGTATATTAATAATTTATTACCGTACTGTAAAATCATAATGGTTGACATCATGACATGCAAATCACGTAAGTAAAGTGATGGTTTACAACCACACAGTAATTGTTACGTACATTAACGTTACCAGAAATCATCAAAAATAATCTTCAAAGAAATTAATCCAACAAAAAATCGTAATTGATTATTCATATTTAATATTTACCTTAAAATACAAAAAAGATCCGTCCTATTGTCTTCGAAATCCATTGACAACATTCACCTGAATTCAAAAACAGCTGTGATCAGGTGTTATTAATACGGATTATAGCTTTATACACGACTAATTAACTTATTCTAATTTAAGATAGTTTGTCGTCTAACTGAAAAGAAAATCATTGACATTAATTAAAATCAAATTAAAGTTACAGAATGATGACCAATAATTCTAGTTAGCTCTAACAACTGACGTGAAATTTGACTTAAACCAGTATAAGCGATTATGTATTCATATTATGTATATAGAGTGCGGCTATTAGCAAGTCAATTATTAAGGTCAAACGCATAATCGTGAGAATAGTTAAATCAAATCGTGGATTAAAAACAGTAGTCTATTTACAAGTTGCATTATTTCATAATCTGATAACCGCCATCTAACGAAAGAACTGTATAACTTTACGAAGCGCAAAGTTTAAAAAATCCAAGAAAATAGATTTCATAATTACAAATTTGTCAATTAAAATAAAAATTCTTTTAAGCAATAGGAAAACATGTTATAATACGGGCGATCTATGAGAATGTATGCTAAGTTAAGAAATACCGGTATAACCATTTTTTTAATTAAAATAAACATCCATAATCCATTAACAGTGGAATGCATTAATTCAGTTCAGCTGATATAACCATATTTCTCGTCATCTTTCATATAATCACTCAAATTTTCAAAATCTTTTTTTATTCTCTCTAAGAAAACACATCAAATCAATTATTAAATCAAAACTAACTTAATACTATACTTTAATTACCATGATTATCCTGGAATGTTCCACCAAATCCACCATACTCTTCTGCTATGCAATGACGAGGGACTTCATCAAATAAAGAATCCCATCGTTTACCATAAATATACACCTAAGTTATAAAGAACATAAATGTTATTACATTATTGCTTATCAATTGCCACCAGATATCTAAAATGTCATTAAAAGTAAAAGATATGCCTCCAACCAAGATTAAACAATTACAGTACATCAAGTAATTAAAAAGCACAGATTAGTAAAAATTAAATTCTAGTATTTGACTGTGATGTAATTAAAACTCAGTAGTGAAACGTTACACAGGGTAAATTTATAATGAGAATGTTACAGTGTTAATCCTGACCACAAGGAGTGCAATGCAATAAATTAACAAGTAATAATGGTTAATTCAATTAGAATTAATTATTGCAATACAGAGTGTCACTGATAAAAATAGCAAAACCGTACCCTTTTCTTTAACTTTTCAGTTAAAAACATTTTAAATGTCTTAAGAATCGCTTGAATAGCCGGAATTACGTTTATAAAATGCATTGCTTTCACCCTCAAAGGCATCCCCATCTATTAAATACAAAGCATAATTATTCAGTTAGTCAAATAAAAAATAAATCGACACTTGTACTAACCAGAACACATTTTACGTATCGGTATAGAAACCTGGGATTGCTTTGAGCTAGAATCTGGAATGGAATACTGCTGACGTCAAGAATAAACACAACACCATGTTTTTGAACTTCAGTATGCAATAACATGGCATCTACCATAATAATACTTAATCGCAACAACACATACACGTCATCCGTCGGTAACAGTCTATTTAAATACATGAATTATTTTAACTGTTAATTAAGCTCGTAAATAAAAGAATTTGCAAACATTTATTTAAATTTAATCATAACAGAGCCGAAATGTGGGAGCCAAAGTGTGCTATTCCCCAAACAAATGTTTGCATTACCTACTTAATAATTTATTTTAATTTTACTTGGATAAATTGATGAGAATAACAGGTCTCCCTTTGTCATCAACTTTGTCAAAATCCGTTGATACAATTCTGAAAGGAAAAAAAAATTCAACATACAATAAAATATGTAATAAAAAGATTTTTGACAAAGTTATATTAGTACAGGTATTGTTAAATGATCAAATAAATTACCCTCTGGTGCAGTATTCAAATAGCACATCGTCTTCGTAGATGTTTCTATTTTTATACCACTGTGGATATTTCTTTCTCAGCTGATAATAACGGTTAATTTTAATTTTTGTTTTGTCCATATCAAATTTGCATCCAAATAAAAATTTGAGTACAAAATCATCATCTGATAAAACGACACCCAGTATTAAAAACCGTTACATAATAACAAATAAGCTGATTCACAAAATAATATACAATTACCAGTTCTGGGATTAAAATGTTTATTGGAAGCTTGACTAAACAGCCACTTCTGGATTTCTTTTACACATTCCAGTTGAGTATCAGACATTTGATCAACAATGGATTTAAAATGTAAACACGGAGCTTCAGGGCTTTCCAATTCCGCACTCATTTTCAACTTCTAACAACTCTCTGCTCAACTACTATAACAATGCAAAGTTAAAATAAAGTTTGATCAAAAGCCTCGTATTATTTGGCTTGAAACTGAAAGCAACAGTATCACTTTTACCTAATCAACCATTTGAACAGTCAATTGGAAATTCCCCAAATGACGAATACGATCGATGTTTATAGTTATTAGAGTTGTAATAGTGGGTGGTGGGAGAGATATGTGTCATTGAGTTTTATGTTTTACCACATGTGTCTTTTTATTTGAACAACTTTTTTCACTGCCATAGATGCAAATGTTTAGTACAGTATTATTTTTTTAAATACTAGTCAAATAAATATGTCACATTATATGGCTTTAGTATACAAGTACTGTACAAGTCATACATGGTGAACACAAAATTAAAAGTTTTACCTTAAAAATGGTGAGTCAAGAAGTATATATTTCCCAAAAGAATCCATTGTCATTTTGTGAAATCTTCACAGATATAATTCTTTGCTTTTGTCTGAATCACAGATAACAATAATTAATTAGTAAAGTGTAATTATGTACAAAAAACACTGTTAGCACAGTGTGGTATACATTGCAGTGAAACCATTATTTAATTTGTTTAGTTATATTAAAAAATATCTTAGAATAAAATAATAAAAAACGATTAAAAATCACGAGTGACACTCTGTACTCATTATTGTAATAACTTAACTCACTTTACATTAAAATTTACTACTGCATTTTAAATTGACCTTCAAAGAGCTACCTTAATAGTAATCTATAATTGCAGTATAATTTTAGGTAATGCATGCATTATCTAACATAATAAACCTAGAAAAATGTGGGTTAAAACTCACCCTGTACACAATACTCCATCCTAATGACGTCATAAGAGGAAAACATTTTCGACCAGATAAGAATTTTATTATGTAATTACAATAGCCATATGCAATGATTGCTAAATTTGCATATTAAAGTATGCAATTTGGTGACGTTACTGTTTGAAGACGAAAAATTTGGGGGTTAAATAAAAGTGAAAATCTCCGCCCTCTAGGTCGTCTTAACCAATTAATTTAGCGGCCAAAAAGAGTGAGAGCCAATGGAAAAAAGAAGGAATCCGATGAGATGGATAGCTAAGAAAAAAAAAGAAGAAAAGGGGGGGGGGGGGGGGAGAAGAAGGGATACTTCCAAGCAACTGCCATCTTTTCAAAAGTTTAAAAGTTTTAGTTTGCGAAAGTTTGTGGGTGTTGGCTGTTGTTTGGTTCTAGTACTTACAAGTTCAACAGACGAAAAAAAAAGAAAATCCATAACGTAAGTATACTGTGTATTTTTTTTAAAAAAAATTTAAAAAATCGTTAAAAAACTGCTATAGATTAAAAATGTTGACTAAACAAATTGTACAAATTTATTAACTTTGATAAAGTTTATAAATTAATTTTTTAAAATCCAAGAAAGTTATTTTTAAGTCGATCCCTAAATTCTGCCGCATTTTTTCCACCGCATTTTAAAATTAATATAAATATTTAGCATACAAATATAATTTGAAATAGATACGATATAACCTTATAAGTTATAAATATAAAGTTAAAATTTTCTTATACTTTTTCCTGTTTTTTCTTTTCATTGCAAAGTCATTTCAAATGTAAGTTACTGTATTAACTTAATAATTTAAATGATACTATTATGTGTGTTGAATTTTCATCTATAATGTCAAATTTTCAATACAATTTTCTTTTTAAAAGCTATAATATTCATGATAATAATCACTAACATTCAGACCTTTGATAAACATGATTTGTAATTTAAATGAGAGATCTGAACTTAACCAAGTGAACAATTTGAAGTTATTTAAAGAGTAGACAAGATATGGTGTGGCTGGAAAATAAGTTTAAAAGGGGATGTAAGGACGAGGTCTAAAGCAAGATCAATTTCTTTTTAAGAAAAGCCAGATGTGTCCAAAGTAAATGAGATTTACACATTTGTCTCCCCACCCCACTTCCTCAATACTCAAACCAGCTCTCTTTAAACGGCCACCCACACATCATCCAAAACATAAGGAAATTGCATTGATCTTGGAAGATGCCCACTTAATTCAAAGGCCAACTACCCTTTCTACCCCACCCAACTTCTTTCAATTAAAGATCAAAGGTCAACACACATGTTTACACGCATCAAATGGGGCCTTCTAAATTAATTCAAGCTCTACTTTTAACTCAGAGGTCACATTTGGCATTTTCATTTCCGCAATTTGCATAGAAAATATTGTTTTACATGGTAAATACAGTACAACGTTACTTCACTAAATCTGAGCTTATTATGAATAAATACAGTACAATTAAACAAACTGCTCTGTTCAAACACCTAGTAATCGTATTGAATAATATAAGTTGAATAGTATTTCAAAAATCAGTTATTAGTAATGATAAGCAAACTGAAAATTGTAATGGTTGATATTTGCAACACCCTGTAATGATGTTTCAGGTCATTAACTTGTAAAACTACTTCCTACGCATTCAAAATTTGAATTAAACTCGTTTTCATTTCAGTTTTACTGAATATCAACAATATGTCACCTATTTCTTACTTTGATTTATTCTAAATGAATAATTGAATCTCAATAATTCAGATAATAAGTAATCGAGTACAATAGTTACTAAAGTTTGATGTTGGCTAGACAGAATCATGATTTTTGCAAATACAGTACAGTAATGTAGTTTATAAACAATTGAATACATTTTACTCAAATAAGATTTACTTGTATGGCGATGTTAATGTTGTAAGAACATTATCCAAATTTTGAAACATTAGTTAACTATTACCGTAAACAATAAAATAAAAAAAAATTCCCCAAGAGTCCATAAATTATGCAAATGTGACCAAAAATATTCTCAATGTTTTGGTATGTTATCTTGGTTTGAAGAATAATTTGTTACTCCATGTTGTTTCGCCCACACAAATTTACCTCTGACCTCAAGGAAGACATTACGGGGGGGTAAACGTCAATTCTCACACAATACATTTTTTTCCCTTTTCACATTTTTACTGACCACAACAACGATAAATAACAGATCGAACGGTCATTTAAACTTACAAAGTCACGCTTTTAAAGGTTAACATGTCTCACTTTTTTTCTGGTTTAACCAGTACAGTGGCAGTACCCGTCAATAAATTATTTCTACAGTATCAATACTAATACTGTACTGTAGTACATGTACTGTACTACTTGTGTACAATTAAACACATTCTTTCTACAGAATTTATTAGTAAATTTAATACTGTATTGCAAACTTATAATTCATTTAATAATAAACAAAGAATATAATTATTTGACTAAACAACAACACTCTGTATTATAGCCTGTAATACTTTTACAATTACAAACGTTAAATTTGTAGGATGTTGTAGTTGTTTATATGTCCAGTGTAGTATGCACTTGTCATGTAAGAGTTTTCAAGTGCTTGAGAGCCGAGATTTAAATTGGTTAGAAACTGGTTGACCGAAATTCCAATGCCTTTTGTAAAAAGAAAAAAGAAGGGTCCTTCTTCTGCTCCAACAACCCCCTACCGCCCTCATATAAAATCCTTCAATCTTCAATTCAACACTCGTGAGAAATGTGGTGCAATTTTTTTTCTTCTTTCCCCCAACAAAAATACTCATCTCGATTCACCCATGCACCCTTGAACATGACAACATCCCCATCCCATTCCTCAGCAAACTTTTATTTTTTTGTTGCTGTTGGAGGGGACAACAGGCAGCTGTGAAAGGACCCACACATTCCCCAAAGGAATTCCTTTACACACTTATTATCAGTCACCCTCACACTTTATATTTTTCATTAATTTAGTCGCCTCTACAGTAGACTATAAAGTTAAATATAATACAGT
Organism: Helicorthomorpha holstii; assembly: GCA_013389785.1. Taxonomy (NCBI): domain Eukaryota; kingdom Metazoa; phylum Arthropoda; class Diplopoda; order Polydesmida; family Paradoxosomatidae; genus Helicorthomorpha; species Helicorthomorpha holstii. Next base: position 28,314,561 of record JAAFCF010006596.1, on the reverse strand, counting down.
TTATTAATCAATCTTCATCTGTCTTCATCCTTAATTAGCTAATTAAAATTTAGGAACTTTTTCTTACAATGAACAAAGCAAACTTTGTGTTCCTCCTTCACTTTTTGGATTTGGCTAATAGCTAAAATGATGCCACTTGAATTATGCGACTAACTGTTGTTTGACTTACCAAACAACAATAAGTCGCTTAATCCGGTATAGTTATTAATAATTAACAGTTAATAAAAATTTACCCTACTGTAGTGACTTCTTGTTCATGCAATTTGAATAGAAAGTTTTACGAAGATGAGTTTTTACAATAAAATGGTTTAAACATTAACAAAGTTTATTTTTTTAAAAATAAGTTATTTTAAAAATGCAAGCTCCACCCACTTTAATTTTCACTCCTTTTAGACATCCATTTAAAAATGTCGCATTAACAATCCACCCAAAAGAGGGTAACGACTTGCCAACAAATCTTTTAACAGTACTGTATTTTTTTTAAGAGTTAGAAATTATGATGTTAACGCAAATGCTCATTTGACATGCCAATTAAGTTAGAATATCTTGGCAAAATACGAGATGAATGATAACATTTTAGTTTTTAAAAACTTTTCTAATCTTTTTTGGTTTGGTTTAAATAAAGATGGAGACTTTAAAAGACAAAAGCAGTCGCAATGGGTCAAAGGCTAACCTAAACGAATCGAACATGCCCTTGCTGGAAGATGATATCGAGAAAGATAAAATCGAACTAAAGGAAAGAGCTTCCACCAATTCCAAAGAAGAAGACGAGAAAGATGATTCCAAAACAGAAAAGCAGGAAGATACCACGACAGAAGAAATTCAACCAGCAGCCGAAACTGCTGCCAACGGAGGAAAGAGTAAAAAAGAAAAAAAACCCAAAGATGTACCCCAAGGACCATCGGGCATCACCAAACTGAGCATTGGGCTTAATGTCCTCGACAGAGATGACAAACACAACAACGACCACGTCAATGTAATAGTTCATATGCATTTTTAGTTATAACTATATAATAATTTTACCATTTCTCTTGTTTAGATCCAATTCGAGGACATTATTTGCGAGCCTGATAGCAGTCATAGCTTTGAGGGCATCTGGCGATTAACCTTTATTATCTTCTCGGCAGTCAAATTGTGGTTCTATCGTCTTCTGTCCGCCCTCATTGCAATTCCATGCGCTATCTTTTTTGGTGTCATTTTCGCCATATTCACTAGTGTTTACGTCTGGCTCATAACACCCATAATGAAAATCTTCCAGATCAACATTCGCATCCTGCAAAAAGTAAATACTTCAGTTTTTACATTAGAAGTCATAAATTTTGTGCAAATTAAACAATTGTTCCTAATGAGCGGCAGTTCGAGGCAATCGTGACTACTTTATGATTACTAATACTATTTCTTGATATTTTGCAGTTCTGGTCGTTGTCTTTCCGGGCAATTTTTGATCCAATTTTCCAGTCAATTGGTCAGACGTTCAGCAGTGTTCGTGTTCAACACAATACGGTCTAAAACAATTCCATATACAGTACGTCACTACAACGCCATTTTCGTTTGCAGTATAACTCGAATTATACGCTTTTTATACGCTTTTTTATAATATACAGCTCTCTTTTTTATTCAAACTTTTTTTTTACCAATTGATTAATAAAATTTGTTCCTATTTAAATTAATTAACAGTCGACGTCATAGTACTAATCGACAACTGTCTTAATATGACAAAATTTGAAAACGTTTTTCGGCGTTTCCCTTGACAAATTCGTCTATGATCAATGTGAGCCAGTGCTATGACAATTCCTTGACCACTAAAAACGATATAAGCCATGTCGCTAAGACGAAAAAATTCGGTGTTCCACTTGGGAGCATTAAATCCAATCACATCGCATATGAATGTCACTGTCCAGAAGATTCCCATCACAAACAGCAACTTCATTGTTACATTCACCCTATACAAAAGTCGAGTAAAACGTTGAATTATTAGTTTACATAAAATTGAAAATGATTCTCACATGTTCCTTCTTCTATGCTTATTGACCACATCAGTTCCAATAGAAGCAAAATTAATAATATAAATCGTTAAACCAAAGAAAATCAGATTAGCAATCATTAAAATTCCCATTGGTGCATAATAGTAGATGGCAGTCGGCACACTTGTGTTGAACCAACAATAATAGCTCAATTGAGGATCTAGAATAGTTGCTAAATACGAAGGCATTGGTGTAAAGTTAGCGGCTAAGACCAACGTTGTCAAAATTAATGGCATTCCCCAAGCATACAGATGGTACATCTTCAACCTCATAATACTCGAAAGCCCAGAAAAACTACATGGCGATGTTTGCATATGAGAGAAGAACCTCCACGTTTCAAATGCGATGACATTCAGCCAGAAAATAGCCGTCATATAACTGAAGAAAATAGTCACAAACATCAAGTAACAAACAGGAGCATTTGCAACTTCCAAAATAAACGGTTTTATAGCATACAAAATGTACATCGTAGTCAAACAGCCCAAATGCCAAACTAAACATTTATTGTGGCAAGTTGGTATGAAAAATCTCAATTTTAGGCCCAAACTGATCAACAGGAAAATAGCCGATGTCACCGTCAATCCATAAATCGTCCAATACACATAATAGTATATTTTTCTCCTTTTGGCATCCTCAGGACGGCGACAAACGACCAAGTTGTCATCTTTATCAATAAAATAGTCGGTTAAGTTATAGAGTTCACCTGTGGTCAACACTCTGGCTGATAAATTGAACTGGATATCATAATCATATTTAGTCCATTGAAGTCTTGCAGAACAATTTAGAAAGACGTTACTCGGTGGTAAACAAATCATTCCATTTCTGTTTACAGTCAAATTGCTGGTCATATTGGATAGAGGAATAGACACATTGACAAGATTGCAGCAGGTCTGGTTGATAAGGTCCGGTGGACAAGTACATAAACAGCCATGGGCGAAACACACCAGCAGCAGAAGCAAAAACATTGCCAATGCCAGAACAAACAGTAGTATCAGACACTTAGTAATACTGAAGTGTTTTGGCAATT
>JAAFCF010006596.1:28243147-28303665 GCA_013389785.1 Helicorthomorpha holstii | reverse complement strand
AAGTGTTGATCAGTCACAAGTCAGATGACGCTATTTAATATGTATTTGGCAATATCAGGAACACATTACAAGACCAATTAGCCGTTTCAAAAATAACCGTGCATAATTTTATTATTGTTTTGGTCGCTTCTTTCGACTGTAAATACGAAAAGTTTAAAGTTTTCCAAGCCTACTTAATTTTTATTTTTGATTATTTATTCTAAATAGGAAATACTGATGTTTACATTTATGTCAAAATCATTCTAAATTTATATAACTTGTATATTTCGTAACTAAACTGCATAAACTCCTCTAAATGTGGTATTGGTACATGTAGTATGTGAATGTAAAGTTATTGGTCGGAATACAAGATTCTTTAGCAAGTCATCAAACATGCCAAAAGTTCTTGCCAGCAAGGAAAATAATTTTATAAAAATCCATCAATCAATTAAAATGACTTCCGTTTTAATTAAATAACTTACGTAGGTGACATATACACTTATTAAAAGCCAATTCATAACACAATACTTTTCAATAATATTTCCATCTAAATATAAAAAATATTAAAACTAAACAAGACTAGAAAATTGATCGGTAAGCTGATGTTCCTTAAAAACTACGCCTGGCAAGAAAAAAGTACAGTACTTGCAAAGTGAATAAAAAATATGCCATTAATAAAATGACAGAGTCGAGAAATTTGACCGTATCCATCTGATGCAGATACGACATCACGATATATACTTGATTGCAAAAGTTACAAAGCAAGTGACAAATACTAGCACATGGCAAATTTCAATTGTGCTACTTAACGCTGACATTTGTTATCGCTAAAATTGCGAATTTAATGTACAATAAAACAATATTGGCTGCACAAATAAAAAGTTTCACTTTCCCATCATAATCCCATCTTCCATAATATCTAGATATCGATACTGTAAAAAACATGGGACAAATTATTTATAGCCTTAACTGGTTGTGAGAAATCGCGCTGCATGCCGTCAATGCATGTTTGGCATCGCACAAAAGTTACAAACACGGAATTGATAACAACCTCTTGGAACAACTGATACCAAACAGGCGATGACCGCGATTAGCATGAGAAGCCCGGTCATTAACTGGGAGTCATAATCTAATAAATAGCTGAAATAACATAGTACACTGTACAAATAACTTAAAAAGTTTCACTTCCAAAATTCCATCTTCCACAAAATGATTGGTCTTTTCCCACAACCATTTATTCCTTTTTCTCTGCCACCTAAAACCAACATGGAAAAATGCCTTGACTGGTTGTTTACTTGAGGACTCAAAACCGGTTTATCATCATTAACCCTGTCTCGTTGATCAATTTCCATCTCATCGTCTGAATCGCTAATGTCTTCAATTTCATCTCTTTCATCAGGCGATGGGAACATATCTTCACTGATTCCTTCATCGAAATCAGTTAAACGTTGTTGAAATGTTTTCATCTCCAAAGTATTTGGCCATCGATGGTGACCATCTGGAGTCATCGGTGACGTTTTGCTCAAACAGTTGGCGTAGATTCGGTGCTTATCATCTGAAACTGCCGCTAAAGATCTATCAATATAGCTTAAACTTTTTGGAAAAGACTGAGGATACATTGGTGTGGCTGGTAATGAACAACTAGCACCGCTACTACAGTTTTGAACTACACTAGTGGCTCTAAATCCACTTTCTGAAGTAGCAAGACCATTTTCAGAACCTGGAGTTACCAAACCTTTTTTAACTTCTCCATTATCATTTTGCGCTCCAGTTGCAAACGCTGCAAAAGTTGCTCCAGAAACTTCTGCTTCTGCAGAATCTTCAAAATCAATCAATCTCAAACTTTTCTGATCTTCTTGAAACTTCTTCTCGTTAACGTCAGGCGATATAAAATCTTTTATGTCTGGTATATTCTCTAACGAGTCGTGATTTTCGCATTTTCTCGTTTTCGCAAGTGTTTCTGGACCTTGACACAATTTTTTCGGGGTATTGTGTGCTCCAATTGAAATGGCATCGATGGATGAACTGTCACTCAAGTCGTCCATCAGACCTCGCTTTTCCAACTGCTGAATTTTCAGAAAGTTTGGAACTGACAACATTCCAGTTTTACCATTGTAAATTCTTTTGTTATTTGTTGAATCAAGCAACAACGGTTTCAGTGTTGCTCGGTCAGTGTGGTTTGCTTCTTCTTGTCCACTTTGAACACTGTCTGAACTGTTACTCAAAGCCACATAAGTCGCAGCGTTAAATGCCTGTGGCCTAAACAATGTTGTAGTATTAGATATTCGATCTCGTAGAAATTTAAAATTATTTTGACTAAAGGACGCCGTTATAGTCGGCTTTTTGGTAGCGACAAGCTCAACCTTGTTGTTAGAGGTAAATTTAGCACTGCAGTTGAAAGTGCTTTCACTTTTTGGTAAACGTTTCAATTCCCATGATGGAACTGATGAACGTGAATTTACTAGAGACTTAGGTGCATGTTCCTCTATATTAGTAGCTTGAGTCGTTGAAGTTTGATAAGGAAGAAGTAAAATTAAAGTTGGAACTGCGACAGCTAAATGCCGACTTCTTGGAGACGGTTTGGTACCATTTACTACAACTTTCTCCCAAATTTCCAAACCTTTTAAAACATTAAAAAGCTCAATTTAACATATTTTAAACTTAAACCCAATACATACTAAAATAATATCTCCAAACGTCTTGCTGCAATTGGCCAGATCGTTCGCCACCAAAAACAACCATTGAATTTAAAATTTTACAAGCACTATGACCATGTAGCTCAGCAGGACCTCCTTTGCACCGAACCCGACTCCATTGACGGCAAGCTAAAAGTGCATGTACCTTAGCAAATCTCTTAAATGGTCAGTTAAAAAAGTATCTATACTAAAATCCCATCTCCAGAAATCCCCTTTGGCTTGTAAATCAGTCATCCCACCATAAACCCACATAGCACCATCAAATATAACAACGGAATGATCGTGTCTTCCAGTCGGAACTTCACAGTTACCCATCGGTTTGCACAACCTCCACACTTCAGAGTCTATAATAACAGTCGCTGCTGTCAGTTATATCGATTTTTTAACCAATTAAAAGACAAACTAATTACCCAAATCAAATGCCCATAGATCTGAAATTGATCCTTTGAGATCTCTGTAACCTCCATAGATGTACATAAAATTCTCGTAAATGGCTGCTGTGTGACCTCGACAGCCTTGAGGACGAGGACTTGTTGCCCCTTGAGACGCTTTTTTCCAACAATCAGAAGCTGAATCACATACAGAATCAAAACAATCATCAAAGAATTAAGGAAATTTCAGACCAAACAAATGACTCCACCGGGAGTCTCTTGACGACAGTTGTTCAAATACTAACATATTAAATTAATCCATATACCGGTAGTGAACACCATGCAATCACAACACAACAACCAACTTAAAATCAAACATTCAACATTTCATGCTACGTAGTAAAAATTTCATACTTTTGAATGTAAAACTAATTTTAGAAAATATCACACACGATATGAATTAATTCTTTAATCCGACTACAAACCTATGTGATAGCACCATAATGGAGTCTCCCCAGTAGAAGCAAAACCAACTTCACCACCAAAAACATACAATTTTCCCTATTATATTATAAATTAATATTTAAATTAGATTAATTGTGCATTATAACAGTGAAAATGCTTCTTTACATTGTATCCAGCGATTGTATGGTCTTGTAAATTACTTGGAGAATCTCCTTTACTTATAAGTTCAGTCCAAACATGTTCAGCTATGCGAAAACAACAAGACAAGATAGAATGAGATTTTCTAGGCTTATAAGAGACGTGTTAGATAATTAAGTGAAAGCAATTATTTGAACCATGACACGTTCGCTGAACATAAACTTAATTAAGTACACGAAAATTGCTAATTGTAGCAAATACAAAGCCTCACATAATCCATGAATGAAGATTAAGCTGCTTGGATGTTTGCATTTAATGAAGTAATTACACAAAAATGACAATCTCACTAAGTCCATAAAAAAGCATCATTCTGGCTATGACAACCGTCACATTCAATATTTCATGCTCTTTTCTAATAATTTCAGGCATTTCGAATCAATATTTTTATTTGAATAATGTTAATGATCAGAAAAAGTTGGCAGTGATGACAATCGGGAAAAAAATCAATAAATATACAATAGGGTTAAACCAGGACCTTCACGAAATCAAATATTTCTGTGAGGGCCTATCAAAGAAGGATACAGGCCCCACAATTAAAACATTCACCACTCAACCTTATAACACCATTCATAACAGTACGATTCCATTCTTATAACCCAAATGTGCATATTGCAGTATACAGTATGTGCTTTAGGTGCTTGGCCCCCGATAGCAATAAACCATACATTACATCCGGCTCTGACAATAACATTGGGCATTCAAATGCAAAAGTAAAAAAATAATAATGACGAAAGAGAGTAAGAGGGAAGAGAAGGGATGCAGAGAACCATAACCATAAACAGCCCTACAACACCAGGCATATTGATGTAACGGCTTCAACTCGGTAGGAAAAAGCATTTAAAGTGAGGGAACCGAGAAGAAAATAGAGAAGTCAGTGCTCCTTGCCACACAACATTTCATCCCTTCATTCTCACTTGCTAAAACCATCTAATTATCTCATTCAAACTTCAAGGAAGATATTTACACATTCAAAAGCAATGACAAGACATTTCCATTTCATATTTCTCTTAATTTCTAAATCAGCTATTTGATTGAAACAATGTTATAGATCTTGCATTGACTGAATAAATGTGTGCAAAACAAACGCCTTAAATTAACCAGGCTTTTTGTTGTTGCAAGATATGTCATTGTCAAAATATGATGTATTCTCTATCACCGTAAATAATTTGTTTGATTAATGGTAAACAGTTTTAAGTTTCGACAAGATTTCATGTTAAGGAGCTGGGGTTCTTTTGTCTTGTCGATCAGCTGTTATGTCATTCTTATACTAACTGATAAAATTTGGTACTTACACAAACTGTATTTCCAGAAATCCTTAACCGGAATGTTTCCATTTCGTCCTCCTAGCATATAAATGTACCCATCGTGTACACAAACTGCTAATTTGCTGCGACTGCATGGCACTTTGCTTCCAGCTGACGGACACAACGTTGACCACATTTTATTTTTATTTCAATTCACATTATGTTTAACCTATAGTAGTAAGAATAACAACAACATTAGTACAGTATTTAATTATCATGTTAAAAAACAAGTAATATTTCTTTGAAAAAATTAGTTTCAAATGGATATTAAAATACTTTATTTTGTAAAAGAAGCGTAGCAAATTAAATTATTAGTTGATTAAATAAATATATGCTCTAAAATCACCCATTCTTTAATTTCGCGACGCCAATAAAATTCTTCTCAAGTGATTTCTTCGTGTTACTATACTTCGTGTTCTTCGTATATAACAGAATATCTTAATATGTTCAAGTAAAATTCTCTTGCAAGCCAAATATTTGGTGTAGAACAAAATTAATCAAAATAGTAATTCATTTTGACATTTTATTTTGCTCTCGAAGGAGCAACTAATTGCCACATATCGAATTTGAATCGATAGTTGCGATCGATAGGTAATAAATGACATTCAATTCATAATGATTTTATCTTTAATAAGAGTAAATATTTCTTTTACCTACTTGGCATTTCACTAACAAAACTTGGCCTCGTCAATTTAACAAAATTACACTTTGTAGAAATAATTTTCAATAACAATAAATTTAATTTCCCAAAATCATCTCCATACACATTTTCCGCCATTTATGTACTGTATCTCAAATCAAAACAAAAACCGACTTAACCGTCTGAAAATAATTTATTCAGTATTCACTGTCGACATTCTACACGATTAATTCTATAATTAATAATAATTAACTTACGTTTAACACGCCACGACATAGTTAAGGTCCTCATTTACAATTTCATGCCGATAAAGGAATCAAAATATGACAGCAAGAATTTCTTTACAGATTAATGCTCTCATCCAATCTGTACTCTTGTAAAATGTACCAATGACGTTTAGCGATCGCTGCGCAAATGTCCATACAAGCTTTGTTTACGCTTAAATGTAAGAAATACCCTATCCTCCAATATTTCTTTAAATTTATATGACGCAACAACATTGAATTACATTGTTATCTATAATGTTGACTGCTTACGTTTACCATATCAACAATAAATCAAAAGTGCATGATGCCTTTAAAACTAAAGAATTACAAATCTTTTTAATGGATTTAAATCTAAACGTTATCTTGTGTAAATCCCATAAAATAAAACAGCTAACGTGCGAATAGAATACGTACTGTTAATGTATAATAAAATCGGACAGTTGTCACGTCTAGTTAAGCTTTTATCAGCAGCATACTATCCTGAACTGCTTGCGGCAATTTGCAGAAAATTTTTATACGATTCATTTAAATTAGCCGTAATTGTTAATTTACTTTCAAATTTAGCTTGTTAAATATAATTAGAATTGATATCTACAATGAAATACGACATGCCAGCTGCAATTTTCATTCTTGGGTCATTTCTAATTGGTAAGTCTAATCTATTAATAATTCACTAAAATAAGAAACAGCTCATGTTTACAATAAATTATAGGTTAATATTAAATATAAATAATAATATTTTCCATTGTCAGGAGTTGCTTACTGTCAGACAACGGCTGGAACTCCACCAGCATCTGAAACAAATACTTCAACAGAGGTAAAACCATCAGTTGGTGTCTAGTTTGATGAGAAACGTCATCCAATTTGCATTATTATGACATTATATATATACAAAATAATAAAAATATATCTACTATAAGCACAATAATAAATAAATGTCTATTACAGAAATCGATATCTACTGAAGTTTCAACGGAGGCTTCTACAACATCGGTTCCACTTCCTGGTAATTTGCATGCTTTTTGTAATTTAGCATACCGAGCTTGTACATAACTTGAACAAATTAATATACAAGTCTATAAGAACTGTCAACATATTGCTTACTGTACAGTTTAAGGATAATAAATGCATAATTGTTTTACTGCAGAAACATTTCTGGAGAACTTAGCTTCCCAAAAAATTGAGCTTCCATCATGGTTGAAACCAGCTGTTGATGATCTAAAGAAAGTTCGTGGGGTTAATCCTTCTTTTGGAAAACTAAAGTCTTCATTGAAAATTATAAAGGACAATTTGACTTGCATTTTTCTTCAACTGGACGCCAGCATTTCTTTTAGTCAAGAGGGAAAACAAGCCAAAGTAGACACATGATTTAAATCGTTTGGTATAACCCATGACAAATGTTCACACTATAATATTAGGAAATGTCTGAAGTGAAAATGGAACAGCTGATTGGCTACTCTGGTGACTGTGGCGATGGACAACAAAAATCACAAACAATTTCACTTTGGTTTTATCATCAAGGCATTTTTACTCTTCAGTTCACGTTTCAAAAGGTTTTTATAATTAAACTATTAAGTTACAGCAACAGTCTAATTTAAACATATAATTTCACTTTTGTTTTTCCTTCATAGTTTTTTGGTTATTTATTTTATGATTTTGGATGTCGATTTTTAAGTTGAAGAGGCAAATATGCGTTTTAAAGCTGTAAAATGTTATTAATTTGGTCAGCTAATCGTTTATTTTACCTATAAACTAGAATGTGACCGATAATGTGTGGTACGTGAAATCCATCGAGTTAATAAATGGTATATACTATTGAATACAAGATTTACTCACTGAAATTAAATTAAACTTGATTTCACAGCTGCAACTTCGAAGACGATTGGATTGAGTATGCAAAGTGAAGTGTCAATTACTGCATCTGTAAGTAAAAGCTTCAGCTGCCTATTTCTGTTTCCAATTAAATTGTATGACGACAACAAGGATATTCGAGCTTACGTCATTTTAGAGACTATTTCAATACAAGCATACTCTGAATCAAACAAAATTGGTCCAGGTAAATTTTATATTGGCTATTAAAAAATCTCAAAGTAACATTTGTTTACCAATTTCTTGCAGAGTCTCTGTGTCCTTATCGTAGCGACACCACACCAATTGCTGTTGGATGCACTTTAGCTATAATCACAATATTAATTGGAGCTGGTTACGGTATTTACAGATCATTTTTCGTCAAAAAGGTTGACTATGATACCATGGAGGACTGAGATATTCACTTGTATTTGCAATAACTGTTGCAACATTTACTATACTTGTTAATCGAAGAGGCTTATTATGCAAAATAGCATTGTTTATAATTAGATGTACAATTACTTATAAATGTAGTTTTAGTTATGGTTATGTGTATAATATTATAAATACAGTAACATATGTAGTGTAATCAGAGCCGGATCTTCTCGACATATAAACGTGAATAGTGAAAATAGTTCGAGAATTTTGTTATTTTAAGTGAAATGTGTCAATGTAGTGCTGTATTTTCATTTTGATATTACAAACTATAAATCCGGCTCTGGATGTAAACTTGAAAAGCATATCACAGGCAATAATTACAAAGCTTAACTAACTTGATGTAAATTATTAAATTAATTATACATAAATGTCTCGATAAATGAAATTAGCCATTTCGAATATAAAACATCTCAGCTGTCAATTAAGATTAGTGTATAATTTTCAGTTGAGGTGAAACGTCCTTCCTGCGTGCTTCCATTTCAAAGTGGCCTAATATTTCAATATTAATGCACATTCAATTGTATTTACAGTATGTCAGTTATAATCAGTAAAATTAATTAAAATTATTCGTATTTTATTACTTTTTTCCCCTCAATAAAGCCATTTAATGGCTACAAAATCAACTTGAAAGTTTTCCAAATTCACATCACAAATTTGCGACATTTTTTATACAAAAATCAAATCATTGGAAAACTTAACAATTATAATAAAAAAAAAACCTGTAACACAGTAACATGAGATTACGTTCTAAAATTACCGTTCTTAAATATGTTACTGTTCTGACTTAACTTATGAGGCACAAGAATGGATTTCATGAATCTTAAAACTGGACTGTTTTAAATTATTTCAAAATTGGTTTTTTTATCTAAAATAAACAAGGTCTTTGTACATGTTTTCAACTTTAAATTACATAAAATACTTAAAAGATCGGTCGTTTAGGTTAACTATTTTGTATAGTTTTAGTACGTTATTAAATTTAATAAACTTGTCCTAACATCAGTGATGTTAAGTTATAACTAGAACTTTCAACTTAAAAAGACTAACAAGACAAAATGGGCCTAAATTTAAACCTCCAATAAGTTAACAGTCTACAATATTTCACCTATAAATACTACGGTATTTTCAAAAGTAAACTTATCACATAACAAAAACATCACACATAAATATCAAATATCACTCAATTAGATGATCATTGATCACCAGTCAATTCATAATATGACAAAGTATAAAAACAAGTATTGTACATAAAATGGCTGGATAAGGCAGCTAATTAGTCGGGAATATCATCGAGTTCCATGTCATCGTCATGCAGACTATGTAATTCACTCAGTTGGATTACAATTCGGCAATTAAGAGACTTCATTTGCTCAAAACAGGATTTTAAGAGGGGATTCTGCTTGAAGTTTACTTCAGACAACGATGGAGCTCTTCTCAGCACTTCAACGTCAACTCCTTTATCATAAATAATCATTAATACAATAGTAAAGAGTCAAATTAAGAGGCATTATACTTGTGATGAAGTTTTTCTCAGCGTTCAGATGTTTGAGCTGTGGTAAGTTGAAAATAACAGAAGGAAGTGTGACGAAGTGATTGTGCGAAATGTCTAGTGCTTTCAGGTCCTGCAATTCTGACAGCTCATCCGGTAAACTGCTCAGCTGGTTATGAGACAAATTCAGTTCTACAAACAAAAAAACAAACGGATTCAATTGACATTGCATTGTCTTTTAGAAATGACAAATTGCGCACCTATGACAAAACCCCCATAAACGTCAAAATAATACAAAAAAAATTAAAATTAGTCAATTTTTAAAAACTATACTTAGTTTTTTAAGATTTCAAACTTTGTATCTAACAAATCACATTTAAAAACGTAAAACACAAATTTTATTCACAAAAATCCCAATTTTTTTTTTTAGAAATTCAACTTAAATTACTTTTCTTGTAAAAATTAGTGTCTCATAGCTAATTTTTTTTTGGCGTCCTATCAAACGATGCTCATTGGATGGGCCATCATGTATTGTTACTTCATTCCACATACGCAGCTGATAATAACTAAAATATTCAGTATACAGCTGTGAATATGGTTTTTAGAAGAAAAAGTTATTATTAGTTGAGTGATGAAGTTTTGTAACTGCGTGTAAACCACTGTACTTGCCAAAATATATACATCATTTTCACGTGATTTCAGAGGATGTAAGTTAAGTCTGCAGACTTTTTTCTTCACAAAAAATTTATTTTTAAACTCACGAGAAGCCTTATGTTTAATATTGCTCAACTATCAAACATTCGACTTAAAAATAAATAAGATTGTCATTTTCGTTACAGTGGAAATAAGGACACAAATTTCGCAATATACAGTTTGAAATGTTTAATTGAGTATTAGTTGAGCGTTTTTCACTGGATAAACAAAGCTAATGGGTATATACTGCACTATAGAATCTTTCTGGCAGAAGATGCTGTGTGCGATGATGAAAACGTTTAAAAATAGAAGTCATTGCAACACATGGCATCTAGCCATTGGAAACTTCCATGCATAAACACCATCTTCTCATTTTTTACTACTCATTTCATCATTTCTTCTGAATTTAAGCTCAAATCATAACAAACTATTACGAACAGTAATACAGTATACTTGTTTGTAATCAATAAGTTTTTAAATACTGGTATATACTGAATAGTAATAAACGGTGTTGTTAGTAAATCAATACTCATAATTTAATATTTAAAAAGTATTGTTACTCAGCTAAATAACTCTTTCTTTAGTTTTTTTTAAATGTAGGACTGAAAACTAAAATTTCCGCATTTGTGTCTCCTGACGTGTTATTTGAATTTTCAATAATTAAAGTAAGATCTTTACTTTAATTAGTGAAAGTTGTTAAGTTAATAAACTTTACCTGTTATCGAAGTGAATTTGAACATAAATTTGGGTGGAATTTTTTTGATGACATTGGAAGATAAATTAATCCAGAGAAGAATGGTATTTCTCATCAAATGATACACCGCATCAGGAACTTGCATCAGCAAACAATCAGAAAGATCTTTAAAACAAAATTCAACTCAGCATCATCACATTTTTCTTATCAAACAAAGTATCAAAACACCGTCAAATTGTATGCGTAAGATCACAAAAAATTAAGATACATCGTTTTTGTTAACAACTGAAATATTTACCTAATCTTTGATCTTCGTTAGCGTCCTGACATCGATGTACAACCCTAGTCACCGCCTGACCAGCCATTCTCGAAGGATAAAGCAGCACATTAGAGTCAGGCGAAGAATTTTCAGGAACCAAAACACTATTTATATCTCGCATTTTTACTTCTTCTTTAGCACTGCAGACGACAAAGTTTTCAAATTAAATAATAAAAATCCGTTTAAACGCTGAAGATCAACAGATAATAGTTGAAACTTTGATTTTGGTAACAAAAATCTATGCGGTTTCAAGTTGGACAATCGGTTATTGTGAACAGATGATGTTTTCTATTGAGTTTAAAGTAAGAAAATGAGAAAAAGTTGCAAAGTGGCGTGCTTTTTGTTGTGTTTTGATTTCGCAATCATGTAGTTTTGGGCCAGAAAGGGTGATGATGATCAGCTGAGTTAGACAGAGTGATGGAGGAGGAGTTTTGGAGAAAAACGATGAGGTGAAGGGAATTAAACATCACCTCCCATGTGACTAACCTTTAAACAAGTTCAAAAAAACCTGGTAAAATAACCAGATGACGTTGTTGAGTTGCTAAATTCACGACAAACGATATAAATAGAATCTGTTGTTTAGGAAATCCCATTGCCACATATCAAGAACTCATCTGATCATCAAAAAAAATTACCAAATGTTTAGAAAAAAAAGTGTTTTTGTCCTTTTTGTGTGGTTAATTAACTAACCCATATGATTTAGTAAATGGTGTAATTCACTTCTTGGCTTCTAAACAACATTTTTCCACGATGGTTGCTCCTCATGCAGCTTCTTCATCTTAAATTTCGCCATCGGTTTCACTGCAATTCAAAAAATACGTTACTGTATTTGTAATTTTTTATGCAATTGACCTTCAAAATTTTCATCACATTTAGAATAAAAAATAATCGTGGTTTTGCATTGAGTTGCTATTTTGTAACTTTAAGTAAACTTTTCAAACTTTTGACTTTGAGGTTTCTGGTGCTTTAATCCGAGGAAATTATTATTTGAAGAACTATAATAAGTTCAAATTCTGCAACATTTCATATGATCACAAATGCATCTATTTGAGTCGAAATCCAGCTACATTAAAAATGGAAAATGACATTAATTACAATGATAAAAATACCATATCGATATCAAAAATTAAAAAAATTGATTTTTCATGAGAGTTAAAAAGACATTTTTGTATGTTTTACTACTTTTTAAGCGACCACTTTAGTCATAGAATGACTATACATACAGTAAATTATTGCTGTTGTATAATTCATTAAAAAATATTTCACGTGAAAATGTTGCAGTAGCTAACATCTTCACAAATATTGATAAACGCTAATGCAATTGTGGAAAATACGAGTACATTGATAACAAAATTTCTTATAAATTATACCCCGTCATCTATAGTCGGTAATTTTATCAGTCGATTGTGAGTCAGAACGGGTAAATTATCAAATGACGTCATTTTAGTAATCTTATCATTTTATAAAATTGTATAAAATCGGGTTGCACACGTTTACCAAATTATTCATTGGAAAGTCACAATGGAGGAGATCGAAGTTTACGATTGGACCCTTTCTTACGACGATGGTAGTTTAGTTGGTGAAACGGAAGTATTCGCCCTCCCTGACTATCACTTTGGGGCAAAAATATGTCCACAGTTTTACCTACAATTCGTGGATTTTAATAACACCGACAAACCGATTGATAGCCGGCCATTACCTAAGATAACAGTAGTCATCAAAGATCAATCAGACAGAGAAGACAAGATAGATGTGATCAGAACAATCAATGCCCAGTTTCTACAAAAAATTGAGTATAATAAGCAACGATTTTCATCTTATTTTAAAAAAAGTGCACTCGATGTTGAACGACATGTGAAACATAATTGCTTAAAATTAAAAATTCTGATGGAGCCGCAGTCAGCTGTTAATAAATTTTTGTCAGACGATGGTCAACTGTATTGGAAAATTGAGGAGTATTGGAGCAAGATAAAGCTGGTTAAAGATAAGAAAGTAGGCAGACTTGAAAGTCCTTATTTTTACACCAGTCCAAATGGCTATCGAGTCCAACTGAGACTTTACTATGCTCATGGCCGTTTGTACGCTTCACTGGACTTTCTAACCGGTAAAAATGATTTCGAGTTGCCTAAAACCTTCCCTCACAAAACGACAATTACTTTCTTTAATGTCAACTCCGACTTGGATAACTGTAAAAGTGAGAAAAGTGCTTATCCACGCTTTGACAATTTTCAATATGGAAATTGGGAATATTATGAAAATAATGGATTCATTGACGACAATGGTTGTATGACCATCAAAGTTGTTGTTAAACCATACGAAAGAAATTCTTCCACTGAAGAAATGTTTACAGCTGAAGAACTTGTGTCTTCGAGTGAAGAAATTATCCTGAATGATGTTGAGAAGTAACTTTTAAACAATGTAAATATGAACAACAATAGACAACCTACTTAAGCCACCTATCAAATTTAACTTTTGTGTATCATGATCTATGACACTATCACGACAATTATTAATATCAGTTAACTTATAGACTACGCTTAAAACCACTAGATAAAATTATTTTCCGTTAAAATGGTTGATTTGTGCTACGGTATCAATATTTCAATAGATAATAAAAATTGTTATTACAAAGTGTGAGACGACTGATTGAAATCTAAGTGTAAACTCACAGTAGTGATCGTTTTATCATAACGGTTGCTTTAACTGTGTAAATGCTCTCTTTGCAGCCAATAAAAATAACAAAAAAAATATTTAAATTTATTATTTTTAAGTTTAATTAATTACAATTATAGTATATTATTGTATGATTTTTATTGAAAATTATGTATTTTATTTATTGACATTAAAACCGATTAAATTTCTTCCCTTTCCTATGCCAAAAAAAATGTATTTAGAACCGCCTCCGACGTCAAAATGCCTAGTTACGCCAGAGTAAATCGTTTTTTAGATCAGTCATTTTTATAATCCATTAAATAGTATTCGTCAACGGTTATTTAAGTAAAGTTTCCTTATCTAAATAATATTTTTTTTGTGATGAGTAATGATTTGTGTTAATTGCACTAATTATTAGTTGATAACATAAATAATTTACTTTTAGTTCATTTTTGTTATGTATAATTATGGTTAATTATTTAGCAACAAAAATAATCAAAAAAAAAAAGTGAATTATTTTTGTTATTAGAAAAGAATGTTAGAAATGAGGAAGGGAAATGTGGAATTTACAAAAGAAATAGATATAATTTAAATACAAAATTATATTTCTGTCAAATAATTATTTCTTGTATTGGTTTTTAGAATTAAAATTTTTAATTAAATACTTTAATAATCGTGTTAAAAGATATAATCAAGTGTTTCAAAAACATTAAAATGAAATTCATTTAAAAAAAAAAAGTTAATCAATGAATAATTGGAAAAATGTTAATCGATGAATAGTTTTAGAAATCCTAATCCATGAAATAATTTTAAAAATGGTAATCAGGCAAGCAAGCAGATATAAGTTACATGTAAGTGCATATTGTAGTTTAAAGATTATCTAATATAGTATAGTTAGTCATAACTTCCAGAGCGCACAGTATTGACTTTGGTTACGATATAAGCTTATCGGTAGAGTAGTTTAGCTTATAATCAATCGCACGTTTGTGCATTAAATTTTATCGTTTTCTAAACAGTCGTATTATTGTGCTGTTATACCTCAACAATTTAATTTGCCATTCAAATGTTCATATTTTTTACTTGCTTTTGTTGCATTTAAGTTTTTTTTTTAACTTAATGCAAAAACCGTCTTCTAATAAGTAAGATATAAAATTTGTTGATGAAAACATCAAATTTTAAAGTCGTCGTGCCGCAGATGAATTCTTGAAACTAAACATCTAACGAAAAATAGGCACCTATTTGGAAAGCGACTTGACAAAAATACAACGTAACCTAGTTTAGGCAACAAAATGTCTCATATCAAAACAGTATTGATAAGTTATTTTAATACTCAGGATTCAAGATAGTTATTGATCAAAACAATAACTTGATTACAAAACTTGACATTGATTCTAAAGAAATTAAAAATGAGTGATTAACTCTTGAACGTTTTAGATTACTGAATATTATTTATAAAACCTCGACAAGTTGAAAATGTAGCTTAAATGGTCTTTAGATGAAACCAAAAATAATTCAAGTAGTAAAAACTAGAGTAACGATTAAATGTTGCTCATTATACTGTATATTTTTATATATCCAGATCTATAATGGATAAACAGCTTAGTAATCGTAATAACCAAGTTAAATGTTTATCAATTGTAGATCTGGACATACTGGACCATTCTAATACTTTCTGTCAAATCACAAAAATGAGTTAATATTTGGTAGTTTATTTTAATTTAAAAATAACCATTTGACTTTTTCAATAACGTAATCATTAATGGGGATTTTCCAAGCGATGATCAAACTAATTCATCAAAAGAAATATCGATGAAAATAAAGACAACGTTTAGTTATCGATTAACTGAGAGAAAACCAAATATGTGCACTAAGAAATTTCACCTGTTGAATGCGTTTGGCTTTCTTTTATGCACTTATATCCAATATAGTGGCCAATACCGTCATTGTCCGAGTTGTTTTTGTATTCCCCAGTGCGGTACTAGGATACTCCTATCATGTGAATAACTTGATAAAATGTCGATCGATTCTCTCTTACTTTGTCAAAAGTTTTAACCAATTAATAAAACTATATTCTATCCTTGTAGTCAATTTGTCGTTACTTTTAAATAGAATAAATGTGACGCAAGATCATATTTTGTCGCTATAGAAATTTCTATCTCAACAAATGAAATTTACTTATCAGTTTCAAGCCAATAAAAGTGAATTTGTGTTGGAAAACATTACAGGTATTTTCAAAATTGCGGTTTAAACTTACTGGGGTAATCAATAAAACTCTCATTGCAACGAAGTTTTAGTGAATCAATTGATAAAACAAAACTTCAGAAAATGCTCGTACAGTGAACATCATTTAGGAGGAGTTTGTCGTTACAAAAGAAAGTGATCAATAAGTTGACCTTTTAGTTTATTATTAACAGGTACTGTAATACGTTATAAAATTTTGCAAGTTTTGATTTTAAATTTTCAACTAATTTTACTTCACATGAAAAGGAATCAGAAATCTCGGACCCCAATTTAAATATATTAGTTAAAAGTTAGAATCAACTTTTTGAGCTCCAATTTCCAAAATATTTAAAATAGCATTTTTTTTCTTCACATATTTAACATTTATGTACAATGACTGTAATTGTTAAGAAATGATTGAAAATTTTGATGCAAAATATAAAGTTTATAAAGCTATGAATTATTACAAACTAAATATTGTAATCAATGATATCGAATAATTTTCCATCAATTTCCAGTTATTATCTGTAACTTCAGGGTATTAAGTTTCTGTGTATCGATAGACGCAATCCACCATCATCATTTTATTCACATAAAAGCATCCTTCTCGCTACCACGCCCATCTATTCAGCTTTTAGATTCATTCAGTCTCCCTTTCACATTATTGGCCTGTATATTTGCCATCATATCGATACATAAACATCGCCTGAAGAATGCCTTATATTTTGGCTTTTATAAGCTCGACCATGCAAAGTACATAAACCATATAAACAGTCTAATTACTTTTACCTCCACAGGATTCACAGATTGGTATTTTTTAATTTTGAAGCACTCCACGTTTAAAAACTACCACATTTAATTAGCAGGTTAATATGGCAACGTATTGGTACTTTCGATAAAGTTTAAAATTAATAGTACTTTTAGATCCTATGAATTTAAAACTAGCAAGTAAATTTGCACAAGCAGGTTAGCGTTAAGAGCAAGTTTTTCAGTATCGCAATAGAGGAATGTATACTTTGTTAAAATATTGGATGCGTTTTTGATAAATAATTGGCCCAATCTCCAAAACTTATTAGCCAAAAGTTACTAGAAACCTGTAAATGTATACCTATTATCTAAAATACTTATTTAAGACGACTTTAATGATAGGACAATTGTGTTTTAAAAATAATTTGCTTGTAAGTTGCTACATTTCTGCCGTTTGTCAGTTACAGTATACCATTAGATAACTAAGCTGAAACAGCCGACATCGATCTATTTACAAATGAAGCATCATTCCTATTTACTCAACACATCAGCAGTGTTAAGGGATAAAAGGCAATAAAGCCATCGTTTACTCTAGTTAGTAGAAAGCTTAAAAGCATGACAAGTTCATAACAAAACTTCATTGTTGAAACTAAAACGAGCAAAAACTAGAGAAAAGAGAGAGGAAAAAAACCGCCTACTTTTGGCATTTATTTGTAAAAGTAAATACTGATAAGTCTACCCTATAATTTACTTTTTTTGTATTTTTTTTAGTTTTTTTTTTTCTTTCTGTTATTGTACAGTATCAAATTATATATTTTTTAATGATTCTCAGGAAACATTTGGCCAGAACGATGGAGCGGAACAAGGTCGAGCCATTGTCTGTTGTTGATGTAGAGGACATGAAACATCATGCAAGTGAAACGGGACACGATAATCACCACAAAGAAATTCCAAAGCTCGAAGATTTGGAACCTAAATCGCAAAAGGTCGACTTGTCAACTGAAGTTGTTAAACCCCCAAATAAGAAAAAGCCATGCCCAAAGAACAACTTCAAAACACCAGGATTTCTTCATTTTGGAATGATTTTTGGGATGGATTTCGTTTACTACCCCAACAACAAGTGGGGAACCAAACGAATAATCAAGACCGTCATTTCTTTGATGTTCCTGCTCCTTTCCTGGGTTGCCTTTGGTTTTGTTTTACACAAAAATTACATATGTTTCCTGAAAAGAAAGTCCTTCATGAAGCCGGTTCAATGCAGCAACCAATACGTTATCATAACCAACTTGATGGACGCCTCTTTTGGAGCCGTTTGCTCTCTTGCCTTCTTTACCAACCGTGGGGCCATTGCTCAGCTGTTTTACGAGGCCATAAACCCACTCTACTCTACAAACAAAGGCAAATCGTCTGAATTCCATAAGCAGAAAGTCGGAATGAGAACCAGAATCACGGTCGAAAGCATTTTGCTAATTATTTTATGTGTTATTCTGCCACCGATTGCCGTTATTGCTGGAGTTGGTAAGGATTTTATCATGTTAGTTTTTGCAAAGATGGAGAAGAAATTAACGGAAGGCGGTTACATTTTGGCAAATGTCCCTTTCGTGGCTTTATCTACCTACTTCTGCTCGATGTTCAGCTTGATTTGCGTCGTTATTCAGAAGAGATTTCGTCTCTTAAGAGTCCAAGTAGAAGATGAGACTTCCAAGTTGAAGTACGAAGATTTCGCTAGTCAATATCAGGAATGTAATGGACTGGTCAACATTGTGGAAGGAATTTTCAGCCAAATTCTACCAATTTTACTCACACTTCGGGCTATGTCTGTCATCGTTTGGTTAATGTACCTCAGTTGGGATGAAGGTCCGACCGTTACCAGCATTGACTTCATTGTTAGATACCCGACAATTGCCCTGCATGTCATTCAGGTGCTACTATTGCTCATTCAACCGGCCAGACTCAACAACAGAGTAAGTTTCAATCATTAAAAAATAATAATACAATTAATTTCTAAATTTAATAAACAAAAATCGTATTTGATCAATTGTATAGTTGGCAATGCCAGTGATGGTTCCAGCAGCTGAAAAACAACATCATTGGCAAGTTGGAGTTTACACCCCCGTAAGTATTGCCCTTTATCAAAGTAATCCAAGTACCATTATTTAGTTTATTATTAACAGGACATGTACGAAAACCGTAAAGCTAAACATTACGAGTTCATATCTCGCCCCTCTTACGTCACAGCCGGTGGTTTGAGAATCAGTGCTTGGTTGATCGTGGCTGTAACTAATTTACTCTCAACTTTTCAAATTTAATCATAATTTAATTACTATAACGATTTTAAATAGATTGTGGTAGTCGTGTCAGCTTTCCTATGGGTTGAATACAACTTAAGTTTACTGTTGGTTGAAATTCAAAGATCGATCAAAAGGGAACTAAAAACGGTGATTGCTGCTATTCCAAAGCCACCACCACCAACTAGACCTACCACCACCACAACGCAGCCAACCCCAACTTGGTAAAAAAATCTAACATTTTGATTCAACAGATAATTAATTTTATATGTATTTGTAATCGTTAGCAAACCGGAAATCACAGGTGCTCCTACCTAAGAGTGAAGAATAAGCCTGAGCTGCTATTAAGATGCTAAGTAACACTTGTAATTAATTAATAATTGTTAAAATACACTAATAACTGAATACCACTTTTTAATTGTTAAATATTGCAAACTTAAATAAACATAGCAAATAATTATTTTAATGCTTACAACCAAAGCTTTCTGTATAATTTCTAATATATTAGAAATACGCAAACTGTAACTAATGAATAATTAAGAATTATATTTTCCTTAAGAAAATAAAATTACATGTTTAAAAATTTGTAGATGGTTGGATGGACACATGGCACTGGCCTTTCGTAATTTAATACAATATCATCTGATCCACAAAGTCTGCCTAATTTGGCTATTAAAATTTATTTGATGACTTTATTTCAGCTCCTCCTACTTAATAAAAAGCCATTGCACATGAAAACAAGTCACATATGATTTTATTTCGACAGTTGTAACATACTAAATTAGCTTAATGTCTTTAAAAAATGTTTAGATTTGTCTTTATTTTTGCTGTATATATTATATTGCCTTGCGGCACTAAGGGATATGTTTTGGAAAGTATAGAGGCTGACAACGATATAGGCAAATTTAACTGGAAAAAAGCCATTTCAAATGCAGCTCAATTGCTTTTATCAAGAGATATTGAAAATCCTCGATTTATCACCAAACAAGTAATTATCATCTTTAAAACTAATTTTAACTGTAATTAAAAATATTTGTCTACTGAAGTATTGTGATCAACATTTGACTTTATATTTAAAATTATATGATTTTTCATCAGTGACCATAAATTTAAATGGTTAATTTGATAAATTCAATCAAATTTCTCGTTAATTGTAGATAGTAAACGTAGTAGTTGACCTGATTGATGGTGTAAAAGAAAGAATACTATTAAAAAGAATGGATAAAGTTGATCCTGAGCCTAATCTAGGTGAAAACGTTGCAATTGCTTGTCTAGCAATGCTAAAAGCTTATGTAAAAGTGTCATCATCCGATGATAAAGACTGCATCAAGCGATATTTGTGTGAAGGCAACAAAGAAGCTGTTATCAGGAGTCAAAAGAACAGAATCGGTCATTTAATCGCCAAATATGGCAGTTATGTCATCAGCAACTACGTGCTAGAAGACAAAAAAAACTTGGAAGCTGCCAAATTGGGACGCCGATATGGAAGATTGATCAATTGTGAAGATAAATACAGATATTGTTATGACTAAACCAAAATAGCTAATGTTTATATTTTTATACGTTCTTATATTAATATACTGCACTTAATGCTGTGACATTAATAAATACTATTTTATTTTAAATTAATTATTCATTTCGATTGAATGAACTAAAACACACTGCCCTAAGCTACATCAAGTACAAAAGGTCACAAAATGACAAACTAACATGAATTAACTGATTGATTTTATTAATTATATAAGACACTGTACACAATAATATTTTTGTAATATTAAACTATTACGAACATGATGCAATAGAATAATAGATTACGTCGTCATGACAACACCTGTTTTTATAAATTAAAATGTCTATTACAGTGTTAGATAGCAACTATTAAAGCAATTAAAGTAATAGAATTGTAAGTAATTCCAGCTCAACTGCCTGAATTGCTTAAACTTATTACTAAATCTGCTATCAAGACGCAACCCAAAGACATCCTTACATGGGCCACTGAGTAAATAGGCAGCTGGGTAAATAGACTAAATGGACCGAGTCTAAATTAAGTTAATATTTTAGCTACTCCAAAATCAAATGGAAACCCTTTCTTCTCTTCATTTGGGAACGAAACATCAAAGTAACTATAACCTTAGGATTTATATTTTTTAATGCGTAACTACAAGAATACTTGGTTTTACTAAAAAAAAAACTAACATGAAGCTTTAATTAAATTAATCCCAGTTTTAAATTTTACTCAGTTTAGTTTTTGACATTCACTTTAAAAAATGATACGATCAGGGCCAGCCTTCTCCAAAAAGAGGCCATGGTGCAAGCAGGGCCGGCCTTCTATGGGGTGCGGCGGGTGCGTCGCACCCGGGCCTCGCGAATCCAAATCCGACAAATTACCTTTTTTTTTTTTTTAGATATTTGTTGAAATTTTGAATTTTTTTAAAAAAGAATTGTAACTTGCACCCCTCAACAATTTTTGGGGAGCCCCTAATTTAGTCATTTATGTACAATTTGCAATCATTGAGGGCCCCTTTTGAGTACTTGCACCCGGGCCCCCTCTTGGAGAAGGCCGGCCCTGGGTGCAAGTCAATCAGCTATTAGATTAAGTGGCCCCTGGACGCGTATTGCTGGTCAGCCAACTATAGGGGTAAGTGGCCCCTGGACGTGTATTGCTGGTCAGCCAACTATAGGAGTAAGTGGCCCCTGGTTGTGTATTGCTGGTCAGCCAACTATAGGGGTAAGTGGCCCCTGGATGTGTATTGCTGGTCAGCCAACTATAGGAGTAAGTGGCCCCTGGATGTGTATTGCTGGTCAGCCAACTATAGGGGTAAGTGGCCCCTGGATGTGTATTGGATGTGTAGAAGGCCAGCCCTGGATACGATTACTGTATTTATAAAAGAACTTGCAAACTTTTTTTCATTAAAAATCTTCCATTATGTTAATTGAATGCTTGATGACATTGACATGGATTTCTTTACAAATAATAATTTACTAATTATTTACATAGCGGTACTGCATATTTTATTTTACGGGGATGTAATTGTTTTTCTTGATTTAAATAAATTGATCATAAATATGTGGAGTATTTGTTTTTGATCTGTCGATGTAAACCAATGCTTTTTATTACCAGTTTGTTTTTGTTTTTAATATCTACGAAAACTTGTCCACAAAGTTGGATTTGAGTGTACAATTTAGTAGACAGCTTTTATTACATCAACTGTTCCACGTCGGTGTTGATGATACTGTACTAATGATGCAATATTGCATACATTGGCATTCCATTTTATTGGTTATATAAATAGTATCGTTATTTGTTGGCGTTTCATAACTGGCGGATACGGTATCTTATTAATACAATCTTATTAATACAATCTTATTAATACAATCTTATTAATACAATAATATTGAAGCTGATATCAGAGTACTGTATAACAAGATGGGATTAACCATTTCAAGTCTACTAGCACGTCTGTTTGGCAAGAAACAAATAGGAATTTTAATGGGTAAATAGCACACGCTATACTGTACATCTTTTATGCTTATTGTCTTGTGAATTGTTTATTCAATTTGATATCTTACAATTTGCTCAAACATCTCCCTATATAGCAACGAATATGTTAGTTACTGTACTCAATTATTTTTGACACCGTACATTAAAACTATGAGAAGAAAACTAGCGTTAAGTTTGTGCTCAATAATTAAAGGTGTTCCCTAGTGTGTAATTTCCATATGGCATCTGTATTCATTTAACTTCAGTACGCGGGCAAGATAAAGTAAACTGGTATTAGCTAAATAACACAATGTAAAGCTATATTTAATGTTAAATAACATTTCTTTGGTTTATAAAGTCAGTCTAGATGCAGCAGGAAAAACAACCATACTGTACAAGCTTAAATTGGGAACAACTGTGACAACAATTCCAACAATTGGTAATTAGCACTTCTCCCTTTTACGCTCAATTAAATTTGTTCGAATATTAATAGCTTTTCTATCATTTTTTTTATTAAAAGGGGTTAATGTAGAAACGGTTGAATATAAAAACATCTGTTTCACTGTGTGGGATGTAGGAGGAGGAGATAAATCCAGACCTTTATGGAAGCATTATTCTCAAAATGCACAGGTACCGTTTCTAAGCTGTGAAATACTAAAAACTAAGTTTGAACTTATGTTCAAATTTAGATTTTACATTAAACAGTGTAATCGATTATTTACAAATAATAAGTATATGTGTAATTCAGACAAATACCATCTGATTTTATCATTTGATAAATGTAAGGTGCTGAATCGGCATTCTGATCCACTTTTTGTAGCAATTACTACGTTTTTACTAGCCGGATTTCATAAATTTTAGTTGTTTTTCGTTGCCTTAATTACTGAATGACACATTGCTCGTTATAATAAACTTATAAAATATGATATTTATTTTTCTTAAACAGGGCTTGATTTTTGTTATTGACAGCAATGATCGAGAACGTATTTCTGAAGCTCGATACGAGTTGCATAGAGTGGTAATTTATTATTTAAGTAGGTGCGCTTAAATTGAGCATCACTGTATACTCTTATTGCATGCTCAGTCTATTGTAAAACAATGTATAACATTTTACTGTACTTGTGTCTTTAGTTTATACGTATTTATAATGTTTACATATTTTTAAAGATGCAAGAAGAAGAATTCCGTGATGTAGTGTTACTTGTTTTTGCTAACAAGCAAGATTTACCTAATGCAATGACTGTTGTTGATTTAAATGAGAAATTAGCTTTAAATCAGTTACATGGAAGACGGGTAAGCTAGTATACTGTATGAAGCTGACTTTAATTTTTTATTATTTAATATATTAAATGTTTGATTAAATAAATAGTGGCATATTCAAGAAACATGTGCAACGCAAGGTCGTGGATTGTACGAAGGATTAGAATGGCTTTCAAACGAACTTTCCAAAAAATAAACAAACGCATTCCATTGTTTTTTTTTAAAAGACCTTAACTAGTCGTTTGTTATTTAGAATCGGTCGGGCCTGAAGCGTTCTCAACTGTTAAATAAAGATGATTATGTAATATAATCATAATATGACATTAAACTATTACAAACGTGACGTAATATTATAAGTTTAATAGATGACGTCGTCATGGCAACATCTGTTTTTGTTTATAAACAAAAATGTCTACTACAGTGTTGGATAGTGGGTATTTAAACAATCGAATTGTAATTCCAGCTCAATTGCCTGAATTGCTTAAACTTTTTACTAAATCTGCTATCAAGACGCAACCCAAAGACATTCTTACATGGGCCGCTGGGTAAATAGTCCAATGAGTCTAAATGGACCGAGTCTAAATTAAGTTAATGTTTTAGCTACTTCAAATGCATGGTTGAAGATGAAGTTTTACCAGTTAAAGAAAGACTGGAGGTAATTACTGAGGATGAGAATGAGGTCAGTTTGGGCGTGTTAAGAATCATCAATGCTCAGGTATTAAATTGGGATGTCAAATGAAAAAAAATCGTGGTCGGTTACCATAATAAACAATACTATAAATAGTAATCTTATTAACAGCTGAAGAAAAAAGACGAAATATCATTAGCTGAACTAAAGTCTAAATGTTCAGTGTTAGGCTGGGACATTGAAAAATCCATTAAAGACGGTCGATTCAGCAAAAACAATATTAAATGGGAACCCTTTCTACTCTTCATTTGCAAACGAAACACTAAAGTACACGAAATGATTTATATTTTTTTTTTAGCTCGTAACTACATTTAGTTTAACTTTTAATAATTCAATTACTAAAAGAATGAACAAGAAGCCCTAACTTTATACTGTGAAGTATTGACTGAAGAAAATGAAGGCGGAAATGCACTTATTCCAGCTAAAAAACTTATTATGGCTTTAGGTGTCATAATGGGACCCAATAACAAAGTTCCTAACAGAGCTCAGCTGATACAGCTGGCCAAGTGCTCGTACGTATTATTTAAAAAAAACCAATTACATTTCTCAAAACACCATCGATAAAACAGTTCCAACAGTTTTATACGAAAACAGTGTTACCGTGATAAATCATGATGGTGTTGGAAGAGTTTTGAAAAAGTTACTTGTAAATAAAAATTAAAATGTTGTTGTTTTAACAGAAAGGAACAAAATGGCATGCTGCATCCAGGAAACCTCAAAATTATATTTAGTTAACGGCTGTCTGCATTATTCAGTTAAATGTTATCAACTTAAATCCATTAAAACAATGTTTGGTTTATCAAAAACGTTATCCCAATGTTAACCAATAACTTATTATTAAAGTGTCAATGAAGTAATGCAATCTCTATGTTGAGTTGCTTCTTTCGCTGATACTTTTTGATAAAAATTAAACGGGGTTGAAATGCCAACTTTACAATTATTACACAATTTCATAATTATACATATGCTTATTCACACAAAAAATGCTGCATTATTTGAAGAAATTGTCAACAACAGAAGCAAAACCGGAATTCAAACATTTAACTTGCAAGGAAAGTTACTTAAAAGATTACAGTTCACTTCACTTAATTTAGCAGGTAAAAACGTTATGCTTGAGATCCTGAATGTAACGTAAGATTACGATTATTAAAGTGCATTGCTATAATGCACTAAATTAGTTTTTGTAAATAAGCTCGGTTAAGTGTCGATATAAGTAGCAAGTTCCTATTGAAACTGTAGAAATTAAGAAACGCTTCTATAATAACTGTATTTTTAAATGCAGTCTTGTTTAAGCAGTGATTTGAGAAGATGTCTTGAATATTTGGCATAATAATTACATCGATCTATTTAATGTCCAATAAATTAACGAGACAAACTCTTATCCGATTCAATAACGATTTTTTCCGTTTCTTTTCTTGTCCAAGAAAAAACGTACCAGCAAAGAAACGAGTTTAAATGTTATCTGTTCCAATTGTAATTTGCTCTGATTTTTTCTTGCAATAAAAAACAAATTCCAAATTAACAAGAAAAAAAGGGACCGTCATTGATTTTTTTTCTCCACTCCCAAGTTGCTAGGTGACCGTTGCTAATGTAAATAACGCTAAAAGTTGTTGCGAAGCCACGCTTTTCATCTAAGTTGGTGTAAACATGTTTACAGTTTAATTACATATTCGTAGATTAAAATGAAGAAGCGGCCTTTTCTACCCGATTTAGCAGTAAACAGCGACAGTAAACGCAAAGTAAATTTTAAAATGGTAATGTTGAACCTTTTTTTTTTTTAATTTTCGTTATATTATTGTAGCAATCTGCGGTATCTCGTCGTATGAATAACGTAGCTTCCGAATTTCCACCAATTATTCAAAACCGTTCTGGTAAGCAATTGACACTTGGTCGTTCGCTTATTGAAACCATTGCCAGAAATTATTCTCCTGCTGCCGACCGTTTAAAAATAATTCAGTTTTACAAGAAAAGAAAAACTGAATTTCCAGAGCTTCACCGACACCGCTGTAATGTTTTGAGATTTTTTAAATTAGTTTCACTAATCTTGAAAATTATTTTTTTTTTAATAAAATACAGTTTACACTCCAAAACAACCCAAAAAATGTCGCAGTTGGGTTGACATGAAATCTGTCAAATACAAGTAAAATACCACTATTATATTTCAAAAATTATAATATATTATTGACTTTATGTTAAATTATTTTAGATGCGAGTTTCCAGCAATTGAAAGTCTTCCAGCATCACCTGAACACCAAAAGTCGGTAGTACAACAGCTGAATACACAAAACTACACCTTAAATGATGATGAAAAAAAAGTAAGCTAATATAACAACTATAAATGATATTGTTAAGATTTTTACTATATTTTTAGCGTTATTTTGATTATATTATTAATGGAATCGAAAACAAAAATGTAGCCGAATTTGATTCATCAATACGCAAAAGAATCTTGAAGAAATGTTCAGTTCATGTAAAAGCAATTAAAGAGCTTCAAGGGAAAACATTAATTGACCAATTACTGATGGAAGTCAATATCCGTTATATTGAAAGCGTTAAGAAAAGCATAAGTACGTCACTTATAACTATTTAAAAAAAAATTAAATTAATGTCTTTATAGCTGATTACATGCTAATGAACCCAGTAGAACAAACCCGATTACAGATTTCAGCTCCATTGGCACTTTCATTGCCAACTGTTATCAGAGCTCCAGTTCCATGGAAATCAAACTGCGAAGTCGCGACCAATTTCATTCAAAATTTTTTATTTATTAGCAGTCCGGTGATTGTTTCGTTAAATAATATCTGGATAGAAAAGTAAATCGTGTTTTCATATTCTCCAAAATTTAAAAGTTTCCCACTGAACTTGTAAATTGTATTATTGCATAGATTTTCATCCTTGTTGTTTATAAGTATAAAAGAATTTGAGGACGTTTCTTTCCAAGGTGGATGCCTTTTAAGTCTCGTTAAAACTCAGTGTTCAAGTGCTAGAAAATACATAACTCAAAAGTAAGACGTGTCAATCACCAATATTTGAAAGACATACAATTAAGTGGAAATTTCGTTTCCTAGTTGGACTTCTGAAGTAGCTGAAGTGTTTGCAAAACAAGTGACTTATTGGGCTCCAATGGTGCCTTCAGCTCATGAAGCTAAACCGGCATTTAGAGTTGATGCTTTATTCAATTGTGTTGCTTCATTTAGTGCTCATGTGATCAGACAAGTTGCTACCAATTCTATATTGAATTTTGTTGAATACATCCAACAGTACAAGGTAAACCTTCTTTTAAAATAGAAATTCATTAAAAAAATATGATTATTTTCCAGTTTGGAAACAATTTTGAAAGTGAAGCATCAATAAAGGATTTTATTCGAAGACCATTACTGCAAGTTAATCTAACAGCTGACAATACAACAATTGTGTTCGAACCACAGATAAAGGACATTGAAGAAGAGCTTATTAGTTGTGTTTTAGAAGTGGTTAAAAGTAACAAGAATCTTCCAAGGGTATT
The DNA here is from genome assembly GCA_013389785.1 of Helicorthomorpha holstii. Taxonomy (NCBI): domain Eukaryota; kingdom Metazoa; phylum Arthropoda; class Diplopoda; order Polydesmida; family Paradoxosomatidae; genus Helicorthomorpha; species Helicorthomorpha holstii. The sequence goes on along the minus strand of JAAFCF010006596.1, from coordinate 28,275,427 downwards.
ACCTGAAAAATTATATTTTTGTTTTATACATAAAAAGTTTCATTTGATGTACTTTAGGTAGAAGTATGTATGTTTCCAGAAATGAAAGAATTGCCATTGTTTTTATTAGCTGTAGATGAATCAGAAAAAATTATAAAAGATGCCATTCAAGAAATTGTTGATATTGCTGTCAAGAACTCAGTAGGACCTGAAAAGTATGATTCAAATATTTTCCTCATAATCGTTTTTGCCATATTGAAACTGTCTATTTTGCAGGTACATTCATAAATACGACAAATTCTTATTATTAATTGACCCAAAATTTGAGTTGGAGTTTAAAAACTATTTAAAAATTGAAATTGGCACCAAAAAATTTCGTGAGGTAAGCACCAAAACATAATATTAATAATAATGCATTATAATAATTATTGCAATTTCAAAACTAAAGAAACTCACATTTTTGGATGGATTACATAATGAAATCAAGTTGCTTCCTCGTCAAGTTGCGTTTAATCTTTTATTATTAAATAATGAAAACTTGCATCATCAATTGTGCGAGCGAATAACTTCGCTGAAAAAATTGGTCATCGATTACTTTGTGGAAAAAAACTATGAAATTAACAGACGGTAAATAATTATAATATGCGCAACAAATGGAAAGATTGCTTTTAAAATTATGCCTTGAAATGTTTTCATAGATTATGCGGTTTATTTGAGGAAATGTGCTCACGAGCCGGTGAAACTCCAACCACAACTGCTGAACTGGTGGAACTGTCCGATTATTTACGCAAGGTAATTCACATTATCTATTTCATGTGTTACTGGCATGGAAAACCAAAGTACCAATAACTAGACAAATATTTACTCCATGGTAATTTTTACAGTTGTTTTTATGGAGAAAAATTTGTTTAAATCACAGCACATTACTGTGGTTTAAATAGAAAAACACTTTAATTATTTTAAATTGAAAGTAGCAAAAGGACGCAATCACCTATGAACTGAAGGAAGATATTGAAACAGTAGCCCGAAATTTACTTTTCTTTGTTGACTACACAGTTATATCTGGTAGGTTTAAATAGTGAGTTGATAAAGTGATTCCTCAACATTTATTTTAATAGAAAGAGACATAAATCTCAATAGTCGAGTATTTAACTGGCCTCAAACCATTCGAAATATGTTTGAAATGAGTAATGCTCGAATTGCTATGCGTCAGGATCAGATTGAATTGGATCTTCGAAAACGTTTAGCTGAGTTTGAAACTAAAGTCAGCCTTTGTGCCAAAGATCTTGAGATTATACGCAAACGTGATCCACCGGTAAATATTAATGTGTATTGTTGGCAGTGACTAACTTAATTTTTTGCAGGTATTAAAAATTGAAGAAATGAAGACAAGCGTGACCCTCTTGCAACGTTTAACTGTTTTATTAGATGAAGTGCAAAGTGAATTAAAGGTTAATTTCTATCAATCTGGTTATGGTAGAGTATTTTGTAAGTTAAAACAGTGAAATTAATCTCAGAGTATTAACGAAGAGGAAAGACTTTTGGGAGATGAACCATCAAAATTCCCAGCGGTTCAAGCAATGATTTCATTAAAAGAACCTTATGATCGTTTATGGACGACTGCTTTAACGTTTACTGAGAAACACGAACAATGGTTTAATGGTCCATTTAGTCGGCTTAATGCAGATGAAATTGCTGAAGAAGTTGATGTAATGTGGCGTACTTTGTACAAGTTAACTAAGACATTCGCCGATTTTCCAGGACCAAAACGAGTAGCAGAGAATATAAAAGCTAGAATTGAAAAATTCCGTAACACGATGCCTGTATTGCAAATGATCTGTAACAACGGAATGAGAGAAAGACATTGGAATATGGTTGGCGACGTAGTTGGACGAGACGTGGTCTTAGATGACAAATCATCTTTATCACAAATGATTGAAGCAGGATTGCCACAATATGTTGCTCAAATGGAAGAGATTTCTCTAGTTGCTTCTAAAGAACACTCTCTAGAAAAAACACTTGATAAAATGCAAAACGAATGGGGTGATGTTCATTTTGACTTGACTCCATATAGAGAAACGGTATATTTCATTAATAATTATTGCTCAATGAACTTTTATAGTCGTTTTTACTACTAAATTCTTGTAAGAGAATGGCAATTTGATTAGCTGGAGTTTTAAAGTAATGATCTCGTTAATCTGATTTATTAACTTGTATTTAAAGGGTGTTGCTATTCTTGTGTCTGTGGACGATGTGCAACTGCTTTTAGATGACCAAATTTTAAGAGTTCAAACGATGCGTGGATCTCCATATATTAAATCGTTAGAATCCCAAGTGAAAAACTGGGAGGATAAACTGATTTTAATGCAAGATATCTTAGATGCTTGGTTAAAGGTAACTAACTTGAACCTTGAGTCATTTCAAAGCAGTCAATAATTTGCAGCTAAACAAAAATTGAATCATGTATTTTTAACTAATAAAGTGTCAATCAACATGGTTGTACTTGGAACCAATTTTTGGCTCAGACGATATAGTGAAACAAATGCCTGTTGAAAGTCGAAAGTTCCAGCGGGTCGATCAGTCATGGAGAGAATTAATGACTAGTGTTACTGCTGATACAAGAGCTTTAATAGCCACATCAATACCATACATGTTGCAAACAATGCAAGAAAACAATCGATTATTAGAAGAAATACAAAAAGGACTGAATGATTATTTGGATAAAAAGCGCTTATTTTTTCCAAGGTACGAACAGTTCTTCAACAGTGTTATTAAAATATCTAAAATTAACACGTTGAATTTATAGGTTTTTTTTCTTATCCAATGATGAATTACTGGAAATTTTATCAGAAACAAAAGATCCAACTCGTGTTCAGCCACATTTAAAAAAGTGCTTCGAAGGCATACGAAAATTAGATTTTGATGACAATTGTATTATCAAAGGAATGATTTCCTCAGATGGGGAAATAATGCCATTTACTCGCAAAATTTATCCAATGGCTTGCAAAGGATTAGTTGAGAAATGGTTGGCAGATGTCGAAGATGCCATGATCTCCAGCATGAAGGATAACATCAAATCTGCTTTTGAAGACAGCAACAAACAACAATTTATTGACTGGATTCTAAAATGGCCAGGTCAAAATGTATTATGCAGTCGGTGTATTCGGTGGACTGCTGAAGTTGAAAGAGCTTTTATTCAACATCATTCAGGAATATCTAAAAATTCATCCATTAGCGAATGGTACAAGAGTTACTTAACTAAAAGTGCATCAGAACTTGAAGCCATCGTTAATATGGTTAGAGGAAATTTAGACCCAAGAGTACGCATTGCATTCGGTGCTCTGATCGTATCTGAAGTTCATGCTCGCGATGTCATATCACAAATGTTAGCAGAAAATGTTGAAGATCAATTTGATTTCACATGGATCAGTCAGCTGAGATATTATTTTCAGGAAGCAGATGATATTAATCACAGTTCTAACGTTAAAGTAAAAATGGTTACTACAGAAGTTAACTATGGTTTTGAATATCTGGGAAACACAAATCGTTTGGTTATTACACCGTTAACTGATCGCTGTTATCGTACATTAATGGGTGCTTTAAAACTAAATCTAGGAGGAGCACCTGAAGGTCCAGCTGGAACTGGTAAAACCGAAACGGTAAAGGATTTAGCCAAAGCGGTTGCTAAACAATGCATCGTGTTTAATTGCTCTGAAGGATTAGATTATCAAGCCATGGGGAAGTTTTTAAAAGGCTTGGCTCAATCCGGAGCTTGGGCGTGCTTCGACGAATTTAATCGAATTAATTTGGAAGTTCTGTCGGTTATTTCTCAACAAATTAGATTAATTCAGACAGCAAAATCAAATGCAGTAAAACATTTCGATTTTGAAGGAACTGAATTGGCTTTGGATCCTTCTTGTGCCATATTTATCACCATGAATCCTGGTTATGCCGGTCGATTAGAATTGCCTGATAATTTAAGAGTCTTGTTTAGATCAGTAGCAATGATGGTTCCAGACTATGCAATGATTGGAGAGATTTCACTATATTCATACGGATTTGTTGAAGCTAGAGAGCTGGCAAGAAAGATAATTCACACTTATCGATTGTGTTCCCAGCAATTATCGCAACAGACCCACTATGACTATGGAATGCGAGCTGTTAAAGCTGTGTTACTTTCTGCTGGATATCTGAAATTGAAAAACCCAGATGTTGAAGAATCTGTACTGGTTTTGAAAGCTCTAAAAACGGTTAACGGACCCAAATTTACCATTGATGATATGCCACTGTTTGACGAGATTCTTTTGGATTTGTTCCCTGAAACAAAAAGCCCACAACCTGATCACCAAGATCTTCGTCAAGCAATTGTTCAATTAATGAAAGAACGAAAACTTCAACCGGTTCCGGATTTTATCGAGAAAATCATACAGATTTATGAAACTATGTTGGTGCGTCATGGATTAATGATAATTGGAGGTCCACTTTCTGGAAAGTCAACTGCATACAAACTTTTAGCTGATGCTATTACACAGATTTATCAGAAAGATGATCCTGACTATAAAGTTCAATACAAGGTAGATTTTATAATTCTCAAATCCAATCAAATTGAAACTTAATAAACTTCTTTTGTCAATTTGTTTTTTATTTAAATTCAATAGGTGATAAATCCAAAATCGGCTTCAGTTGGGCAACTGTACGGTTATTTTGATCCAGTTAGTCATGAATTTTTTGATGGTGTTTTAGGGAGTACATTTCGTGAGTTTGCTACAACTCCTGGTGATAGTCGTCGGTGGATAGTGTTTGATGGTCCAGTTGACGCTGGTTGGGTTGAAAACATGAATACAGCTTTGGATGACAACAAGAAATTATGTCTAATGAATAGTGAAATTATTCAAATGAGTCCCAGCATGTCACTAATGTTTGAGTCAGATGATTTAGATGCTACCTCGCCTGCTACCGTCTCTCGGTGTGGGATGATATTTTTTGAACCTAATCGGTTAGGTTGGAAAGCTTTGAAGGAATCTTACATTGAGACACTTCCACCAATTGTTGAAAGAATACAGAAGAAAATGACATCGGATATGTTTGATTGGTTATTACCACCAACTATTGAATATCTTCATAAAGAGGACCAACGGTTTCTAATGACCAACAATATGTATTTAGTAACTAATACGATTCGGTTATACGATGGATTATTAGAGGATTTACACTTATCAGGAAAAGATGGTCATCCAGTACTTCAAAGCCAGCAAGTAAATATACCATGTAAAGATGTTTAAGAACCTGTTTCAAATCATGTTGCCTTGGTTTTAGGTCACAAACTGGCTGCAGGCTTTATTTCTATTTGCTATTGTTTGGGGAGCAGCTGGAACATTGTCCAATCCAAGTCGAATAAAGTTTGATGAATTTTTCAGAAATTTAATTTATGGAATGAATGAGAAATATCCAAGACCAACAACATTTCGTCTGTCTAGAGTAAAATATTATTAAATAATTACTAAATAAGATTATCATTTATATCATCATCTATAGTTACAAATGTTTCCTGAAAAGAAAATAATTTTTGATTACGTATTTGAGTGTCGAGGCAATGGACAATGGGTTCAGTGGTTGGAGTCAGTTGACCGAAATCAGCCAAAGTTATTTTCACATCTGGTAAAGTTACTACAAGAGAAAACACGGCACAGTAGATTTCAATGATTATTTTGATGTTGTAGAAATCTGAGATGATTGTGCCCACTGATGAGACAGCTAAACAAGTTTATTTCCTAAAGCACTGCTCCATGCGTTCCCTGCCGTTGTTAATAGTCGGCCCAACTGGAACAGGAAAAACAGCAGTTACCAACGCTTATCTTGCTTATCTGCCAAAAGACAAATTTGTTACTAGCAATGTCAATTTCTCTTCAAGAACCACAGTTAGTCAAGCTCAGGAAATGATCATGTCTAGATTGGACAGGTATTTGATTGGAATTTTCTAAAATGTTAGTATTTTGTGCTTATAGTTTAAATATAACCAATTAACAATCCTTAGACGAAGAAAAGGTGTCTATGGGCCTCCTCTAAATCGGAAGTGTATCGTTTTTATTGATGATATTAACATTCCATTAAAAGACAATTGGGGTTCTCAGCCTCCTATAGAATTACTGCGCCAGTGGATCGATAATGGTAGTTGGTACGACCAGAAAGACAATTCAAAACTTGAGTTAGTTGAAACAGTAAGTTTGATGAAAATTAGTAAACTTAAACTAAAATTAATAAACTACTACCAACTGACTGTAGTGTATGGTATCGGCCATGAATCCAATTAGTCGCAATGAAATCAGTCCTCGATTTTTACGACATTTTCATTTGCTTTCAATCGATTCATTTGACGATAATTCCTTGATCAAGATTTTTGGATCAATTGTTGAATGGCATTTTGGTCGTGGATATGAATCTAATATTTTACAGTTATCAAGAGTAAGTCTAATCTAAAGTTTATGATCGTTTTTTATGCTTCTGTTTAAAATTTTGTCTTTTTCGTGTAGTCATTGGTGTTGGCAACCCTGCTTATTTACAAAAGTGTTTTAGCTGATTTTCTTCCAACTCCAGTTAAATCACACTATGTGTTCAATTTGAGAGACTTTAGTCGGGCAATTCATGGAATCCTTCAAGTTCCTTCTACTCATCTTAGAACAAACGACAAATTAATGAGGCTTTGGATTCATGAAATTTATCGAGTTTTTCACGATCGTTTAGTCGATGAAGAAGACAGGTACGGTACATCAAGATGTTGTAACCGTAAAAATAACTTACAATAATTTAATTAAATTTTAGACTTTTATTTTTTGAAATGGTTAAATCAGCTTGTCAACGTGAGTTTAAGTCAAATTTGGAATCCATTATTGGGCATCTGGTCGAGCCCAATAAAGCTGCAAACTCTTTACACATGCATCAGTTATTTTTTGGTGATTTCATTGATGCTGAAGCTGAGCAGCCAGTTTATGATGAAATTCTTGATCCAAGCTCAGTTGTCGAGTCAATGAAAGAATATTTAAAAGATCACGATATGGTATCTCGTACTCCCTTGGACTTGGTTTTGTTTCACAATACAGTGGAGCACGTTTCAAGGCTTCAGCGTGTTTTAACTCAAGATAGAACTGGGCACGCATTATTAATTGGTATATCTGGTAGTGGAAGACGAAGTGTAGCTCGGTTGTCAGCATTTATGGCAAATATGGAAGTTCTTCAAGTGGAAATGTCACGAAATTATGGAATGTTTGAATGGAGAGAAGATATCAAATCCATTATTCGTAGAGCTGGAACTGAGGGAAAGCCAGTTGTATTTTTATTTGCTGAAAATCAAATGCGAGATGAATTATTTTTGGAAGATTTAAATGTTTTATTAACAAGCGGAGACATTACAAATTTGTATAATGCCGAAGAGAAGTCAGATATCCTTGAGAAAATCCAATCTAAAGAAGTGGTAATATTATTACTTTATCATTTACTGTAATATTTGAAAAGTATCCAAAGCTGTTAATGTTATCCGTTATTTTAGGACATCGTAGATAACTCTCCATTGGCTTTATACGATCGATTTTTAGAAAAAGTGCGTCAAAATCTTCATATAGTAATTACAATTAGTCCTGTTGGAGACACTTTTCGAAACTATATAAGAACATTGCCTTCTTTAACTAACTGTTGTACAATTGACTGGTTTTCGGTAAGAATACTTTGTCCTTATTTAATAAGATCATAATTAGAATTACACATGTTTAAGCCATGGCCTGATGATGCTTTAAAAATGGTTGCCGATAAGTATTTTTCGGATATGGATATAACTTCAGAAATAAAAGACAAACTTGTAGCTATTTCATGTCATTTCCATCAACATGTTGTAACCTTATCACAAAGGTAGAATTTTGGTTTGCTATTTTATTACAATATATTTTTATAAACTATTTTTTGTAGATATTTAAAGGATTTTGGTCGTTCAAATTATGTTACTCCTACATCATACTTGGAATTAATTAAAACATTTAAAGCACTTTTTGTCTTGAAAAGAACCGAGATAACAGAATTAAGAAACCGTTATGTGATTGGATTAGAGAAACTGGATTTTGCCTCATCACAAGTCTCACTTATGCAAGCTCAGCTGATCGAAGAGCAACCAAAGTTAATTAAAACAACTGAAGAAACTGAACAGTTAATGATCAAAATTGAAAAAGATACTATTGAAGTGGAAGCCAAGAAAGAAGTTGTGGCAGCTGATGAAGCTTTGGCCAATACAGCTGCAGCTGAAGCTCAGGCAATTAAAGATGAATGTGAAAATGATTTGGCCGAAGCAACTCCAGCTCTTGAAGCTGCAATCGCGGCATTGAACACTCTTAAACCACAAGATGTTACAGTCATTAAATCTATGAAGGTAGAATATTCAATTCCTTTTTTATAGTGATAATTTCTTCCCATGGCTAAAACAAATACCGGGACAAACTTCTATTAAGACTGATGAAGCATTCTTGATTATATTTAGTCTCAATGCTTTGTTTAATTACCAATTATTCAGTACATTTCTTTTTATGTTCACAATTGACAGAATCCTCCATCTGGCGTCAAATTAGTCATGGAAGGAGTCTGTATTATGAAAGGAATTAAACCAGAAAGAAAACCAGATCCCGGTGGAAGTGGGAAAATGATTGAAGATTATTGGAGTCCTTCGCTAAAGTTAGTTAGCGATTTAAAGTTCTTAGAGCACCTGAAAGCATATAATAAAGATGACATTCCAGCACCTATAATGAAAGTTATCAGACAAAGGTAAACCGTAATTACAACTTGTGAGCCTGTTATTAATTTATATATACTGAACTGGATGAATAATATTCTTTAAGATACATAACAAATCCAGAATTTGATCCAAACGTTATTCGTGGAGTTTCAGCAGCTTGCGAAGGTCTATGCCAGTGGATTTGTGCTTTGGAAGTGTATGATCGGGTGGCAAAGATTGTTGCTCCCAAAAAAGAGAAGCTAAGCAAAGCAGCCAGTGATTTAGGAAAACAAATGGAAAAATTAAATGAGAAACGAAGTCAATTGCAAGAGGTAAGTGTCGTGTACATTGTACTATAACTTGTTTCCCTAAAATCTATTTAATTTTTTAATATGCTAGGTAACAGACAAGTTGCAAATATTAAACGATGAGTTTATCAAAAAAACAAAAGAGAAAAAAGACCTGGAAGACAGGATCGATCTTTGTCGAAAGAAGTTAGAAAGAGCTGCTAAACTAATTGGAGGATTAGGTGGCGAAAAAGAACGATGGAATGAGGCAGCTTTTGCTTTAGCGGGTCGCTTAGAAAATGTGGTTGGCGACATTTTGATATCATCAGGAATAATTGCTTATTTAGGAGCATTTACAGCAGATTTAAGACAAGAATGTGTAGAAAATTGGCTTCAATTTGGCCACAATATTGGCATAACATTTTCAAAAGCATATACTTTGATGGCCACTCTTGGGAATCCAGTTCAAGTAAGAGAATGGCATATTGCTGGATTGCCAGTTGATCAATTCTCAATCGATAATGGAATTATTGTGTCACTGTTTCGAAAATTTCCTTTAATGATTGATCCCCAAGGTTTGTTATTTGATTATTTTCTATTCACCAAAACATCCTAATTACTTATTTTGAAGGTCAAGCTAATAAGTGGATAAAAAACTTGGAAAAAGATAACAAATTGGAAGTATTAAAATTAACAGACACAAATTATTTGCGCACTATTGGACATTGTGTGCAGTTAGGCACTCCAGTTTTAATTGAAGACATTGGATATGACATAGATCCATTGCTTCAACCTTTATTACTAAGACAGACATTTAAACAAGGAGTAGTTGATTGCCTTCAATTAGCTGATAATATTGTTGAATATCACAAAGACTTTCGTCTATATTTAACAACACGTTTGTCCAATCCACACTATCAACCACACATTACAGTTATGGTAATTAATTTGAAATATTGAATTCGTAACGGTTGGCATTTTTGACACATTTAACTTCATATTAGCTGATTGTGTTAAATTTCACAATTACACCGATTGGTCTGGAAGATCAATTGCTGGGTTTAGTTGTTGCTAAAGAAAAACCCGTGTTAGAGGAAGAAAAAAATCAATTAATAGTAGAGAATGCCAACAACCAGAAACAACTAAAAGAAATTGAAGATCGAATTTTGGAAGCATTGTCAATGTCTCAAGTAAATGAATTGTTTTACTTAAAACAAATTAATTTTTTGAATAAACTTTTTACCACAGGGAAATATTTTGGAGGATGAAACCACCATTGATATCTTATCATCATCAAAAATGTTGGCAGTTGAAATTAAAGCAAAACAAGAAGTTGGTATTACAACTGAGAAAGCAATTGACGAAACAAGAAATCTGTACCGTTCAGTTGCAACAAATGCTTCTACTCTGTTTTTCTGCATTTCTGAGCTTAGTTATGTGGATCCAATGTATCAGTATTCTCTTAACTGGTTTATAAATTTGTACATCCAGGTGTGTATCACAGTAATTTAGTATTATTTAGCAATATTCATGATGTTTTTTCAGTCCATTTCATCAAGCAGAAAAACAGCAGATATGGCAACAAGAGCAGCATATCTTGTTGAACATTTTACCATCAATGTTTATCGTAATGTCTGCCGTTCATTGTTTGAAAAAGATCGATTTGTATTTTCCTGCATTTTGACTATTGGCATCTTAAAATCAAGGTATCCATAATTAAATTGTTCAATATCACTTAAATTATGGCATCAATATTAATGTTATTTTTCTTAAGAGGAGAATTAGATATCGTGTTATGGAATTACATTTTAACTCAAGGATTAACATTGGAAGACGATGAGTATCCCAATCCTGATCCAGAACTATTTACAGATTCAGTTTGGAATGCAATAATCCGCTTGACAACGTTGCCACAATTTAATTTGCTCATGAATGGTTACTATATTAGAATTTACTTTCCAATAGACTTACAGTATATAGGAACTGTTGAAATAATTTAGATGGAAATGATATTTGTAATACATGGAAATCATTATTGGAATCTTCGAATCCTCACATGCATCCATTACCATCAAACTGGGCTCATCTTCAAGGTCTTGAGAAGGTTGCTCTTATTAAATGTTTACGACCAGATAAATTTGTAGCTGCAATGCAGGTTTGATTTGTTATTTTTTGCATCTTATTAAATTAAAATATTTCTATGCAAAATTGATTGTTTACAGTACTTCGTCAAGGAAACGATTGGTTCACTTTACACAGAAGCGATTGCATTTGATCTTTTGGAGTCATATTCGGATTCTGATAGTTGCACACCATTAATATTCATTTTATCACCAGGCGCTGATCCAATTGCAGATCTAATTAAATTTGGAGAGGAACATGATCATCCTCATGAAAGGATTCATATATTATCTTTAGGACAAGGGCAAGGTCCTATTGCAAAGCATATCATTGAGAAATCTTTAGATGATGGATCATGGGTTGTACTTCAGAATTGTCATCTTGTACCCAGTTGGTTTCCAACTCTTGAGAAAATTTGTGAAACTTTACTAGTTCCTCAAGTTGCCCATTCAGAATTTCGTTTATGGCTTACTTGTTACCCTTGCCAAAAATTTCCTATTTCAATACTACAAAATGGTGAGCAATTTTAACAAGCTTTTAAATTCAATTTAGTATTTTTTGTAGTAACATAACCTTTTTCTTTAACAAGGAATAAAAATGACAACAGAATTATCTTATGGATTGAAAGCTAACATGCTACATGCTTATCAAAACAGCCCAATAGCAGACCCAAAATTTTTGGAGGATGGTTGTTCTCGTCAAACCAGAGCCTGGCAACGACTTGTATACGGATTGTGCTTTTTTCACGGAGTAGTACGTGAACGACGAAATTTTGGTCCTTTAGGCTGGAATGCACCTTACGAATTTAGTGATGCCGACCTTCGAATTAGTATTTCACAACTTCAGGTATTGGTCCAGCATATAATTAACTCATTTGGCATTAAAAGACGACTGCAAATGTAGATGTTCCTCAATGAATCCCGTGGAGGAATCCCTATTAAGGCTTTGACTTATTTAACTGGTGAACTAAATTATGGAGGCCGAATAACAGATGATTGGGATAGTCGTTTGTTAATATCTCTCCTCTCCAATATTTATTGCTCGGATGTGGCCAGTTTACCAAATTATCCGTAAGTCAAACATTTTTAATACTTATCAACAGTTTAACCAATATAATAAATTGGTGACTTAACATCAAATAGCCCATTGGTTGACGAAGAATACTGCATTCCTTCTTCAATTGCTGATTATAATGGTTACTTGGCTTTCTTACAAAGTTTGCCACCAATTGCACCGCCTTCTGTTTTTGGATTACACGATAATGCTGTTATTGCTAGAGATGAACAGGAAGCCGAACAGGTAGCTTTATGATACATTAAGTATTACCACTGAATAATGAACGATTAATTAAACGGTTTTATTTTGCAGCTGTTAACAGGGTTGATAGCCACCCAACCACACATAACACGTTCTAATCATTTATCAACTGCAAACTCACTCAAAAATTTAGTTTCAGATATTTTAAATAAACTACCAACATCTTCATTTGACATGGATATTTTATACAAAAATCACCCCAAGACATTTAAGCAATGCCTCAATACCGTTTTGCATCAAGAAGTCAACAAATTCACGCAATTGTTGCATGAGATTAAATCGTCATTGATCAACATACAAATGGCAACTAGTGGATATATTGTTCTTACTCCAGAACTAGAAGAAATGTCAGAGTCGATTTTGCTGGGTACAGTGCCCAATAAATGGCAAGAAGTGTCCTATCCTTCGGTCAAATCATTATCAAGTTACATTTACGACTTCACGGAAAGGTTCTTATCATAACAAAATTTAGAAAGTTGCTTAAATTAATTTGATTTTTTTGTTAAAAGATTTGAGTTCTTTCAAAATTGGATTGACAATGGCATTCCAAACGTGTTTTGGATTTCAGGCTTCGTTTTCACCCAAGCATTTTTAACAGGTATTCATAGCTAGCTTCTTACAAAAATTTGTGGGCAAATTGTCATTTCTTATTCACAAAATGACTTTTACAGCGGTTTTGCAAAACCATGCCAGAAAATATGGAATATCAGTAGATAAATTGACTTTTAATTGCGAGTTTTTAACAAAAGACCCGACCGATTCACCATTAGATGGAGTTTATATCAAAGTACTGTACTGCAGTAGCTAAACATATGAAGCTTATAATTTTTAAATAATAATTTGGTTAATTTTCTTTTTAGGGATTATTTTTGAAAGGTGCTCGTTGGGATAAAAAATCCAGAAAGCTTGCTGAATCGTTTCCAAGAGTTTATTGGGATTCACTGCCAACTCTTTGGTTAAAACCTTGTTTAGAAAATGAAAAGATAATGGACTGTACTTATGAGTGTCCCGTTTACAAGACCAGTGTTCGTCGAAGCAACTATTCTTCTTGTATTGGAGATTTGTCTAATTTCGTTTTTAGCTTGGCCATTCCATCTGATAAAAAATCCAATCACTGGATTAACCGAGGGGTTGCTTGCTTATGTCAGATAGATGAGTAAATGTTTCGTGTTTGTATTTATTTAAACCAATTGCATCAATTTTGTGATGCAATCTATGAAATTTGCCCAAACTTCATCTTTCATATAAACAATCAAATCTCACTGATATACTGACACACTGTCATATCAACTTATTACCGTTTTCACCTTATTTTTTACCACCTCAAACCTATTTTTTTAATATAATAATCTAAAATTGCATATTGCATTTTGAAACGTTTTAGAGAACATAAATGATACGTGCATTATTAAAACAATCTTTGTCGTTTACCATTGGTTTTATGGGCGATTGTGCTATTTAACATACCTTATATGTAATTATTTAATCTTACCGGTACCATTTTTTTAATCCGATGTTTGCCAATAGTAGACATGAATCCCACATCAACATAAGACTCCACACATACACACGCGCGCACACACCACATATCTTCGAAAACGTTTCAGCTAAAAATTATTAAAAGTTCAAATGTAGTATTAAAACTTATTTATAAATTAATATTTTTATATTTTGTCAAAAAAAATTATAATTATGCTATAGGCTTGTACTTGCTTAGCAATATAATTGTCCGCCATTTTAGCAACAACAACAACATGAAGACTGGGTATTTTCACAAACTATAACTAAACGGGCTAAAAGGCAGCCATTTTAGTTAACGCTAACAAAATTCATCTACAGTATTTCATGGAGTCTTTAATAAGTTTTTAATATTACAAATGTCCTACTATTGAGTCTATCGGTTTTTTTTATTATTCTTTTGACATTTTGGGTTTTTAATCAATTAATTTAGAAATAGTTCTTACTGTCGTATTTGATCGCCTTGGCTACGGCGTCCCTTTCATTACAATTGCTGAGCGTTCAAATAGCTTAGGCTTAACGTTTTCATCTTTGGAACTTCGCATTTCCGCAACATAATTTCCGTTTCCGCTTACTGTCGTTCAATCGGAAAATACCGTAGTAATTTGCTGAAGATTACATTTAACTCAAATTAATTTCTGCAATAATAATTATCACCAGTTGCTTTGTCGTAACGACGGCGACATCAACCCAAAACCATTTCCTATGAGCGCGTAGTAATAATATTAATCTTTAGCCAAACCGCTACTCAAAAAATAAATCAGCTCAAACATAGACTACCATCATTAATAAGAAGTGCACACTTTTAAAGTTTTCAAAAATTCTCCTCCCAAAACGTCATTGACTACTCTGTATAAGTTTTCTCTTTGAGCCTTCTAATAAGTTAATATGGTAAATGTAAATTGACTCAATAACTAAAAGAGGGCGCCCATAATAAATCACCAATGACGTTTGGGAGGAGGATTTATAAAAACTTTAAAAGTGTGCAATTCTTATTTACACTAGAAGACCATGAGCAACTCTATTGCAACCGCTTTATAGCCTCCAACTCCTACGTTGCGTCACAAACCAATGAAACCATTGCGCTTAATGAGTAACTCTCCGCCAAAGACGCCATAAGTTTGTTTATGGAATATATAGGTGACCGAAATAGTCCCATATGATAACTGAATTTTAAAAGGTAAAACGATGCTTAATTATCCGTATGGTAAGGTAAATTGCATCTTTAGGATACCAAATGAAATTTGGGAGATATCATAAACTAGCTGATTTTATTGCCAAATATCTTCTGATGTTTGTATAACTTGGCTAAAGGCTTTGTTCTCTACACTAGCTCTATGGCAGTAGGTATTTTATTTGATGTTATAATCTGTAATCGAATGATTGATTGAATTGAATGGTGTTCTGTTTTACAAATTGTGCCGCTGATGTAGTCGTTTATACTGGTACACTACTTAGAATTGATTTTTGACTTGGACGATATCAGATACCATACAGTGATAGCTAGTGCTAGATGAAAGACGATTGTTACAGCTAGTTTAACGAGTGAATTGATGACTTAAAAATGTAATGGGATATCATACAAAAAGATTTTCTTAAGGTCAGTTGGTTAAATATAGGATTTATATGTAAGATATTAGCCTTATATAACTTGTGATTCATTGGTAACATTATTCTCAAATCTGTTACATAACGAATCCGTTAATCATCTTGATGTTTCAGAAGTGTACAAATCAAATTGAACGTCTTCAATATACGAAAAATAAATACTGTATATGTATATTTTTTTGTTTAATAGCGAATCGTCTCGAACTCGTGTTTAGTAGATTATCTTGGTCATCCGATTTCATAAAAACTGATTGTTGAATTAGCTGACGAGTTACTTGCTTGTATCTGATGGACGATGATGGGTGCCTACAGAGATCTTTTAAAAAGAGTGTACACTTGTTTTCATCTATTAATTTTGTTACCGGTAATTTAAATTCAAATAACAAACAAAATTTGAAATCTAGGTGAGGCAATTGCCCCCATTTTAGTGCCTATATATTAGATTTAAAAACCGCGTTTTATTTTGTGAACTTCAAACTGCAATATTTATTCAATATTAATTGTGAGAAATTTGTAAATAATAGACACTAGTAATCATATTAGAAATTAGTGGATATATAGCGTATGTGTGGCTGTAGTGTTTAACCATAAACAATTTGCGGAACTTGTTGTTGCCAAAACTCCATTCTTGACGTGAAAAATCCAATTTCGTTTGTGACACTTCTATTTGCGAATTTTACATATTGTAAATCTTCTTGAAATGGAGTTGGGTTCCAAACGTATGTTTCATTAATGGTTGGGTTTCTTGTATGACAATAAAAGTCATGTTAAATTATTTTTAAATTATTTCAATCTAATTTGTCATTATTCTTACAGAACAGTGGCAAAATTAACCCAGAATGGCACGATAATGTCAGAAATGAATTGATCATCAGCTGTGAAGGCGTCTGGATCACCATAGAAGTAAAATAGTTCATCTCCATGGGTTACTTCTGAAAGTTTATAATCGTAAAATAATTAGATGTCATTGTCATTTTAATTATTAAGGTTTGTATATGTTATACTTACCGCCTTCACCAGTAAAGTTAAGTTTACTCGAGGTTCCAATGTACTCAAACGAATACAGAAAAACAGGTACTCCATATTTGGCAAACATTCGAGTAGTGTAATCAGCTGGAGATTTGAAGCCTGGATCTGAATTAAACTAAAATAATGTGCATTATTATGAGGTTTGTCATGCAAAGAATTTATAATTATTCATTTATAGCTACATCAATGGATGCTCGAGCAACTTGAGTATTGTTGTTGACATCAATGTTGTCATAGTATTCCGCTTTTACAGCGTAAGAAACATTGACTAAATTCTTTTCATATTTAGTGATATTATGAATTAAATCAGGAAGAATGGCATTAAAGAAGTTGTCATCGATTACAGCGTAAGACTGGCGTGAGGCTATAGTTTAAAGTACAGTACTAAGTATTATTTTGTATTTTATACAGTAAATTGAAGTCGGACTTACGTGCATAAGTCATATCTCCATCATCTTTATTTACGCCCATAATAGCAGGGACTTTATTAAAACTTCCTTCAGCTAAAGTAACGTCTGGTATCTTCGTAAGAAAACGTCCTTCTGTCTCATCTTCCAAACATGGAATAAATGCTGTATCGGAGATGCTATATCCCTATTAATGAATATTGTTAGATACCGGTACGTGCTATTTAAGCCATTTAATACATTTATATCGTGAGTTGCTGTAATAATATCAACTGCTGATTTTTGTTTGAGACAGGAAACCAAGTCACTGCTGTTGTCAGTTGGACATTGTAATGCAGAAGCTAAACGGTCTGCCCATTTGCGAGGGTACACTTGAAATGCCCAACGAGAAGCAGAGGAACCACTTTCACAAATTGTTGCACGATAAAGGCCTACATAAGACAGTATCATTTTTAAAAAGTTTTACTTGTATTGGTTTTTTTAAACATATTTGAACCTGTAGACGCATTTGAAACCTGATGGAAGTTAACGGATGCAGCGCCGGCACTTTGACCGTATATTGTTACTTTTTGCTTATCTCCTCCAAAAGCTCCAATGTTTGTCTGAATCCATTTAAAAGCTTCAACTTGATCTAACAGGCCATAATTTCCATATGAAGCAGAGTCGTTTGTGCTCAGAAAACCTGTTGTAGTTAATCATTTATTAAATAATATGTCTGTTTTAGATTTATGGGTTACCGAAAGCTCCTAAACGATGTCCGATAACCACCAAGACTACGTCATGATCCATAAATCGATTTGGAGGAAAATTCTCATAAAGAGGACCTCCGGAAGAAAAACCACCTCCAGGAATGAAAGCCAATACCGGCAGTTCCGATTGTATTGGGGGTAGCTGTTATAAGATTTATCTCTTAATTTTTAACATACATTTTATGATCTAGATTATTCTGTACATAAGGAGTGTAAACGTAAATGAACAGACAGTCTTCACTTCCTACAGTTGCGTTGTTTTTCCACTGCATACAAACATTTCCATTTTGAGTGGCGTTAAGAACCCCTTCCCAATTTTTAGCAGGCATTGGCGGCTATTATTAATCGTAAGTTTTACTTAAAAGTAATAATGGTTCAAATATCAATTTCTATGTACTGTACTTGAAATCGCAGATCTCCGATTGGAGGCTGTGCAAACGGTATACCCTGAAAAGCATAAAATGGCCTTCCATTGATTGAAGTCTTAGTGGAACCTTGTACATCTCCGTTGGAAATGGTAACAATTGGATCAGTCACTACTTTGCCGATATGGCTTAATAAAGGTACTAATATGGTTAATATGTATAAGACAGACATTCTGTACTGAAATGTAATCGGATTGGCATAAGTAAAAAAAGTAATTTAGTATAGTTTTATGGTTTGATGCATATTGGTACTGAAAGATAGTAGATTTTGATAATCAGTTTATACAAGTGTTAGTCGAGCGATGACATTTTATTTTCAAGTAGGCATTGAAGATAACAAGTGAGCAGTAGTTTATATGTTTTAATTCATTTAGGAGAAACTGTATATTTTAAAATCTTGCAAAAATCGATAGCATTAAAGTTTGTACTGTAATATTCCTTTTAATGCAGTATAAACCGGTACGCTTCTCCAAAAAGAGTAAAGATTAAACCTGATAACTCGAGAGTTATTTATACAGTATATCGGTAAAACAGTCTAAACGTTTACAGCTGGGCATGCGACTGAATCATTACAATTGATTGTCATAGTCAGTTTTTGGTGGTTCACATCATCAATTGTCAACTTCCTCCATTTATAAATCAAATAACGAGAGAGAGAGAGAGAGAGGCAAATTACTTACCAAAAAATTTACTAAGAGTTAAAGACTACTAATTTATCAAAAACAAGTCTCAAATTTTAAAAATGAATATCAAAGTATTGAAAAAAAAAGTTTATAATGTAAAAACTTGTTCGAACGAGTACGACGATTTTTCACTTTTAAAATCCAGTTCATTTCACAATTGAACATGTAGTGAAGGATTAGGTGGTCCAAAAATCGAGTGGCACACATTTTCCAGCGGCATCTGGCACAGCCTAAATAAAGTTGCAAAGTAAAATCAACGATATTGTTATAAAATTCAGAGTTTGACAATTTTGGATCTTACATAGATTACACGACAACTATATCCAGAAGGACATTGTACCGTATTAAATCCACCGCAAAACTGCCCAGCAGGAGAAGATTCACTATAACATTTCCCTGCTTCATCAGGTTTGGCCTATTGAACGTTAACACGATTAATGTACCGTATAAATTATGAACAGGAACTTTTTAGCAACTACTGTTATTCGTACATCATTTAAAAGACATTTGTAACCAGGAGGGCATTTACTTCCAGTTGATCCTCCACATTTTTTTCCTCTTGGATTAATTACGCATTCACGGGTTTCTTCATTGGTAGTCTTTAATTGCAAAAAAATTGATATGCTACCGTTGAACATGTTAATAAAACCAAATGAGAAGTTTACTTACAGAAGTTACGTTGCAAATGTAGCCTTTAGGGCACCCAAGTTTTGCAAAACCACTACATTGTTCAGGTGTGGAAGGAGTAGTTTGAATAGATTCCTAAACTCAAAATAATCAGATACATCAATATCAAATTTTAATCTTTAATACAATTAAAAGTTGCATTGTTATTACGAAACATGCCAACACGGCCGATGAGCCAAATATAGCAACCAAAATGACTGCAGAAATAAACTGATGAAAACCCATTTGAATTCACGTTAGGTAAACACTTTTGATTTGCCCACAAATTCACTCTAACCGATGTCCTCACTTGAACTATTTTTAAGTTTGAAGATGTTCTGTCTTTTATACCCAAAGTCTATGATACCTGCTGTAGTAAATGATCTTAAATTCAAATAAACTTTGGGTTTCAGTTTTATGGTATTATTGTCAGTTGCAGAATATTCTTGTTTTTTTTTTGTAAGTTTTGAATGCACTTTAGACTAAAGTTTGAAATATCATTTACAGCAAATATTAATAGCATTATTAAGCTGTCTAAAAATCAAAACACCTAATTAACGTTAGATTTAAACTTTTCAGTTCCCATTATAGACAGAGCAGTTTGCAAAAAAAAATGTGACACTGATTTGTATACAGCTAGAATGGTACCGGGGTATTTAATGTTTTTCTTCTTTGTAATTTTTATGAGCTTTATGCTTTCAGTGGTTCATAAAATATGTAAATAGGTCATAATTCATTAGCTATCACACCGTATGTGGGAAAACATTTATTTACGATTGATATCGTAGTTTAAGTAAATTTGAGTAACGAACTCAAACACAATAGAAATGCTGTACAGTATGCAATTTACTGTATGACTAATTGCATTGTTTATTGAATAATTAAAATAGTTAAATATAGTATTTATTAACTAAATACAATATGGGGAATCCGTTTTTCCCAAAACATCATTTTTGAAGTTAAAAATCCGGTTTCCATAGTACAACTGTTTGTCGAAATTTTTAAATATTCAACTTCTTGCTGATATGGCGTTGGTTTCCAGACGTAATCTTCTTTACTGGTTGGATCTCTGATAATCCGAAATGATAGTTTAGTTATGCTGTAGTTACAGTATGTAATTGTGTAAAAGTAACAAAAAATGTTAATACAACTTACAAATCAGTAGCAAAATTCACCCACATTTGTATTAGACGATCAGAAATGTACTGATCTTCTGGTGTAAGCGAATTCGCATTATTAAAAAGATAAAATAATTCATCAGAATGGGTAATTTCTGTAATGTAATAAATAACATTTTTAGTAAAAATTTATATTATAAAGTTACATAAAGTAATACAGCACCCCCTTCTCCTGTAAAATTAAACCGACTAGAAGATCCATAATATTCAAACGAATACATATAAACTGGAACTTGCTGCCTTGCGATCATTCGAACAGTAAAATCAATTGATGATTTAAAGACACCATCAGAATTAAACTATAATATAACAAGAAATATGAATTTGAATTAATTGGACTTTTACGATTGATACTGTACATCGATTGCAGTTCGTACGACTTGTGTGTAATTGTTGATATCAATTTTATCAAAATATTCTTCTTTAATGGCGTATGAAACATTGATTAAATTTGTTTCATATTTAGTTAGATTGGAAAGTAGTTTAGGGAGAATTATATTGTAGAAATTGTTGTCTATCATTGTGTAAGATTCTTTTGCTTCTGTTTTAACATAAATGTTTTTACATTGATTTATAATATTATTTTTAATTATGGAAATGTACCTGCGTAAGTCATAGCACCTTCATCTTTGTTTGAGCCTATTATGGTAGGAACTTTATTAAAATTTCCTTCCGAGTAAATGATATGTGGTCGCTTTGTAAGAAATCGACCCTCAGTTTCATCTTCTAAGCAAGGAACAAATGGATAATTTAATATGCCATATCCCTGTGAAAAATACAATAGGTTATGCACCAATACATATTGTTGTTAATTAATATAATAAAACCAACATTTATTCTGTAAGATGCATTTACAATATCCACAGCAGGTTTCTGTTTCAGACATGAGATCAAGTCGTTGCTGTTATCCGTTGGACAATCTAACGCTGAAGCCAATAACGTGGCCCAGTATAAAGTATGGTTTTGGAATGCCCAATTATTATTAGCGGTTCCACTTTCAAAAATGGCAGCACGAAATAATCCTTGTTTTCGAATACAAATTTTAAATGGACATCTCAACAAGATTTTTTTTAAACAAAGTTTCAATTTGTAAATTACCTGTTGAGACTGGCGAAACTTGATGGTAACTAGCACATGCGGCTCCAGCACTTTCACCGAATATAGTTACTTTGTTTTTGTCTCCACCAAAAGCTGCAATGTTAGTTTGAACCCATTTTAAGGCTTCCACTTGATCCAGTAAACCATAATTTCCATAAGAGGCAGAGTCATTTGTACTAAGAAATCCTGATCAAATTTTAAGTTTATTTATGAGTGACTGATAAAAGCTAAGTTACTTTATAATTACGAGTTGATTCATTTACCAAATGGTCCTAATCGGTATCCAATAAAAACCAACACTACATCATGATCCATAAAGCGGTGGCATTTGGAACTGTATTTAACAAATGGTGATCCTTGTGCAAAGCCTCCTCCGTGAATATATACTAATACTGGCAATTGGGTTGCATCAGGTGGCAACTAAGATTAACAAAACAAGGTACAGTAGTACAATTTTTGAGTTATTTTTAATAAATTGTTTATTACGTAAGGTGTGTTCACGTAGATAAATAAACAGTCTTCATCACCAAATATAGTTCCTCTCCATTGAATACAATTTTTCCCATTCTTAGTAGCATCATAAATTCCTGACCAATTTTTAGCAGGCAATGGGGGCTAGAAAAAAAATCTATTTATTTAGTCAACAAATCAGATTTATATCAACTAAGTCATCATTTATAGTACTTGAAATCGTAAGTTTCCAACAGGAGGTTGAGCATATGGTATTCCACGAAATGAATAGAATGAGCGGCCTTTAGTAGAATTTAAAACGATTCCTTGAACATCTCCGTTTGCAATTGTTACAATAGGGACAGCAGCTAATAAACATTGTAGATTGAAAGATGACCACAGTAAAATACCACAAGTTAAGAGCAGCATTTTCTATTATGTGCAGCTTTTAGTAAAGTGTCAGCATTTCGACCAAATCTTCTTATATATTCTGTTATTTAATTGGTTTTTCATGGTTTATGATTTATCAAGGTGATAACAAGTGTGCAATAACTTTTATTCGAATTATTAATTAATAGTTAACGTCATCACTCATTATTGTTGTGATTTCTATTGACAGATACAGGTAACTGAATTGTTAAATTGGTTTGGGTGTTATAACGATTTGTTTATCGTATGTTCGTGTAAATTAAGTTGTAATATTACAATGCCACGAACTTCTGTCGTTAAACAAAGTAAGTTTAGTTTTGTTCAAGCTTTCCTGAGTTGTTTTTCTTTGTTTAAACGTTTAATAAGTTCAATTTAATAAGTTAAATGAGTTAAATACTGTATGTAAGTACACTCTTTGTAAGTGACATTCTTTGCCAAATGTTTCCTGTTTCTTTAATATTGGAAGCCTGCCATGAAAAATATAAGTAGAAAACGACTACATTTAATTTGACATTTTAGTTTTGTTTATAAATCGTTAAATTAAGTAGGTTGGCATTGTGTTTGTGTCCACAACATTAAATGTATGGTAACAATAATTGCACTGCATTTACTGTAGTGTAACGATGATACAACAAGGTCAATACATCGATTGTTTTAATTTGAAGAAAACAATTGGATTTTATCAAATTAGAAAACTTATTTGTTTGTACACTATTATTAGTCGATGTATGAAGCGGCTGTAATTGAATGTTTGATAATAGCTAAATGATATAACTATTTGTCAATGTCCAACCATTCATTATGTTGTACAAGTAATACCGTAATTAGCTGAATGTTGTTTACGGAAGCATTACTAATACTATAATTACTCAACATGTTTTACACTAGCCAAATCTAACTTTAATTTAAAATGGCTTTTACATGACACATTGGATAAGCGTCGACCAAGAAATAGTATCATTAGTTTACAGCAATGAAATAAATTGTAAGATGATAATACAGTAGTAAATCTTTCAAATATACTTGTACTTTTGCAATACCTTGAATTCAATGTAACTTAAAGCTGAAAATTATATAGAGTTGTACTTTTTTAGAAGCTAATGTTGCCAATATATTATTATTGGTAGTCTTGCATGTATTACTTAATGTTTCGAAAAACTAAAATCGGTAACACTACAAAAGTTAATTACCAGTACAGTTGTCTGAAATGTTTTTATTCAGTATGATTTTCAGTCATTGTGATCCATTAAAACATGATTAATAATATCTAAAACAATTAAAATCTGGCTATTTAAGCTGCTATACATTTAGAAGAAAATTAAATGAATAAAACTGACTTAAACACTGCAAAAATTAAGTTGTGAAAATATAGTTGCAATGCTTAATCAATTAAAATTGATAGAACTTTAAATACTGTACATTAACTAGCTACAATAACTGGAATTTGTTCTTCCCAAAACATCATTCTTGAAGTTAGAAATCCAGTTTCCATAGTACAACTATTTGTTGTAATTTTCAGATATTCAACTTCTTGCTGATATGGCGTTGGACTCCAAACATAATCTTCTTTGCTTGTTGGATCCCTAATATAATAAAAGTCAACCGTTTAGTCATAGTCGATAATTTTATTTGCAGCAAATTGCAGCTATACAAACATATTACTTACAAATCGGTAGCAAAATTCACCCACATTCCTATTAAACGATCAGAAATGTACTGATCTTCAGGTGTAAATAAATTGGTGTTATCAAATAAATAAAATATTTCGTCACCATGGCTCACTTCTGAAATTTGTTATAATAATTACTTTTTAAAAAAACTTTAATTTAAGTTGCATAAAGAAATTCCGCACCGCCTTCTCCTGTATAATTAAAGGAACTAGAAGTTCCATAATATTCAAAGGAATACATATAAACTGGAACTTGTTGTCTTGCGATCATACGAACAGTAAAATCAGTGGATGATTTAAAGACGCCTTCTGAGTTAAACTATAATACAAAATCAGTTTTAACACCGACTTTTAATGGTTAGTTGAGCATATTATATAGTTACTGTACATCGATTGCAGTTCGTACGACTTGTGTGTGATTGTTGACATCAATTTTATCAAAATATTCTTCTTTAATGGCGTATGATACGTTGATTAAATTTGTTTCATATCTTGTCAGATTGTAAAGTAGTTTAGGGAGAATTACATTGTAGAAATTGTCGTCAATCACCGAGTAAGCGTCTTGTGTTACTGTTTGAAAAGTTTAATGTGTAACATTAATGTATTTTTAATATTGTTTATTGTGAAAATGAACCTGAGTATGTTAAGTCGCCTTCATCTTTGTTGGTTCCAATTATAGTAGGAACTTTATAGAAATCCCCTTCTACGTAACTGATTTCTGCTCTTTTTGTTAAAAACCGGCCTTCAGCTTCATCCTCTAAGCAAGGACCAAATGGATAATTTAAAACGCTATATCCCTATGCAAAATTCAATAGAAAGTTTACAATGCAACCATACAAATTGAATAGTACAAAAATACCAACATTTATTTTAAATGATGCCTCGACAATATCCACAGCTGGTTTCTGCTTCAGACATGAAACTAAGTCGTTGGTGTTATCAGTTGGACAATCTAATGCCGTGGCTAACAACTTGGCCCAATATAAAGTTTGGTTTTGAAATGCCCAAGGATTAGCCGCGGTTCCACTTTCACAAATTGCAGCACGGAATAATCCTTGTTTTAGTATTAACATTTTTTTAGAGCAAATTTGTATTTAAAACGTTTCGATTTGTAATTTTACCTGTTGAAACTGGAGAAACTTGATGATAACTCACCGATGCAGCTCCAGCACTTTCTCCAAATATAGTTACCTTGTCTTTATCACCACCAAAAGCTCCAATGTTAGTCTGAATCCATTTTAAGGCTTCCACTTGATCCAGTAAACCATAATTTCCATAAGAAGCAGAGTCATTTGTACTAAGAAATCCTAGAAAATGTTAAGTTTGTTTATAACTATCTGCATTTCGATTACGAATAAAGTCACCGAAGGTTACCGAAAGGTCCTAATCGATATCCAACTAAAACCAACACTACATCATGATCCATAAATCGATTTGGAAAATAATTTGAATGCGGTGATCCTTGTGCAAATCCTCCTCCATGAATAAATACTAAAACAGGCAGCTGTGTTGCGTCTGGTGGCAACTAAGATAGGCAATTCAAGCTATATAGTAAATTTTGCGCTATTTAATTTGCTATTATAATTGAATTACGTAAGGTGTGTTCACGTAGATAAACAAACAATCTTCATCACCGTATATAATTCCCATCCATTGCATACATGCTTTTCTATTCTCAGTTGCATCAAAAACACCTGACCAATTTTGAGCAGGTAATGGAGGCTAAAAACAACTTATTTTGTAATTATAGTTAGCGATGATTACTAAACTGTACTTGAAATCGTAAGTCAGCAACAGGAGGTTGAGCATATGGTATTCCACGAAATGAATAGAATGGTCGGCCATTGGCAGAAGTTAATACGGTTCCCTGAACATCTCCATTTGCAACTGTCACAATTGAATCTGCAGCTAATAGACATTGTAGATTGCATGCTAATAGCAGCAGAGTAATACAATTGTTAGAAATCATTTTCTACAATATGCAAGTGGGATAAGATTATTTCCTTTAAATCTCGATATTTATCTGGTTATTTCAACTTATTTGTTTACTCATAATTCACGTACAGTATAAATTTACGGTATATTGTAGATGTATGCCAAGTTATACAATCAATTTTACAAGTGTATTTTATTTAACATTAGATTATTTACGTTATCATTGTCATGGTTTATATTAGCCGAAAAAATACATTGTTTATCTGTACAATAGATAACAGACTTATCTATTAAAAAATAATATTTATCAAAATTTCAGGTAAAGTTAAGTACTGTACTGAAACAATGTCCACTAATCGTTGTTTTATATTCTGGTCTGGTATATTAAATCTTGACACAATGACAGTTATGTTCTGAGAATGCACTTTACTTTTATAATTGAAAAAAAGAAAGTTTATTTATTGCTGTAACTTAGATAAACGTTTCTGAACTTTTATGAAAACTCCTCAAATTGACGATTTTAAATTTATTGATTCATTATTCATATAATTACTTAAAATTCTATTGCCAATACTCAGATAAGCTTACTGTATATTTTAAAGAAATCAGTTGATATGACATTCGTGAAAAATTGAAACGTCAAATTAATGATTTTACTAATAACTTTTAGTTTTTATTCTCTTTTATGAAAAATGATGGCACTCATACAATAATCAATATAGTTTTAATTTAGTTAATAATACATCTCCCATGATTTTACATAAAAAATATTTATAAAAGATTAGTTCTTTAAAAATATTCCATTTTTCTCCATTTGACTGATGAATTTATTTGAAATCCGATCTGCAAGATTTTAAAAAAAATTAAATCATGTTAATGTTTAAAATTCAATGCCTTAATTTTACCGTTGGCCATTTGGAATTATAATCAAGATTTTAGTGTAGTTTTAGCGACAATACATTTTCCACCAGCATCCGGAATATGCTAGAAAGAGAATATAATCGATTATATATTAAAAAATATAAGATTTTTCGTTTAAACTTACATTAATTATATTGCACAAATAACCCGCTGGACAAGGTAAATTGGCAATTCCTCCACAAAATTGTCTAATAATTTTGTCCACAACGCATTTTCCACCAGCATCAGGGAAAGTCTGTTCAAAATTGTTTTAGTTGTTTAAATGAAAAAAAT
The DNA here is from genome assembly GCA_013389785.1 of Helicorthomorpha holstii. NCBI lineage: Eukaryota > Metazoa > Arthropoda > Diplopoda > Polydesmida > Paradoxosomatidae > Helicorthomorpha > Helicorthomorpha holstii. The sequence goes on along the minus strand of JAAFCF010006596.1, from coordinate 28,247,936 downwards.
ATTATGCCATTGCCGAGTTTTAACTTACATCAGTTATTTCACACTGGTAACCTTTAGGGCAAGGGAGGGAAGCAATTCCACCACAAAACTGTCCGATTACTGGGTCCAAAATACATTTTCCACCAGCATCAGGGAAAGTCTGATGAGAGAATTTAACAGCGTTTATTCAGATTATTTTAGTTGTTTAATTAAAAAATGTAATGCCATTGTCAATTTGTAATTTACATCAGTTAATTGGCACTGGTAACCTTCAGGGCAAGGGATAGCAGCAATTCCACCACAAAACTGTCCGATAAGTGGGTCCAAAACGCATTGTCCACCAGCATCAGGGAAAGTCTAATGAGAGAATTTAACAGCGTTTATTCAGATTTTCTTAGTTATTTAAGTGAAAAAAATATTTTGTAATTGTTGGCCTTTCACTTACATCAGTTATTTGGCACAGGTATCCTTTTGGGCAAGGAAGAGCAGCAATTCCACCACAAAACTGTCCCAAAACTGCGTCACGTACACATTTTCCAAAAGCATCAGCAACGGGGTAACCGAGGTACGTCTATTGGAAAAATTAATTAATTATCATTACATTTTTGTTTCCAACAAAAAATCTTACTTCAGTTACCACACATCGGTAACCTTTAGGACACGAAATCCCAATAAATCCTCCACAAATATTTCGTATACAAACACCACCGGCATCAGGATGAGTCTAACATCAAGATAAGTTTATTAAAGATTTAATTAAAGTTTCTTAGTCAATTAAAGTATTGAACATTTATACTTACAGCAGTGATGTTACATATATAACCGGTTGAACACGGAAAACCGCCTTTTCCTCCACAAAATTTAGGTGCTGGCTTTATTATTATTGGTGAAGTCAATTCCTATTGATAATTTAAAAAAAAAATTAAAAGTTCAAACATTTACAATGTATAATAACCGTAGCAATTTCCTTACCACGTATGATAAGCATGAGACAATGGTCAAAACGACTCCAAATATTAAATGAAGTGAAGTCATTTTAAAAAATGAATTTAGTGGAATGGAAACGCAGTCGTAGATATCCTGGCAAAACTGATGTCGATGTTTGTGTTTCTGTTCCTTTTATACTCAAATTCAAAAGTAAACTAGCGTTAACAGCTGTCAACTACTCGCACATTAATTTATTATTTATGAATAGTCCTCGTCGCATTGGATTTGATACCCGGTATACTATACTAAGAACTGAGTTATATTGGTGGCGTTAGAACTGTTTATTAAATAAATTTGCCATTGTTTCGTCATTCAAGGTTTTTCTGGTTTAAGCTTGCTTAATTCTAGTGAGTTTTATTCAAATACTGTAGTCCACTTTTTTTTACACGTCAATGACGTCCACGGTTTTTCCGTGATCTTTATGGGGGAAACATTTTTGCGAAATAATTTTACTTTTGTTAAGCTTTCTGAATATGTGTAACTTTTTTCAGTTTTCCCTTCTTACTGAATCAATTACAAAATCGCATTTTCTTATACTGTAAAGTGAAAGAGAGAGAAAAAAAGCTTAAATTTCTTAGCCCCCTTAATCTGGTATAATCCAGTATGACAATCGTGTACAGTGCATTTCTACTAAATACCGGTACTAACTAAATATTAAGTAAATAACAGTCATGTTAATGACTTTTAACGCTATTTATATACCGGTAAAGTATATTTTAGTTTAAAGGCCAATAACCTAACATTTTACAACTTTCTCTCACTTATTTTAAGTAGTGCTTTAGTAAATTAGTACTTTAAAAATAATAAATTCTTTAATATTAAAATTGGGAATTACACTAAATTAAGTATTGAATTTAAAATAGAACTCCAAACATTTTGCGTTTACATTAATTATAAGTTTGATGTAAAACCCAAAAAAAATGATCAACTTATTGTTTTTCTGTTTAGTAACTACTGTATAAATTATGTCAAGTATAAATTATTTATAGTAATTATATTATTCATCTTCATTTGTTAATAACAATAATAACATTAGTTTTAAAAATTAATTTATGATTGCTCTTGCATGTTGGCATTACACGTATGCAGTATACTGTATATTAAATGAGTACAATTGAAATTGCTGGTGGTTCCATTTAAAGCAAAACACTTGCAGTACAATAGCATAATAATTTACTGCACTATACCGTATAATTTATTTTAGTCTATTCAAATGACACCTGTTGACAAAATCAAATATGGCACATTACTGTATTATTACCTTGAATGTTTCCTCTTAAGGCTCTTGTCAATAAAACAATATTAAAGTATAAGTAATGAATTACATGTAATTCAACATTTTAATGTACGAGTAAATTTTATCATGCATCAAGCTCTGCAGGTTTATAGAAAAATTTAAAAGTTTAAAATGAATTTAAGCGTTACAATATGCGAAAATTATTGTTATATACTGTAATGTAGTTTTAGTATTTTTTTTAAGCTATTGTAACTTTAATTAGTCTACGGTAAGTTGGCAACCAATTATAAAGAAAAGTTATTTATTTTTATTATTAGCTAGCGAAGATAACATTTGGATGTTACATGATTTGCAACAATCGTATTAATTAACGCATGTTAATTTTATTTCTGAATTATTAAGTTTGTTACAGTGTAATACGTCAGAATGCTAAAATTTTATTTTCTATAATGCTTGTTATTACTAATTTCCTAGTTACAATTTATAGATCTGACTTTCAGCGATTCTGTTCTGGAAAGCAGAATGACAATATTAATCATAAGTTATTTTAATGTTACGATATTGAATATTAAAACTTTATATAAAGTTATGCAATATACTGTACCTGCAGTGTCATTACTTTAACTTTTTATAAGGCGGCAACTTCCACCTGGGTCTGACATTTGAGGATTTGCCTAAAATGTTAGTATTATTAATTAATGATAGTTTCTCGTATTGAAATGACCAGTTTAGTATGATCTACTAATTGTTTTAGTTTTAAGATTGCTTTATGACTCGTTTTAATATACCTTTATGACACAATGGTAACCTTCAGGACATTGTAAATTTGCAATTCCTCCGCAAAATTTACCATCAGCAGAAACCTAAAGTATTCAAATTAATAAATAATAAGTAAATGATAAGCTAAATGATTTGCATACTGTAGTTTGGCTGAAAGTAATAGAAATGCAAAAAATAGTCATCAAAGTGAAGACTAAAATGAAACTAATATAAGCAGACATTATTTTGTTAGCCAAAGGTAACCTACGAAAAGATATCAACTGATTCAGTTTCATCATCGCACACTTGATTTTATATACCATACCAGAAATGTTTACAATGATTGCTAAATTAGCAAAACATATGTTTTGACAATTGAATTGTAATAAAATTACGTTCATTTCGACATAACTTGTCTATTTTCCAACTACAGTGTACTGTATTTACATTACCAGTCGACCTTCATTCAAAATTAGTACTGTACTACTATATAATAATTTTAAAAAAATTAAATTTGAAGGTCATGCCATAAAATGACAAAATTAGTAAAATAATGCTTTATAGTATGTTTTATTCAAAAATAGTAAAAAGATTTTCAAAATCTATTTATTAAGTCATTAAATAAATGTCGATTTAGTGATCACTAGATGTCACTGCGCACCATAACTAGTACGAGGCATTAGTTTGCGCCAAGAATTGCATTGGGTCTATGGATGACCTACTTACGGTCCGCTCATTGTTCGCTCACTTGATCGCTCCAAAGCCGATCCCAAAAGTTTGCAAGCGCTCAGTGTAAAGTACAACTCATGTCTTTGTTTGTGGTAAAATAACTTTACCTATTTTTAACTAACCTAACTTAAAAAAATGATTAAATTAACCTGACTAATCTAACCTAATTAAAACGAAAGAAATTATAAAAACGTCTTAGTGGTGGTTTTTCTAAACGTAAAAGACGTATAGCGATATTTGGTTAGTGATACGAGTAGTGAGCAGAAGTTGAGCTTAAGCTGTAGCTTAACCGTGAGCGATCTTAAGCAGATCATCCATAGACCCCATGCTAATCCTTGGCACAAGCTAATGGCTTCTATAACTAGTGTTAGCATATTAAAATGAATGTATTGATACTACACTCGATATTGGCATCGAAATGAAAGTATCAATGTCACAAAAGTATCGACCAAAATGTATCGATACCATCAAGTATCAATACATTTTTTTCATTATAGAATAGCTAATTGCTGCCTTTCTACAGTTGAACATTGAAATTTATTGTTAAACACTGTAAGTTGTTGTTATAGGCAGTTATTTATTATTATACAATTTTATTTACTGTTAAACACATTATGTATTATTAAACATGGTTATTGTTCAACATTATTTACTGTATTTTACTGTTAAATATTATTTATTACTTGCTGTTAAATAGTTATTAAAACTCTTACTTTTGGAAACCTACAATCTTAAAAAAATAAATACTATTATTCATAATTTACAAATAATAGAAATAGAATTTTTAATTGTTACTGACAATACAAGAATACAAAATGAAAAATGTTTAATTATAAAGGAATAATCTAAAATATATACTGTATATTAATTTTACTTTAATTTTACATTTATGAATAGAAATACCTTAAGTAAATAATCTTTTTAATTTTCAAACTTTATACTGTATATGTATAGCTACATTTCAAAATTATAAAATGACAAAGGAAATGAACAAAATCACAAATAAAATGAACTAAATGACAAAGAAAATGAGCAAAATGACAAAGAAAATAACAAAATGACAAAGAAAATGAACAAAATGACAAAGAAAATGAACAA
>JAAFCF010006596.1:28225483-28242797 GCA_013389785.1 Helicorthomorpha holstii | reverse complement strand
GACTTAGGATAAGAGACTTAGGTTAAGTGACTTAGGATAAGAGACTTAGGTTAAGCGACTTAGGATAAGAGACTTAGGTTAAGCAACTAAGTTAAAAAAGTTGGGTGTGGTTAAGTTAAAAAAGTTGGGTTTATTTGGGTTTAAAAAAGTTGGGTTTAGTTGGGTTTAAAAAAGCTGGGTTTAGTTGGGTTTAAAAAAGTTGGGTTTAGTTGAGTTTAAAAAAGTTGGGTTTAGTTGGGTTTAAAATAGTTGGGTTTAAAAAAGTTGGGTTTAGTTGGGTTTAAAAAAGTTGGGTTTAGTTTGGTTTTAAAAAGTTGGGTTTAGTTGGGTTTAAAAAAGTTGGGTTTAGTTGGGTTTAAAATAGTTGGGTTTAAAAAAGTTGGGTTTAAAAAAGTTGGGTTTAAAAAAGTTGGGTTTAAAAAAGTTGGGTTTAGTTGGGATCAAAATGTTGAGTTCAAACTGCTGGGTTCGAATTCATAGGTTCGAATTCATAGGTTCGAATTCATAGGTTCGAATTCATAGGTTCAAATTCATAGGTTCGAATTCATAGGTTCGAATCTATTGTATTATATTTATATTGTATTATATTTTATTGTATTATATTATAATATATAATATTTATATTAAAATGCAAATTATAATCATTGTATTTAATTGTGAACAAGTAATAAGATGATTAATAAAAATCATAACAACTTACATTTCTATTTCAGTTTCGTTGTGTGTGAATGTTCAGATGATTATTTGTATTTCCACTTGTTTTTACCTTTTTAAAACAAGTTTTGCATGTTGCAGTACAGTATTTGCATTTAATCTTTGAAAATACTTCCACACATCATTTTAAACAGAATAGGGAGTGTGCTGCATCAATTTTCAATAGTATAAAAAGTATCGATATGAGCGTAAATGCATCGATACCATTAAAGTATCGGACCATAAGAATCGAGTACTTTAATGAAGAGTATCGAAGGAAAAGTATCGATGCTCGTAAATATCGATACTTTTTTGCTATCACTAATCATAACGTAACTAATTTGTGTCATGTAAATTTGAAACCGCCGTTGCTATTGATTATTATTTTGTTAAAATTAAGGATTTATAAACAAAGAACTGACAGTCTGCTTATTTAATTAGAATGGTAAGATTTGTTAATATTTGTATTACATTTCTTGATGTTTACAAACCGTTTAATTTCTGTTTTAGTATTCATTGAATTACAAACTTGAGCATGGTAAGATATATCGTTAGTAAATTGATGTTGAGATAACTTTAAATTATTTGGTGGCTTTAGTATTCATTTGAAGTACGCAACCAATTTTACTAACAAGAACTTTTTGTTTAACTAAAGCTCATGAAGATGCTATATGGTCATGTGCCTGGATGAAAAATCCAATCACAGGTGTCGATCATGTTGTCACCGGATCGGTAGATGATTTGGTTAAATGTTGGGTTTGGTAAGCCATTTCAGTCTGAGTTTATGATTTGTGCTAAAATTAAGTATGTAAATGATTTAGGAGTGACGATCAGCTTTCATTAAAACATACTTTAGAAGGACATGCACTGGGTGTTGTTTCGGTTGATATAAACAACGAAGGAACAAGTATATTGCTTGCATTTGAGTTGTTAAGATTTAAGTTATTTTGACTAAATAGTGTCGGTTTTTTGTCAGCTGTTGCTTCAAGTTCCCTTGACAGTCATTTAAGATTATGGAATTTGGAAACTGGAGAACAAATACGAAGTATTGATGCAGGTCCAGTTGATTCATGGACTGTGAAATTCTCGCCAGATTCAAAATTCATCGCCACTGGCAGTCACTCGGGTAAAATTAATATCTACGGAGTGGATAGTGGGAAGTTGGAATCAACACTTGACACTAGAGGAAAATTTACATTAAGTATCGCTTATGTAAGTGCTTAAGGTGTTTATCTTGTGCTTAATGTTTGGGGGGAAACGATACAAAGATAGACCCAAACATGAACAGCTAACCAAAATGTTTTGAGCAGTTTGGAAAACTATGTTTTGTCTTTCTAAGAGTCGTGATGGCAAATACATTGCAAGTGGAGCAAACGATGGCATTATTAACATTTTTGATATCACCACAGGAAAATTAGTTCATACGTTAGAAGGTGATTGTTATAAGAAATTATTTGAAATACAACCATACATGAATCTTAATAATAACACAGTAGCATTATTGCAGGTCACGCTATGCCAATTCGGTCTTTATGTTTTACACCTGATTCTGAATTGTTAGTTACAGCTTCAGACGATGAACATATGAAAATATACAATGTGTAAGTGTTCAATATCAATTTAACTTTTTATAAGTATATTTTTAATATCATTATGATTTTTAGTCAACATGCTAATTTAGTTGGTACATTATCTGGTCATGGATCATGGGTTCTTCACGTAGGGTTTTCGCCTGATGGTACACATTTTGCGTCATGGTAAATTACTGAATTAAATATTCGTTTATTTTGTTCTTGATTTTCCATTAATAATCATGTCTACAGCTCCTCCGATAAATCAGTTAAAATATGGGAAACTGCAAGTAGGCAGTGTATCCACACGTTTACAGATCATGCTGACCAGGTTAAGATGATCATACAAGTTATTTATGACATTAATTTAACGTTTTATGATTTTTTAAATAAGGTTTGGTGTGCAAAATACAATGAATCTGGATCTAAGTTAGCGACTGTATCTGACGACCGTTCTATACACGTTTATGACTGTCCTTTATAATTTTTCACTTTTACCATTAAAATGAAAGTGAGAATAATTTATAATATATACAGTATTCTTAATTCGGGATGCGATTTTGGGAGACAAATTATACGATTTTATTTTCGCGATTTTCTGGAAATTTTGGTGTAATCGGCAAAAGGAGCTGAAGCAATTTTAAATTCTTGAATTGGTTTGACGCTTCTTCTCTCTCTTTTTCCGTTACTTTTTGATCGTCTAGCAATTCCAGATTTTCAAATGATGATATAGCATAATATCTTTTGCAAAACAATGGAATGGATTATATTATGGAAGTATTGGTAACTATAGTAAACTATCGTAATTATCTCACCTATACATTACATAATGCGCGTATGATTCAGCTCCAAAAGAGCTTGGAGTTACTGGATTTTTCATCATGCTCAAGTACCGAAGATTGGGGAGACTTCTGCCGAGTCGAGCTAAAAAGGCCCATATTTCATCGATGTGGTTGTAGTTGATCCATAGAATTTGAACTTTCAGTAGGCCAGGAAAATGGATGTCAGATTTGAGTTTGTTGTGATCTAGAATCAGAGTTGTTAAGTTTGGGAAATGAATCAAAAATCCAAGATCCCTGTAAAAGAAAGAAAGCTTAAGATTTTAGTAGTACAAAAAGCTAATAAAATTAATGGTCGTGAGATTTCGTTAGTATTACGTTAAGTTATTGTGACTTAAATCCAAAATTTCAAGCCTCTTCCCATAACGATTTATTATGTCATCAGGAACGGTAGTTAAATTATGGTAAGCTAAAACTAATTTTTTTTCGTTTAATGAAGTACCGCTTTTGTCTAACAATTCGTCTTCTGAATAGTAACAACTACAGGCAGCCATTTTTTATACTACAGAAATCAGCTGGTGTTCATTTAATTCCTTTTTTGAAGTTTGATGTTGTTTTTTCGCAAGTCAAATAAATTATTATCACATATGTGACTGTTCATTTTTACAACCTTTATCCTCTACTCTCACTGGTGGCCCACATTGGACCCCTTCTTATCGGTAAATGACCGCAAAACCTTGTTTAATTTAATTAAATTCATCTCTGTTTAACATGTGATAATTTCGAATGTTTATATTATTGATATTTGTTTTTTAATACAGTATATAATTATGGTTTAAATTAAAAAGCTCAAAATAAATTTATTTTAGTTTTTGTTTGCATGGAGAAAAAATCAATTTTTTTATTTTATTTAATTTAAATGAATTTGTATGTTTTATTATATAATTTTTTTTGTCTTATAATATGAAAGTTATTGAACATACTTTAAACTTTGCTAGGCATAAATTATAATATTTTAAAAATTGATTTCATTGTTTTGAAATTTATTTTTGGCATTTGATTTTTAAATGTAAAAAATGACACAATTAAGCTTATTTATAAATGGACTTGCAAATTTTTTTCATTAGACATTTTCCATGAAGTTAATTAAATGTTTCACGACAAATAAAATGTATTCTTTTACAAGCAATAATTGCTCGCATAAATTATTTATAAACATTTTATTTTAAAGGAATATAACGTTTTTTTTTGTTGCTAGATTTAACTAATTGACCGTAAATACGTGGAGTATTTGCGGTTTGTCTATGTAAACCGAAGCTTTTAATTACCACCAGTTTGTTTTTGTTATTAATATACAGTATACGAAAATTTGTCAACGAAATTGGATTTGAGTATACAATTTAGTAGATAGCTTTTATTGCATTTACCGTTCCACGTCATGCTGTTGTTGCCCATGGTGTAATGTTGTATGTATTGGCATTCCATTTTATTGGATATATAAATAGGATTGTTATTTGTTGGCGTTTCATAACTGCATAACGCCCATAGAGTACTCATCTACTGACTTGGATTATTGCGTTGTACGTGGCAAGAATTGCCTTGGGCTAAATTTTAAGTGAATTACTCGTGAGTGGCCGGTATCTGCTATTAATTAAATACAATTTAAGTTGATATCAGAGTATACCAAGATGGGATTAACAATTTCAAGCCTACTAACCCGGCTATTTGGCAAGAAACAAATGAGAATTTTAATGGGTAAATAGCACACGCTATACATCTTTTATGTTTATTGTCTTGTGTTTTGCTTGTTCATTTTGACATCTTAACATTTGCTTGACTATCTCTATAGATAGTAACGAATTTGTTAGTTACTTAATTATTTCTGATACATTAAAGCTATAGAATGAAAACTAGCGTTGGGTTTGTGTTCAATAATTGAAGGTGTTTCCTAGTGTTATTTGCATATGGCATCGTTAGTCTTGTAACTTTAGTATGTGAGCAAGATGACGTTTACTAAAATCAGATAAATAAACACATTAGTACAGTATATGATAAATAACATATTTCTTTGTTTATAAAGTTGGTCTAGATGCAGCAGGAAAGACAACCATACTGTACAAGCTTAAATTGGGAGAAATTGTGACAACAATTCCAACAATTGGTAAGTAGCACTTCTCCCGATTACGCCCTTTTAAATTTGTTTAGCTATTTTTTAATACAGTCCTAATGAATTTTCTGTCATTTTTTTATTTATAGGATTCAATGTAGAAACGGTTGAATATAAAAACATCTGTTTCACTGTATGGGATGTAGGAGGACAAGATAAAATCAGACCTTTATGGAGGCATTATTTTCAAAATACACAGGTACCGTTTCTAAGCTGTGAAATACTAAAAACCAAGTTTGAATTTGTTTTCAAATTTGAATTTTAAGTTAAATTTTGAAAGTATATGTGTAATCCAGTAAAATAAAATACCAGCTGATGTCATCATAATTGTTGATAAATGTAAGGCGCTGAATCAGTATTCTGATTCACATTTTCTAGCAAGTTCCACGTTGTACAAGAAGGATTTCATAAACTTTAGCTATCTTTAAATGCATTAATTATTGGATTATACATTGCTTGTTTAATAAACTTATGAAATAAAACTTATTTATGATATTTTTTTTTGTTTAACAGGGCTTGATATTTGTTGTAGACAGTAATGATCGAGAACGTATATCTGAAGCTCAAGAAGAATTGCAGAAAATGGTAATTTATTATTGAAGTGGGTGTGCTTTCATTGAGCATCAAAGTAACTTTATACTGTTACTTCATCCTTGTGATTTAGTAATGTAAAATCCAGTATAAGGAAGCTTGTTATTTGCCTAAAGAATAAATTAACAACATAAGGTGTACGTCTATAACTTTACGACGCCACCTTGGTTAATTTTTTATTAGGGAATAAATTAAAGCTACGGTAGGCATATTGTAGGAAATACTGCTCGTAAAAATATTTACTTAATGGAGTATATCTGATGAAATTGTTTACGAGGCTCTACAAAATGTAATATTAATGTACACAAATTACTGCAAGTAGCTGTATTAATATTACTGTTGTTTTTTTATGTACAACGAAATTTAGTGAAGAATTCTTGGTTATATCAGCAATTGCAGGATTCTTTGACTTATATGAAATATCATAGGCTAATACTATATAATGATGTTCAATATACTGAATTTTACTGTTCTTGTGTGTTTTGTTTATAAGTATTTATAATAAATGTTTAAATACTTTTATAGCTGCAAGAAGATGAATTACGTGATGCCGTGTTACTTGTTTTTGCTAACAAGCAAGATTTACCTAATGCAATGACGGCTGCTGAGTTAACTGAGAAATTAGCTTTAAATCAATTACGTGGAAGACGGGTAAACTATTATATGAAACTGACATATATGTTTATTATTTCATATTTTAAATTTTTGGTTTGATATATAGTGGTATATTCAAGCAACATGTGCAACGCAAGGTCATGGATTGTACGAAGGATTAGACTGGCTTTCAAACGAACTTTCCAAGAAATAGACTGACGCATGGTAAAGTCTAAATTATAATGGAATATTATTATCATTTCTTTTATCAGTTCTTAGATCCTGTTCTCATTTTCCTACCCCTATAATTTAGTGTTCAATCAGTAAACTTGCAAATGTTACTGAGTCGATTCTGATAAATTTATAATTTTGAATTTCTTGTTTCCTTTAAGAAAATCTCAACGCGCGCCATCTCTATTTCTCTTCTAACAAGCTATAATAATCGCATCTTAGTCTTCTTCGTTTTGTCCACCAAATTTTCAAGTTATTTTGGGTTCGAATCTGGATTTTCTTGACCCAATTCACTCTATTATTTATCCGTAAAATTCTAATACGACACATTTCCTTGTCTTATGTTTTTGTGGGTGTATTGTCATTTTGAATTGTACATATAAAAAATGAGTAAGCTACATAATTGACCATGCTTTGCCTTTGAAATCAATAGAAGGTTGTTTGATACATAATTTCAGGAATATTAATTTTCTGGTGCTTAGATTCTTTGATTTCTCATGTTTTCGATTTAGCGAAAGTTTTTGTATGCTTAGTTTTGATTATGCATTACCAAAAAGAGATCGATGTAATTTATGAAGGAAATAATAGAAAAACTTTTGATTTCCTATCCGTTGTTTTATTTTACGTGGATTGACGACTAATCATTTTCTGTTGAGATCATCTATAAACTACGGGTAGTCTTTTTATTTACTAAAGACAGTCAGCATTTTAAGTAAGCATCGTACTGTTTATTTTGATGGCTTTTGAAAAGAAAGAATTCTAGGCAAAATTAACTACATTTATTTTCGAGGTAATCATACTATTTACAAGTCTTGTGTGTTATTTGCATAAGGATATTAATATTGCAGATCATACGGTATAAACTTAGCACTTTGGTGTAGATAGTTATTTATCGTATGCTGTCTAGAAAATAAATTAGCGTTTAACGAAAATCACCTGAAAGTGATTTTAGTTTTTTTTATACAGGAACTATATTGCCTTTCACGTTTTTTAGCATTCTAAATAAAGATGAATTTTTCATTAGTTTAAAAACGCATGTTAAAATACCTAAAATATTTTAGAATCTCATTTTAATCGTAATGAATTTTAAAATTTGTAAATTAATTGGCAATTTTTTTCAAATACTGAAATATATTGATAATTTATTTTTTACTTTTATGCAAATGTCTACTTTTTTTAAGTTATTTGTATTGGCATAATTGTACAAGCCTAAGTAATTTTTTTTAAATTTTTTACATTTTACAGTAAATTGAGCATAACAAATAGTTTAATAAGTTATTTGGGCCACTACTGACTTCCGACTAATGTATATTTATTTCATTCTTGCATTGTTAGTCGTCATTTTTTTATAGTGGTACTGAAAGTTTTGATGGGATAATTGACTTTACTGAAAGGCTTCAGAAAACATGTAAAAATGGGTCTTGTAATATAAACGAAAAAGTGGTGAAATCACAAGGTGTGTTCGTATAAGTTTAGTAAACTTCGTAGAATTTCTTATGGAATTTTAAAACTGCCTTTGTTTGGCTGGTTTATTTTAACATAAATACAACTCTTTCCACTTTTTACTAAATTTATTTTCTACTTTTTTATAAGAGTGACACAACTACACATTTATAAAACTACAAAAACTTGTCATTATTTATTTTATTTATATCTGTGACTAAAATTAGCTAATAGTCTTCATAAATTGGATTTAATATTTTGATGGCGTACGGTTTACATTTTTAAATGAGCAGCATTTTTGTGAAGATTTAAAATTCAAACACCATGTACTGTATACAAACAAAAATGAAGAAGAGGGGTCAAGGTGTATTGATATTATTACAAAAGCTTTTAATATTTGTTACTCACAGCAATACAATCAACTGAAAGCGTAATTTGAGAAGGTATTTTTTTTATTACTAAGAAAGATGGCCATTAAAAATTCTTCGCAGTCAGTCAGTGAGCCAGGAGGAGGATCTTGAATGAGGTCATGTTTACAAACAGTCCTTCGCTGATTATATGTGGCACAATGACTCCCACCCTACTTTCAGACCTCCTTTAACCTATTGATGCAGTTCCTCCAAGTTGAAATTAAAGTATTTGGAAATTAAGAAAAAAAAAAGTTTTGAGGTGACCGACCAAGGTTGGACATCTCTAGTAAAGTTAACAGAGATTTACTAAGTGCAATAGCCTTCAAAAGCATGTGGTACGACCAAAACATCACACATGTATGAGGTGTGTGGTTGAAGGCGTGGCCAGATGACGTACTGTAATCGTGCCACAAATCGAGTTCAAAAACAATATATTCGTTTGATGTAATGTTGCTGTTATTTTTTTTGTTATACTGCGAATTAACAGTTGAGTGAACACATTTCAGGCGATTACATGTGCTGCAGAACGATTATAATTTGGCTACACATTTAGTTGTTGGAGTTTCATGTGCGAGTAGGAGGACTGCTACAGGTGTTATGTATACGTAGAAACACGTGTTGGTGGCGGAAATGAATTATAAGACCAAGTCAAAAAGGATTCTTAGCTCGTGGCAAAGTGTGTATTCGCGACAATCGGTCATTTGCGCAATGGATCGCTTCGTCAATGCTGTGGACACCATGAACGACACCATTTTAATTCCTGCTCGACTCATGGACATTTCATGTGAAGATGACCAGTTCAGTGATATTGGTTATAGTAATTATTATCAATGTTACCACATGCTAAATTCAATTAAAAACGAATTGCTGTGGAGTGATGGTGGTGGAAGTGAAGCGCAACTTTTGGGATCTGCTAGCAATAGAAGACGTTCGTCCATCACTTCCTCAATATTTTCGGATTCGGACGCTGATTCTGATTCGGTAATTTCAGAGTCATCGACTTCTTCCTCTACTTCCACCACTTCTTCGACCTCCTCAGTATCAATGTTAACACCAGAAACAATTATCAGAAATCTTCGACATCACCTGTTTGGACTTGGTGATACCCTCAATCGATTGGCTGAATCGGCCATCGCACTTACTTGCAAATATCAAGAGGATATCAGTGGTGGTCTTGGATAATAATTATTAAATGTAGCAAATCGTTAATTATTTCCTTAACTTGTTACTAATTTTTTTATTGTCAATTTTAAATATTACTAAAAATTGATTTGAGTGGTCAATTAAATTTTTATACTATACAATTTATTACGTCATTAGATCATTTTATAAACTGATTTTTCTGATTAATTTTTTATTATTAATGTGGCTACATAATAGTACACGCTCTACTTGAACTTAATAAGCCATTATCATGGTCCAAAATGGAAATGGCGTGTAATTGTATTCTTCTTGAAAAGTAGTCATTAAGTCGATGACGTCAGTTAAACATTTTTACCTTCAGTTGGTCAGCCAACCCACCACAACAAATTTTGAAGTAGGTCGCAGTGGGGAATGTCTTACATTTGTTATTTGAGTTTAATTTCAATGCCCTACATCTTGAACGACGAAATGGACATCATTTGAAAAATTTACATGAAACTTTTTTATTGATTTATTTTTGAAATTAAGTCAGTAGTGAGTTTTATTTTCTAATCGGCTTACTTTCGACGCTCAAAGGTGGACACCAATTAGAAAATTAACGCATGCGTAAAGACATCGACCCAGAAATTGATTTTCGCAAAATTACAAGAGTATTATTGACTTGTACAAAAAAATAACTTAGCAATTGAAGAGAACAACTTTCAATCGCAGATTAATGATGGACATGGTAAGGAATACCAGTGCTTCGTTTCCATAACAAAAATCCAACAAATACGCCAACACAAGTACCAAGAATGGCCATCGAAAAACCAAGTCCAGCCATGGAACCTACAACAATGTAAACAATACGATTAAGTATTTTAAACTCATCTTACAACTTTTAAGGTTATCACAAAATATAAATTTGTGATAATAAATGACAATATTGCAACAGTAAACATGCAGAATTTATAAATGGCCTAGCGTCAAATTTTTAGAGCATTTTTTTACGTGCATACATATTAAAATGCTCAATTTATCATAAATATTTTTTATGTATATGTTTTAAAAATGTAACTGAATAGCAGTGTTAACAAAACACGAAACACACTTATGTAGATTTTTATACAATTTAAATAACGTCAACAAATAACCATTAGCAGAGTATTTTTTTAATTTTACTTCCTAAATATTTTTTTCTTGTTGTTGATATGTTTTACTTTTAAATTGTCGTTGACATTCATGTTTTGGATTTGTTTTTCTAATTCATTATATTTACAGGAAGTTTTTAAAACTTCATTTTTACCTGCTGTGTATCCTGCTCTTAGATATCTTAGTCCTTTATGCCTTGTGTTTGGATGCAGTGATTCTCTAGTTGTTTCCAATGAGCCTCTTCTTACAGAAACCTTCTGCTATATTTAAAGGGAACATTTTTCATTAACAATTTTATCATTATTTTGTACCGTTTTTACCATTGTTTTTCTAACGCCCAACTCTACATCAATAGTTGCATCGTGAGTTTCGATAATTTCTCGAAGCATTCTGTAGGCATCGTTTAGATAGATTTCTACTCTGGGATTTTGTACATTGCCTACAACATCTGGACGCTCTAACAACACAAACCAGACATCGACTTCGTCCTCGTGAGATTTTCCAATCTAGCCAAACGTAAAGTTCTTCTTTTAGTATTTGTTCTTCTTTTAGTTTTTCTTTTTTTACTTACAAACATGTTGGTTATTCTAAGAGGAGAAACTCCAGCAAATCCTGCAATTCCACGACGTATAGAGTCTTCAATAGTGTCTAAATTATTTCGAGCTAAATCCAAGTATGGAACTTTAAGAACTAGCACTAGATAAAGACGATCGATTTTTGTAAGACAAGTTGAGATATCAAAATTGCCCCAGTTTGGATGGCCAAGGCTATAACCGTAATAGAAAGTGCGTTGAACAGATGAAAATTTATCAGCATGAGCCTATTAATTTATCGAACGAATTATTAATATTTAAACTGAAAACTTTAAAGAAAAGCAGACCGTTTCAGATGTGTAAAAGGCGACTCCTAAAGGCACTTGCCGTTCACGATTTAATACTTCAACTTCTACGGTCCAACTATCCTGTATAATATAATTGAATAGTTGATTGTTATTATACATCTTCATCGTAACATGGCTTACTAAAGTGAAATAAACTTCAATGGTGGAATAAGACGTATCATTTGGATCAGTGTTGTTCTTTATAGCAACCCATACGTCACATGGAATTCCTCGAATTGTACGCTGACATGAAACAGTATATTATTTATAAGTAAGTATAAAATATCTCTATGTAAGGTTTGTTAACACCTGTCCTTGATAAACAAAATCGCCATGATCTGTGTTTATCAGCTCGTTGGCATGTCTAAGACGAACGTGTTCCTCGTCCGTGGCCACTGCGTCGATTGAGTCCAATGGTATGGACGTTATGCTGCAATTTCCACTTCGTTCATCAATTACATACTGAATGCCTACAAGAATTTAAAATCGTGAGATCTAGTAAATAATAAACGAACCTGTTTAGTATAGAAACAGAACAGGGAAAAGAGTTATTGATAGGATTTTGAATTATTGCATCAATGGATTCTCCACAGTTAAAGCACGATAGATTAAGAAGTTAAGAAAAATGGTATACCGGTACCTTAAATTATTAGCAATATGGTTGTATAATAAATGAATTTCAATGATCTGATACTGTATAATATTTGGGAATCTAAAATGGTTATGATTTATTTATAACCGATCCTGTTCCTGCGTTCCACTATGTGCAGATTTAGATTTACCGCTTTGAAAATCGTGAATGATTCGATAATATCGAATTGGTTTGGCGATGTCATATAGTCTGCTAAGTGAAATGGACATGTGGTGATGAGGGCGCAATTCGTAAGATACCAATTTCTCAATGGAGTCATAATGGTGCTAAAATATAAGTACAGTTGATGAAAACAATAAGTACCGGTAATTACTTTATTCATTGCAAGATGTAAACGCAATTGTACATACATTGACATAAATGATGCTACTTTTGTCATTGAGTACGGTTTCCATTGTAACTGAAAATTGATCCGCCAACTTCGGAAGTTTTTTCAACATCTGCTGCTCTGGACAAAATACACCTGGAGGAGGCTAAAGGTAACGTTTATCTAATTATTTAATTATTATAACATTATAAAAACATACCGTAAGATTAGTTGACGGTCCATTAGCGGCTCTAAATTGAGTGATTTCTAAGACCATTCTTAAATGTTGCACATTCGGGTCTAAAATTTTGAGCAAATCTCCTTGGCTGTAAATGGAAACCCTAACAGGCACCTGACTTCGACCTCCAGCTGCCATGGGATAATTTCGGCGACTCAGATACAAGTCGATAGCTAGTGTTATGTTGCGATTCTCAGTATTCCAACACCGGACTGACCACTGATCGACTGGAATTCCTCTTACACTCAAGTGGTAGCTGGTCATGACAGCGTTGTATTTTTCCATGTAAAAAAATACATCTCTTAAAGGAATAAATGGAAGGCAAGTCTTTTTGCAGAAACACTGGTGAGGAAGATCATTTCCTCTAACACAGTGAACACCTATCATCACAGCCAAATATATTAACTTTTTCCACCATTTCATAAAATCAATATTCTTAAGATTTTTTACCATTTATAATGTGGCCTTTATTGGTTCTGTCATCGTATAAACAGGTGGTAGTTTTCCCCTCAGAAATCCGGCGTAAAGCGCTACGACTGTTTCTCACATACTCTTCAACTTCAGTTGTGTAATTGTGAAAAAGGTCGGTGACTTCCATATGAGCTTCAAATTCCTAAAGCATTCACAATAGCATGCTAATTATAATTGTGGACAGTTTTATTATTTATATATCATAGACATTAAAATGTGCTACTGCACTCCACCTTTGGAAATGGAGGAACAGTCGACGCCCGACTGTCATTTGTCGACTGACATGCAATAGAATGGTCGTCGTCCAACAGGCAAACTGTTGTTTTTGCAAAGTAAACAATCATCAGGTAGCACATCAACGTTTTTTGTACTTTCTTGCTTATCCTGTGAGCGGCCATCATTGTTAGTTGTGTAGTCGTCAACTTTTGGTAACACACGTTGAGCTCATCTAAAATTGTTTAACATAGCAAACAAAAACTTAAGCTTTACACTATTGTCGTTAATACTCGCCTATTTATTGCTCTAATTGCTCGATGGCTTCCGATGATTGCGAGTTAATTATTAATATAATTTACTGATTGATTTGCTAGTAATTAAGAGGCAGTGACAACGTTGGCAAGAAGTAAAGCAATGTCCAGTCATGATCAATGAGTCTTTTGATGATTGTTGATATGTGATTGAGCCAGAACGATGCTATGGAAAGAAGACAATTTTTGTATTTGAATTCCTCATGGGGGTGTTTAGTATAATAAAAACGTACGAACCCAGTCATTACGCAGAGATATAGTCTCAAATTTGCTTTCCCTTTTTTTTACACATGCAATTCCATGCAGTATCCATGGTGATGGATTCGGGTGGAGATGTAGCGTTTCAAAAGCGCTCTCAACACCAATCAATAAACCCATTAAATTACATGAAACGCAAATTTTTCTTCTTTTAAAATTTTTTCTTCGTGGTACTCTAGTTGAAATAACTGCAAAATATATCATGTTTGGAAATGAACAACAAATAAAGCAAAGTATAATAATGTAATAAAAGCTTAAATATAATAAGATTTCTACATTAAACTTTAATTGGATTTTCTAATCACTTTTAAATCTAATTTTTTCTGTGTTTGTAGAAAAAAGTTTGAACTTGTGTTGCTTTTAGAATTGAAAGAAAATGTTGTGGAGGGATACAGTTTTTGGGCGGGAAAGTTTGATCGCCATTTAAAAGCAGTGACGCTCTATCTATTGGCCTTCTGTGCATTGAATGTGTGTTATTTTAAAATTTATCAATGTGATTGATCTAACTATAATTTTTATTTTTAACTGAAATTCGCATTCATTTTAATTTTCAGTGCTATCGTACATGATTTTTAAATTTAGTGTGAAATATAGTATAAAATTTAAAAAAAGATTATTATTGTTTTAGAAAATTAAGAAGTTATAGAGAGTTACAATTATAGTATTTAATTAAACTTTAGAAACTTTTATTTAAAAATTTTAAAACAACTTAACACTTTTTTTAATAAACAATATGGCATTTTTTTACTGTCATGTAGTACGAGTATTCAAACTTGTTTTAAAGTTAGGTTCAGGTATCCCAGATTTCCAGAGGCTAATAGCTCATTAAAATCATAAAAAGTGTTGCTTACAAGTTGCTTAAAGTATACTATTTTTTTAAGAATTTGAGTTATGAATGCTTGCTGTATTTATAAATTGATTAAATAAGTGATAGTGTCTTTATAAGTGTACTAATACTCATTAAGTTAAGGGTTTTTTTAATTAAATAAGTTTAATTAATATTTGTAGCAATAAATTCAAATTTTAATGTACATAATTACGGTATGTTATAAAATTTGATAATTTATTTTAATTAAAAATTAATTTCTGATACTAATGTAAGGTATCTGGTCTTGGAAATTTGAAGCTCATATTGCACAGGCCTCATAATGTTTAGAAAACATTGCAGTGCCTTATTAAAAGTATGGTAATGCCACAGTTCCACCTATTTGCTATTGTAGTAGGCGGAGTTTAGTTGATGGTGGCGCCTAAATGTATGGTAGGAGGTGAGGGATGAGGTTGTACCCCCTCCCTTCCTCATAGCAATCCATGATGGGTTTTTGTCGCTGCCTTGTGATGTACAGTCTATGCAAAAGTCAGTGAATCGAAACACGAAGTTGAGCAGAAACGCACTCATCCGTTTCTAGCGTGGCAAACGTTTCTAACTTTCTACTACGCTGGACGTATCATAGTTAGCGCTTTTAATTTTTTTTAAGTGTGTATTATATGTAAAGAGAAGGGGTTTCCCCTTTGGCCTATTTTACCTTCAAAGAAGTGGAGAATTTGAGGAAATGTCCTCATAATATTCTGACAGTTAAACCAGTTGACAGTGGCCATGTGTACGCGTGCAAGTGTGTTTGATTCGTCTCGGGACAAAATATATTTGTTAACAAATATTTTGAAATTTTGATGAACAGATAAGCCTTTAAGTCTACTTTGTGTGTCTTTTTATACTGTTTCATCCAGCAGCTGATAATCGACACGACATTTCGTTTTCCAGTGAAGAAAGAAATAAAAAAATTAATTACAGTATGTTTTCGTTGGAATAATAATTGCGTGCTTCTCCAATGGATCACGACCTGCTGTCAACCATTCGTCAAACGTAAACTACAAAACCAGAAAAGTTTTAATTCAGTCAAAAGAAAAACGCCGATTTCAAAGTATTTTGCAAGAGAGGCAGACTTATTTTTTTTTTAAATATTTTCATATTAAAAATTAATTAAATGTTTGTAACTTATCGTCGAGAGTAACAAACGGGAAAACATTTTTGCAACGGCGACGAAGAGCGAGTGTTGTGGAAAATTTTTACAGGTGAAGAAATTGGTATAACGACGGTGGACTACGGTGACCGCGGCGGCGACGGTCAGCAGCCGTCCAACAACGTCGGTGGCGCTAGTGGCCGTCGTTGTCGCCGGAGGGAGTCACGCAACATCGCCGCTGTGAAATTGGAATTCACCGACGTACAGGGAAACCGCTCTTCGTGCTGCCAAAGTTTAACGTCAATTACGGCGGCTGAAAGGACCACATCAACTACGATGCCCGTCATTAACCCAGGCGGTGGTAGTTGCAGGAGTTTAGGGGCTGATTCACCCGGTGAACCTTCACTTTGCGCCGGTTGTGGAAGTAAAATTGTAGACCGATATTACTTATTAGCCGTAGACAGACAGTGGCACAGTCGGTGTCTAAAGTGTTGTGAATGTAAATTAAGATTGGACTCGGAACTTACATGTTTTGCAAGAGATGGAAATATTTACTGCAAAGACGACTATTATAGGTCAGTAAAGTCATTTGATGATTTGGCCCTTTGATCACATTCAACATGCTAATTTGAAGAAATTCAATTAGCATTTTTAAAATACTAATGATAGGCTTAATCGGTGTGCCATAGAGTTGCATTTGGACTAAAAATTGTGACTGTTTGAAAATATTTTTTTCATATATTTTATTTAAAAGATACTCAAACTTTTATATTTGTAGAGCTTAGCAAAGTTTTTAAAAATTACTTAGTATTGTCAGGTGCCCTTTGGCTGTTGGTCAGCATTGCAAAAGGCTTGATTCAGATAATCAATGATAAAGTTACATGTACAACTGTAACACAAAATCCGGTTTATTTTTTAAGTTATAATTGATTTGTTACACACATTTTCTGGTGTCAAAACTGTTGAAAATTGTAGGCTAATTTCCCTTCCTTAGGCTTATTTATGTGATATACGGTTTGTAACATGTGTAAAACATCATGCACTAAGTCAGTAAGTAGGGCCACTTATTGTGATTTATCTCGATTTTGCATCTCACTTCTTTCAGTGTTTACGTGAGGAAATGCTCTTTTCCTGTTAACCGACGATTGTTGAACCACGATAATTTTCTATCACAATTTCCGCCGTATTGGTCAAAAAAAGAAGTTAGAAGTTTAGTAGTCTTCTCAGCGTTTATTAATAAATTAAGTAGTCGTCCGTCTTCAATGACGAC
>JAAFCF010006596.1:28139300-28225383 GCA_013389785.1 Helicorthomorpha holstii | reverse complement strand
AGTTTGTTTGAATTATAAAATAATGATTTTATTTTGTTTGTTTTTGTTTAGGTTCTTTGCGGTGAAACGTTGTGCCCGATGTCACTTGGGTATTTCAGCCAACGAATTAGTAATGCGAGCTCGTGATTTTGTTTATCACTTGCATTGTTTTAGTTGCGCCAGTTGCAACAAAGCCTTAACCAAAGGAGAACAGTTTGGTATGAAAGAAAATATGGTTTATTGTAGGCATCATTACGAGAGTTTACATGTGCATCACCATCATCATTTAATGTCTGATTACACATCAAATGCCGTCAGTGGCGTTACAAATCCACCAAATGCCATCGGTACAGGTGGTGTTCCTACCGAAGATGATACGTCGTCTCCAACGGCCCTGTTTGTAAGGACTCCTCCGCCCCCTGGTCATCACCACCACCATCATCATCACCATCACCAGGGGGCTGCTGGTGGCCGAATGCCCTATTACAATGGAGTAGGAACAGTACAGAAAGGAAGACCTAGAAAGAAAAAAGTGATAGATAATCAACCAGAAGTGCACAATATTACAGGATTAGGACCTGGTCAGACTTTAGGTAATTGATAATTTTTTCTTTTTCTAATAAAAATATAATTGAAATTAAACACCAGTCAAATTGTGATAATAGTAGCAGTGGGGGTTTCGTATTGTTATGTACTGTGAGAAAAATGTCATGATCTACTCAAATGAGTTATTTGCCCTTTGGGAGTTAAATGGATCGTTTTTAAACAACCATTAGAGAACAATTTAGAAGGGATATAAACGGCATAGTATTGCTAATCGATTTTTTGCTAGCACTTTTGTTCATGTCTTAACAAAATGCGCCTATAAGAAAAAGTGAAAATTTAAATTAATTTCTTTGGGATTTCAACACCTTCGGGTTTTTTTCTTGGAAGTGAAAATGGGTCACTTACTAAGGCTAATTAACCGTTTAGGCTTAATTTAAATGACCTACATGTTATAAAATAGTGCCAAGCAAAAGTCTCTAGAGTCTAGAATTACTAAACAGAATTTGCTAGATTCTTGAATGATGTTTTATTGTTGTAATTTTTTTTTTGCTGATAAATTGTGACCTAAAATTAAAATTTTAAACGCGTTGACTTTTATGAATAGTCCTACTGTCTTAATTAAGGTGTAATTTTGGGGCGCACGTTCCAACCATTAACAAAGTTCCGCAAAAAGTCATTTAAAAGTTTGAGGCATTTTTGGGAAGGTCTTTGTTTTTATTGTTTGTCTGCTGTACAGCGTCGTGTTTTTT
The DNA here is from genome assembly GCA_013389785.1 of Helicorthomorpha holstii. Classification (NCBI taxonomy): domain Eukaryota; kingdom Metazoa; phylum Arthropoda; class Diplopoda; order Polydesmida; family Paradoxosomatidae; genus Helicorthomorpha; species Helicorthomorpha holstii. Next base: position 28,224,109 of record JAAFCF010006596.1, on the reverse strand, counting down.
TTTTTTTTTTTTTTTTTGCGTTTTCTGTTGTAGAAAGAAAAGTTAGGACCAAAACGTTTGTTTGGGCTTGTGGAGTGGAAGTGGTAAATGAGTGGTCATAAAATCAGCGAGGGGGTAAAATAAAAGTGCGTGGTTCAGAAGTCAATGGGATAAATGGTGCAATTGAGCAGAAAAGGCCCTTAAGCTAAACGTTTGCTTCTGTGTTTTTTTATTTTTAAGTTTTATTTTTACAATGAATTATAAGTTTTGTAAGGGGAGAAATAGATAGAAGAAAAAAGACAAGCACGTTCAGTGTGTTCAATAAAAATCAAATTGTAAAGGGGCAATTGTCCTTCTTCCTACACCATAGTTTGTGAGTTGTAACTCAATTTTGTCTCTCACAAGATCTGCTGAATTTAAAAGAAAAACAGATATTGAATTGTACTGTAAAAGTGGTGAAAGACCCAAGGCGTACTTTATTTTGGTAGTAAAAACTTTTTGTTGGAAACTTTTTCTTGTCCTATCTTGTTTTTAAACACGCATTTTTATTTTGTTGTAAAGTAACAAACAATCAGCATTATAACCTACAATACACAAAAGGGTTATTTTTATATGAGACAGATGGGCATTATTTTTGCGGTTGTAAGCAGTACAGTGTACGGTTTTCTTGACAGACGAAAATAATATTCTACGTTTAGCCTACATTTTAGCGTTTTTGATTTTGTTGTCAGCGGGCTCGAAAGTTTTTGCAACGTCGCCACACTTTAAATACTTTGACGTGAACTACTTAAATGATCAAGTGGGCAAGTTCAGAGGTCACCCAACCCTTTCCACAAATGACTGATGATGACTCCCTTCTCATACCACATAGACTTGTACCGAAACTATGCGTCTCTTATTCTGGTTTTTTTTACAACGCAAATTTATTCACATATGACATTAATTACAACATATTTTTTTTTTTAAATTAAGAGTCTTTATACCGTTCACTCTGAATCATCTTAAAACCGTTATTACGGTTGTTAATTGTAAATTATGTCAGAGTTACATCTTGAAAACATCTGATGTAATTGACTATGTAATTACAATTTATTATTTAAAGATACTTTAATTTGTCGAGATTTCGTCTTACAGCAGTATCTACGTTGTAATTCTTATTTACTGTCTGAAATATTTGCTATCACTAAAACGAACCATTTGAGTGTAAGAACTCAATTTTAAATCCGTGTTTCATGAATTTAGTAAGTTTTATTTTTTTATATTTAGATACTTGTTATAAGTTTATTTATTTTTATTTTGGGTTTTATAGTGTATCTGTATTATTTTGAAGATTTCTCGAGTAATTATCTTTATCTGAATTCTATAAAATAGTAAATGTGCTTGTGTATGACAGTACAGTATTTAAGATACTGTATATCATGTACAAGTACAATATATGTACATACTGTAATATAATACATTTATTAAGTTATATACGAATTAGCATATCTCAGTCATAAGTTAGCTTCCATGTGTTTTTATTATATTTAAATCTTTCCCAACGTTTTTTTTTAAAATTCGTTTAACCGGTTAATTCATTTAATTAACTTTAAATTTAAAATATTGATAACGGTGTGAGGATGTGTTATGTAAAGTCAATGTGGTAAACGGAGTATTTCATTTAATTAGATGAGAAGTGATTTGGTATACATTTGAGTCATATAATTTTAAGACTTAAAGAGAGTTAAAATACATACCTTTTGTCATCATTGATACGTGTAATTAATCGCGAATTTTGCATGAAACTAATTTATGCTGCTCAATTTGAATAACATATCCGGTTTTTATGCAAAATGTTGTATAATTTACAAATGAATAGCTGGGAATTAAAAATACTGTGTAAAAATAATCAAAAGTAGTTTTTGACAAACCGCTTGCATTTTAATTATTACACACAGTGTTAAAAATGGTGTTTTATCATAAAATGTTTTCGTTTTTTAAGACAGTGTGTATTAAAATACAGAAATGCCTTAAAAAATGATGCAATTAGCGTTTTTTTGCTTTTATCCTGTATAACCTAATGTTGCCTCAAAATTGAATTAAAAGGAAACGCAATAAATTGCAGATTTAGTTGGCTATTAATGACCAATTTGCATTAATTCGTTGCTTAAAACTGGTAGACGCTAATTAGCGGTTAAAAATTAAAATTTACGGTTGTAATGTGACAGTTATTGGTCTAATGAGTTATAAAATTAAAAGATGAACATGTTTTATGATTAGAGATTTTGGATCTGAGAGTATTGAGTGATTAGTACTGTTGCTTACGATTAGAATCTTTATTGAGAAGGGTTGGTTTTGATCGGCATGATTAAAATTGCGTTTGTGAATTTGCAATGCATTGCAATTTACTGTGTAAGACAGTGAACATTATCACATCACTACATTGTTCTTGAGCGATTTTACTTTGGTTTACTCGTAATCTTAGTCGTTTTACCTTGAAAAGCGCTGCGTTTTAATTAATAATTGATTTTTTTTTTAACTTGTGAATGCTGTGGTTGACAAACTGTTTGAGTTGAGACTATGAATAATTTTTACGCTAGGTGAATACAGAATTAGAATAAAACATTAAGTTTGTCTGATAGCTGCAGGGTTGCAAGTTGTTTATTTCTGTTGAATGTAATCTGGTCATCAGCTAGACGTTATTAACTCGATAAAAAATTAAATGTACTAAAAATTAAATATTGGTGTTTTATTGTAAAGATTTACTTGGAAACGGTGGTCCTGATTTGTGCAATCTCGAATCCAGTGGAGGAAGTGGGGCTTATGATACAAATCCATCCACCCCAAACTCATCCAGCACAGGTGGCCAATCACAAGCGAGAACAAAACGGATGAGGACGTCATTCAAGCACCATCAGCTGAGAACAATGAAATCCTATTTCGCTCTCAATCAAAATCCAGATGCCAAAGACCTTAAACAGTTGGCCCAAAAGACAGGCCTCTCCAAGCGGGTTTTACAAGTAATTATTGCCTTTTCAATCTTTATAATTTATAGTACTGTTTTTCTATATAATGTAATGTTTATTTATTTTTAAAGTCGAAAAGTGTTTGTCTTCAAGTTTAGGTCATTTAATTTTGATTTGTTTGTTTTTGCCTTTAGGTTTGGTTTCAAAACGCCAGAGCTAAATGGAGGCGCAACATGATACGTCAGGAAGGGCAATTGGGTGATAAAGGTCCTTCATCGGTGGATCCTACTAACTGTAATTCAACGGTAAACGATTTAGTAAGTGGTGTGGGCGGAGGCGTCGGGGGAGGTTCTCACCTGGGGGCACCACTAAGTACCACACCTTCCTCCATGGGGGACATTTCAGGAGGAACACTCACCTCTGATAGTCAAAGTCCTTCTTCATTAACATTTGGTGATCTATACTAAACCATTTCTCTCTCTCTGTCTCTCTCCACAACTACCACCACACCAATTTCACACCTGTACACCCACCTCATCTTTATGTTTCACCTTTGAACTTCAAATTTCACTCAACAGGTTTCCTCACCTTACAAATTTATTGTCAAACAAATATAACTATAACGAAGTTTTCAATCAATCTTAAATCGAAATACAAATTTACAAACATTTGGCAAATTAAATGATATCTATCAAATTCTTTTGTATTTAAACTCATTTCTTTTTTTTTGTAAATATTGTAATTTTAATCCAAATAAATAGCACAATACTCAATCTGTGACACATCACCACATTCTTTGATATGATTATAGTGGTCATAACGCCATTTATTTGTTAATTATTATTATTTATTTTTTCCTGTGGTAAAAATCCGATGATCTTAACGACATTTTCGAGTTTTATTTAAAGATAATTGAAAGTTTTCTTTTGACATAAACAAAATTTCTTTTTTTTTATATTTAAATCAGTTTTTAATTATTTTTGTGGTGTGGACCACCATCAACACCGTCTCACTCACGATTCAGCCTAATATATTCACTATTTCGCATTATTTGTATAAAGAACCTTTTTGAACAGTTTTTCGTTACTGTACTTGCATATTTTTTTTTCCATCCACATGTTTCTCCCACCTAAAGATATTCTTACTACATGATATCGTAGTGATATTTTGTCCTACATTTTTTTCTAAGTGGAGAAGTGAGGGAGGCGGAGGAGTAAACAATCTCCTCTCAGAAATTCCCCACCCACCCTCTCCAAAAATGTTTTAAATGTGAAAGAGAATTTTTTTTGTGTTTTTTATTTTATTTTCAAATTTTTCGTCTCATGTTATGCGTCTTATTATTATACTTATGTCATCTAAATTTTTGTGCAAATTAAATGAGACATAATTTTATGAAAAATAATATTTTTCACTCGATATGTTTTTCTTTCTTTCTTTAAATTTCGCATACACAGAGCGTTAACCCTTTGCGAATTTTTATAAAAACTCTGCAAAGGACCGTGAGAACTGTTTTAGTATGAATTACAAATTCATCGATTTAAATTTCAAATTTTTTTAAAAATAATTCTTAATGTTATGCATATTTTGCCAAATCGTAAATTTACCAGTTTATAGTTTTACCGTTGACCTTCGTGAAATGTTTGAGTCTTATTTTATTTGGCAACTTTTTGAGGGAACCGAACTTTTTGTTTCAAGAATTAAGAGGAAGTTTCAAATTTCGCGTGGCTCCAATTTCAGTTTGTTCAGAGGGCATGCGGGCCAACACATGGGAGTTTTGAAGGGGGGCAGTGTTAGTGCATGGCAATACTGTTAGTATTAGCCGGGGCAGGGAAAGCACCGCTAGGAACGAGAGAGGGTCGAGGGCCTTGTTGTTCAATACACTCGGGAAAGTCAGTTGAATTTGACATGGCAAAGTGACATAATCTCTGTCTCCGAGATAAAGACAACTTGAAGTATTGAGGGGTTGCAGCCTTATTAAGTTGTGTTTGTGGCAAATTTGATATGGCTTCAAACGACTCATTTCACCGCTTATTTCAGGCGTTCAACACAACTTCAAATACCGAAATTGCGCACAAATTTCTGAAGATTCTAAAATCCAAAATACTTCCTCGAAAACATTTGACAAAACACCATTCATTTAAATGGCAATTTTAACGCTTTTTCAACACTTTATTAAGTCAATTTTTCAAAATTATGTATTTATTTGTCTAAAAAATGACGTGAGTTTGTGCATTTTGAACGAGATCAATGCTATGCCATTGTACATGTCACATTAATGTAATTGAATATGACATTATTTATGTACGTTTTGCCTTCAAACTTCACCTGCGATTTAATTATGTTCTCCATGCAACAAAGAATGCTTAATTACCATTAACATACTGTAAGTGAAAAAGCCTTGAAAGTGTCAATTAATGAATCTGAAAAAAAAGTTTGAATGGTTATGGAGCAAACTGCAGCAAATACAATATACACCATGCTATAAAGAACTTGAGCTATGTTAACCGCAACACCAATTGATGTGATTTGAACGATGTGGACATTTTTATTTTCTTCATTGAAAAACAAGGTCGTGGATTTTTTTATTGTTTCCTACAACAACAACAAAATATTGCTTTATTAAAATATGAAAGCAGCTTAGCGTTTACCAACATTTTACTCGTACTTGTTAGCATTATTATTTTTTAAACCGAAAAAAAAAATATTACCTGTTTAGCTGAAAACATGAACGTCCTTGGATAAACGTTAACTATTAAATTTATTATCATTCATTATAAATACAAAAAAATCTTTTGCCAAGAAAAGTGAAATATTGAAATCATGTTTATTTAATACTGTTCCAGTTTTACACATTTGAGGCTAGCTTATACTAATTATAATACTGGATCTGAGTACATGCATATGTTTTTGTATATTTTTATTGTTTAATTTCAATTTTTTTGTACTGAAACTTGCATATCAATGAAAGTTGAAATAGTGCATTCTTTGAGCATCATTCGTGTATCATCATCAGGGAACTCTCGTTTAGTTTTACCCCAAACATAAAAATCTGTGCAAACTGCAAATAAGTTGTACGAAATAATAGATTAAACGCTGCGTTTAATTTATTCAACTGTGTAGACACTGTCCTGAATGAGAACGTGGATTAAAGCAACAAAACTGCGCTGAAATTTGATATTATGTTAATGAACCTAATGGATTTCTATTATGTTAATGTGACATTGTCACGCGCTGTTTCTACTCCTACAATATAGTAACACAAGCCAAATAATACTACAGTATTTCGTTTTCTACTAATAAATTCTGTGTTACGTTGGTTTTTGAAACAAAGTAGACTGGGGCGTCATGTGGAAATACCCCCTTCATAAAATGTAAGTGAAATATTTTTTTTTTACTATATAAAACTAGAAAAGCTGAGTAAATACAATAAAAAAAAAGATTGTCGTCCACTTTATTTGTTTGTCTGCATCGTTAGCCAAGCGTTGCATGGCCTTTCGAAATAAACAATTGCAAAGCCGTCATCCCTTGTAATGTTAAGTTTAAACCGATATAGAAAATCAGCTTGTACAGATACGAGAGAGATATATATGGACAGGAAATGTATGTGAAAGTTTATTACACGTGTTTTAATCGGAAGGCTGTGACCAGTGTTAAGTGGGCATTAAAAAGATTTAAGATAAGTCCAATGAACTTCAAAAATTCCCCCAAATTCCAGCTTATTTTTTTTTTACGTGTAAAATGTAACCCATTTCCATTTGAAAAAGGTTGTCTAATGTCTATTTATATGTTGTTTTTTTTGTTATAGTGTCTTGTAGTTAGAGGGGGGGTGTTTTAGTATGCAGAATGATTGTTGTTGGTGACGGTGGAGGCCACCCGTTATGTTGAGCGTTGAAGTGCGCCCAACTGAGACTACTCGACAGGTGTTTTGATAATCGTGATTGATGTTTACTAGGCCTGAGCGTGTGCCCCCATATTACAATACTGTATGCAGTTTATTCCCTCTCAGTTTCTGATTCTTATTCATCCCCCTACTACCACTACACAATAGCTATATCACTGTAATAACGTTAAATCAGTTTTTAAGATTCGACTTTAGAAACACTAGCCATCATAACTGCGAACTTAACGAAATTTAATAATATTTTTTTTTGAATCGATTATGTCTGATTTATGATCAGATCAAAATCAGAAGTGTTAGTTATCGTGTTACGATATCCGGTTTAAATGGTAAAATTATAACCCGTAAAACGAATTTACATAATCGTATACGAAGTAAATAGCTGTCATATTTCTGGCCAACGTCGCCTAAGTCATGTCAAGCTCTATACATTCCAATGGGGTTATCGACATAAATCGTCTATAATATTGCTTTTCATGTTTTTCTTGATTGACAATTATTATGATTTTTTACTTGGCAGAATCAGTATGCAATAACATGATGGAAATTAATGATGAATTTTAACAAGCGCATCTTTTTTTTTTAAATATTGTAACGTATACTGTATACTCTAACAGCCAAATACTATTAGCGATAATTTTAATTAATGTGCTTACTATAATATGTTAAGTGATTCAAGTATTTAATATCAACATTAAAAGCTATACCGCATTTGTTTTTATCAAGTAATGGATACGATTAACTAACTTATATTAAATCTAGCGACAAATTAAGGGTGGTAGAGTTTTTTAGGCGAACAATATTTGGGGTCCGAAATATTTACGATAAGATGAAATTTTTTTTTTAATCAGTTTTGTTTTATTTGATTAATCGAAACTGGCGCTGTACTACACTACCATAGCTTATAATTATGTAACAACGATCAGTAAGGTTAAGTCAATAAATGACGTAACTTAGTGACCGTAATGGCGGCTTGTTCTCATGATGTGAAGACGCGGATGTTTTTTTTGGCGGAAATGAAAATTCGCGACAAATATTACTACTGTGTGAACTTTGAAGAAATCAGTTTGGTGAAAAGTCGGTTAATTATACGATCGTTTAGTGTTAATTACAGTTAATTCACGAAGTGTAAGTTTAAGAGCTTTTAACACCTTAGCAACGAAAAGATGTAATGGCATGTTGGGACAAGCAATACGAGAGTTGAAGCCAGGTCGTCGACAAATTAGAGGTAATTATTTTTGTGATAAATTTGGTGTTCATTTAGGGTTTGTAAACCGTGAATCAATCGGCATTATCCAACGTTTATAATAATAACTATTAAGTATGTTAAAGCGAGCAGCCCCGTTGTAGATAGTAAGTTAGTTGCCACGAGATTTTTCTTACTGACAATTTATGGACAAAACAACGCAAGAGTTTCAGACTAAAATAATCCATCGGTGGACGTTTGTCATCTTTTATAATGGTAAAACAGCTCAATAAAAAGATTCCCTGGTTTATATTGATATATTTACAATGCTGTGTAACCCTCTAATCTAGGCGTTTTTTGCAGATACAGTACGTTAAAAAAAAAGCTGAATGAACAAAAAATTCGTCTTTTGAAAATGGTGAAGCATTTCCATCGTCGTCGAAGTAAACTCAATCTTATTTATTATCTAAAATTCTAAAAGCTCCATGAAAAAAAGTTTTTTGAAGATAAAATTTATGTAATTTATATATCCACATTTGTAGAAGGAGAGATAGAGAGAGAACGACCGAATTAGCGCATTTATCCCGCAGGCGTTTGTATGTATTTTTTTCTGGCTACCTGTTGCAATGCCAAAAAGCACCGACAAAGTCTTGTAATGTTTTTTACTTCTTATTTCTCCCCATCTTAAAATTGTTGTGCAAACGACTCGGACGACAACGACCACTACAGCAGCTACTGTTGCCGTTTGAATTTGCTAGCTACTCGTATTTTTCTTTTTTACCTTTTTTCTCACCTGAATCTCCGCTTGTTTTAACACAGAAGAAAAAACGCTAACGAGAAGCAATTAAAAATTTCAAACAGAAAAGTTAAAAAGGTTTTAAAAAATAGTTTTTCTTGTGGTAAAAGTGAAACTATGTTAATGTGATTGCTACCGTCTCAATGTTATGTTTTGTAATGTTAAAGGTGAAGTTGTTTGGTGGTCATAATATCGAAGATGTCTTTATAATCATCATCATCACCACCACCACACTCGTTCTTCTTATTCTTCTTCTCCTACTTCAACTTTTTTTTTGTACTTTCATGCTCATACTCCTCACTTCATTGGTTCTCTACTAGATTTCAACCTTTATCTACTTATTTATTTTCTACCAAACTGGCCCTTATCTATTAGCCGAGAAGTTACAGGGAGTAGAAAAAATATGCTTTCAAAAATGTTGTATTTTAACGATAATCACCAAGACAAATCTATAAAACTTGGCGTTGTCTTTTAGAAGGCACAAAATTCTTTTGAAGTAGTAAAAAAAAAACTTTTCAAAAAATAGTATTAACAACAACGTGGAGAAAAGAAAATGTTTTTAAAAGCTCAATTATAAATTTATTTTTTTAATAATATAAGTAATCTAACTATTGACAATTAAAATTCCTGTAAATGTCACGATTTCTTCCTTAATAAATGATACAAAAATAACATTTGAATAAAAAATAGTTTCAAGATAATTCAAATGAAGACAAAAAATGGATTACAATTAACAGTCATCATATCTGCTTGCAGCTGCTGATCATTTTTATTTGAATTTTTTTCTAGTTTCGGCTTTATGTTTTAATTTACATGGAATATCTAAAGAAAATAACACCACTGTCACAAATCACAATAATGATCAAACTATGTAAGTCACTTTCAAGTTTTGAAGTTAATGGGTGTAATAAGACGCCAAGTATTTTCTGTCATTCGAAATACACAAGCTTCCCATTAACTTTTAAACTTGAACTGATGACAAAGTTTGTTTCTCAAATCATAAATGAAGAAATTGAATTGTAGGCGCCTAGTTGTAAACATACTGTATTTGATTTTGACAAAAGCCGAACTTTCCCACAAGAAAATCATTGCTCTTGATCTTTAGTAATCGAATTACGTGATTTAAATCAAAACTAATAGATTGTTCAATTGACAAATTTAACTATTTGAAAAGCTATTAATATCACGCAAGCACCGACATAGTGACGTGAATAAAAAGTAAAAAAACAAAACAAACAATTTAACATTTTTAATTGTCAAAGTTAGTGCACAAGACACGTAACTAAATATGGTAGCAGGTTTTCTTTAGTATAATTTTTCTTATCATCTTAACCTTAAATCTGTCTGGGCTTTTGAACTATTTCATAAACTCTCGTATATTTTCTGTAGCATTCATAAGCTTACCTGTGTATGGCATTACCAAATTATTAATTTTTTTAATTAGTATCTTAAAACGATCGGTACAATTACTACTGTATAATGATTTAAAGCAATTTTAAAACACTTAAGTGTATATCAAGAATAAGCTACTATGAAATTATTTTTTGCTAATAACGAGCGATAGTGGTAATTGATGCTTTACTGCTGTCATTAATTAAACTTTTAAACGAAATTAATTTAATTTTAACATCTGAACGATGGTTTGCTTAGTATAAAATGATGAGACTGTTTGTTTATATTTATAATAATTGATAGTTATCTTTATATGTGTTTAAAATTGATTTTTTATCACCACGTTTTTTCAACGCGTTGAGATTTGGAAATAAGTATTTTATTTATTATTTTTTTGTTGTAAAATTATTTATTATAAGCAGTCGTACGTCGCCTTTCTTATTATTATTATTATTATTAGCTTGGCCAAGTTAGTTGTGGTTAACTACAGTCGTCTCAGTTTTATGGTGAATTATAACTGGTTAACTTCCTTTTCTTAAGAAGTTAGCTTGCTGTTTAATGTTTGTTCTGCTGTTCATCTACATAATACATGATACATAAATAGGCAATATAAGTTTGAGAGTATGAGTGTTAAGTCGTTATTAAAAATACAAGCTTCCACTACTGATTTTCTCTCAAGTTCTTTTGTATGTTTTTATTTTTTTTCTCTCTCTCTTTCTTTCTGTCTTTCTCTCGATTCACATTTTACTTGTTTTAAGTTTTTAACTGATAATAACTTTTAGTGATGAATGGTTGCAGATTGCACCTGGAATGTCTGCTTTTTTATCTTTTGTTTTTGCAACTGCTTCACCGACTTGACCCATCGTTTGGTGTAGCAGTTTCAATTTTTTAATGTTTTTTTTTTATTATTGATATTTTGTTTTCAACTACTGCAGCAACGATGTCGTTGTCGTCGTGTCGTCTGCCAGTGTAAATCACCGGTTCCTCTCTTTCTCTCGAAACAGCCAATTCAAATTTATGATATCGCCTACTCAATTGTTTACTTCAACGACCGTTTTGATTTGTTGACTCCATTTGATATTCGACGACATTCAGACTAACTTTTTTTTATTATCAGAAATTAAATTCGATTATTGAACTCGCAGTGTAACTTTTCAACTGGGTTTTATACACGCAAAAAGTTGGTTTTTTAATGCCATTTATGATGGTTGAGTATTCTACGAAAATGTTTATCACGACGTTTATGCAAATGAGAACGATTTATAGTTGTAAATTATATCCTTTTTTGACACTAGAAAATGTTTTTTCATCCCTTATTTTCATATGCGCAAAGCAAAGTTGTGTTATTTGAGCTAATACGTGTACTTTATCTGCTCATTTTACTACAAAAGAGAACTTTTACATCATGTAGGGCACAAAAGCTTCCTAGCATTTTATTTACTGTATAAGCTCTTATTTGTATCTTATCAGCGTTTTCATCATCACAATTGGCAATTTGACTCCTATTCGGATGATGATTGTTCGTCGTTTTTAATCAGGATCGTCTGCTCCGCCTTATATTTAACCCAGGGATGGGAACAACTATTAGGTTGCGTTTTGTATGTACAGTATAACATTAAGCTGCTTGCGTTTGTGTGTGGTGCTGTACTTGAAACTCCAAGCATCATATTACTTTTAAGGCAGAATCGATTTTTTTTATTTGGTTGCTGATTTACTAAATCTTTAAAATCTCTCATGTTCAAATAATTTTTTTCTTGTTGGCGCCCTAGCAATTGATTTTTTCCTCTTCAAATTTAATCTCTCACCCCCCACACATGCGTCACCGTGGAAAAATCAAGTCTTTCACTGATCTTACAACTGCGGTTTCCCCTCTGCCTCCCTCACCTATTGGCCCCATCTGCTCCTTATCATCCACTCCTCCTCCCCCTCATCACTAAGCGCTACTGTAAACCTGGGCTTCTAATCCGATTACGATACTTAGAAGTTAGAACCACTACAAAACGACGAATGCACATTTCTGCTTTCTGTTCAGTACTGTCGATGAGTTTTAAGTGTAGGATTGCCAAAACTCGCACGCCTAAGGACACTCTCCATGACGTAATCAAACAATGAAAAGCAAGATATAAAAAAATATTTTAAACCAACTTGCAATTGTTGAACCTAGTACAGCAGTGTCCTAAAGCAGGAAACGCAGTGTGCGTGTTGTTAAGTGTCAACCAATGCTAACATGTGACTAGTGTAGTCATTCAGCATTAAATCTTAATCGAATATTACACAAAAAATTGTATTAATCTTATCATGTATGCCTCAATTTGCTAGTTGTTAAAATATAAATGATAATTGATCGAATCCTTTTTTATTTTTAAATACAGAATAGGAAGTCGTTTATTGTCATGAATTGATTGGACTTGATTAATTAAATCATTTAGCTTTATTAAATTTATAGTTGCAAATTCTAGTTTTTAATCAATCAGTTTTTTTTTAAATTTTATTGGTTATGAATGGTTGTTATAAAACAGCTGGATGATGATGACCATGATAATCTACGAGTAGCTTTTTTATGATGCCCTTTAATAATAATTTAATATTAATTATAAGTTAGCGCAATAATGAATTATGATTAGCAAAGTATAACATATTTAATGGAAATTTATCTTAGCTGATTTTAATAGTTAGGATAATTGCTTTTATTTAAATCGGATGTGTTAATTTTGTTTAGTTTACGATGATTACCGTGACAGCTTTGAACAATATTATTGCTTTTATGGCACGTCCGACGCCATGCGTGCTTTGTTGTATTAAGTGTTACTAGTGAACGACTGAATACGTCTTAATAATCTCAGCTGTTTTTCAAATTCCTAAATGCTTTTCGAAATTCCTTCTCTCAGTCTACCACCTGTATCCGTTTGCCTCTCTGCCCTCCATTTCCATCCTTCATCCGCCCCTTTGAAACACCTCTTGTCTTCCAATGGTCTGTGTGTTTCGACGTAAAAAGGCTTTCACGTGTTTTACAGCGATTTTAACGCTGATTATCTCTGCCTTTTCAACTTCGACAATGAAAATGATCAAAATACGGCTTAATTAGTACAAGTGCTAAAAACTGTTTGCTGACGTAATCAATGAGAATCTTTAACCCCATCTATTGCTTAATCTTTTCCTATATCTCTTTCTGTGTTTTTTTTTATTTGTATTTAAAATATTTAATTGGGGTTAGATGCACTGACCTCTGGTAGTGGAAAGTAAAGCATTGATTAATCTTCCTTGTTGTTTTCATAATTATGAGAAGGGAAAATCGGTGTTATGAACTCAGTTTTGAGACCTCATCTTAGCCTTTTCTTACAGTTGGATTCACCAATTGGGTTTGAGCCAAGCAGGTGATTGCACGAGTAGTTGTAGTGGAACTGTTAATTGTTTCAATTATCACCTGCCTTCTTTTAAGTTAAGTCAATGGGCCGAGACAGATCTTTCTAAACAAAATAATTATTTTGCTTGATTTAAAATAATGTTTTTGCGTGGTTGATTTATTGAATGAGAGGCATTTAGTGGGCGTTGAGGACCAGAGGGGGTTGAAGCTAGTCCGATTTTATTCAGTATTATTACAAAGACCAATTTTAGTGAATACTAAGAGCGGTTTTCCCATCAGGATAAAAATAAAATAATTTTTCATAAAGCATAAAGCGCCACAGGGATCCAGAATGTACTGTAAAGTCATAAACATTTGTAGAGAGGCCCTTTGCTCTCATGGTCTCCAGCTACTAAGCTAAATATTCACACGCTTGAAACGTAAAATAAAAAAATAAAAAATGATTCAAGACGTACAAACATTTAATGTTAAAACATTTGAAATTATTATGATATTTAGCCATATTTTAGCGTTATTTATTTAATTAGTGATTAAAGGCTACATTGTTAAAGCACTGACGTAAATTTGAAGACTTCACAATGGGTTTACACTTTGAAGCGAGCGTCATAAACTCGTAATGTCAATGTTTGTTTTGTCGTTCGTTAATAGATTGACACTTGCTCTACTTTGAAAGCTTAAAAGTGTAGTAAATTATTGGGGAGTATTCGTTTACGTAGGACCTGATTACACACTTGAAAAACATACGTTAAATATAATGAATGTTTATATTTAAAAGGGTCACCTGCCCTAGTATTGTTAACAGTTTCGGAATCGATACTTAGTCTATTTGTGTTGTAAATTTTTTTTTTGGGTACAGTATTATTGTTAGTGTAATGTTGACACAATTGTAACTGTTTGTCCATCTGCTTCCTAACATTAAACCGCTATTCCTATGCAGTAGGCTCCATTGCTGAAAGTAAACGGAACACTTGTGTCAATATATGGAGGATTCTTTTATACAGTAATATGGCCGCCTCATCATCGTTTGCATAATCAGACTTATTCGTCAAAGAACAAAGGCAGTACAAAAAAAATCATTTATTCCGCATGGATTAACTGCTACATATGTGCAAATATTATAGCCAAAGCCAACATAAGTTTCATAACTAGTCAATTCATTGATTATGTGTTGCCTCCATCTGGTTCATAAGATACACGTTAATGAATAGTATTAGGTAGCATATTGCATTTTATGAAGTTATATGAGCAGATCAGGTTTGGATAGGAATTATAAAACGTCATGGCAAATAATGCGGTTAGTGATCGCCATATGGCTCAGGAAACACCTTTTAAGATATTTATCAATTATTTTCAGACCACATTGTTTATGATGGCTTATTGATTTAGGGGTTATTTTATTTTTGTTTGGTGTTAGAAGTTATAACAACGATGTTCAGTGCAAGTGAAATTGCTCAGCTGACTGCAATTTTTAAAATTTGATGGGAGATACACTGTAGATAATCTTTGATGAAGAAGATATTTTTATGTAATGTTTCATCTGCGCATGTGTGTTTGTTATTAATAATTATTATGACAGTAAATAGTGACATTTTTTGTTGTAGGTTATGTGTGAATTTCTGTCACCAGCACATATGTTTCTGGTGGAATATTTTTACAATTATTGTGATTTGTATAGGAAATAGTTTTCAACACCCATACAACGCACGCCTTCCCTTTTGGACCTGTGTGACACTCCCCTTCACTTTTCGAAATACAAAAAATTAAAAAAAGGAAAGGCTTTATATCCACCGACAAACAATGCCTAGTTGTCATCTGCAATCGAAATATTCCAGAGTAAAGAGAGAGAAAATTTGTTGTCAACACAGTATGGCGTCTATTCCAATGGACCTCCAAAAAATAAAAGACTCATGAAAAGTGTGTGCAGATACAGCCTCCCCATTAAATGCCGGTTAGATCTGCTTGTTTCCCAGCATAAAAAATTGTCCAAGTGTGAAAATATCAACTTGTGCCGGCTGCTTGGCTATATAGTAGCTCAAGTGGCGACATTATTTTATATTATAGAAAACACTGCTTATCTTGTACTATTTTGTCCATGCTTTTCTATTTTTTTTTTGTACGGTACTATCAAATGTTATATAGAGTAGGCGTTTCCTTGCCTTTAACTTTATCGATGCCACAATAGAAATCGTTGCTTTGACGATTCAATTTATTGAAAAGGCATATGGTCCGTGTGTTACTGCACAAGGGCCTCTAATGTCCTGGAGGGAAAATGAAGTTAGTAATGTAATGGATAATTTATGTGTGTAGGTCGGTTGCTGTATCACTGAGGAATATATCAATTTGTAGGATAATTTTGCAGTACAACCGCAAACCTTACCATATTACTGTTAATAATTTGCACCAAATTAGGCAATAAGTCTGGGTATAAGGTCGCGTGGCTATTTTATGGAACTAAAAAACATAATAGACCCAATTACACAACGAGACCAAACCTAACAAAAAAATAAATACAGAATCAGCAAACCTTATGCAGCAGTTAGATTTGCATTAATAATAAGTATGCCGAATTTTGCTGATATTAAATTTGATGAATTTGGTTTGTTAATAATTTTATTTTGTTTTTGTATTATGTGTAGAGTCAGTTTAGCTTATTTAGCAGCGTGTGCCATTGAGCATGTGTATAAACGAAGGGTTATGAATAGTTGTGGGTAGGAGGCCCATAGCGTCATTATCCTTTGTTATTATTATCATGATGATGATCCCTGTCAAACGGCCCTTATACACGTTTATCATTTTTTATTGTACCAACTGACGCATGCGCTTTATCTCCTTCATCGTTAGCGATATCGATCGATTTTTAACGAAGCAATTTTGTCTAGCATGACGACGACGACGACGACGACACTTGTTTATTTCCTATTTAGATATATTTCACAAGCATTGTACTGTATATTGTGCTGGGGATGGAGAATGTACTGTAGATGTGATGAGGTGGTTGGGTGAATGGGTTTTGAACTCTGGGGTTAGGTGAGGGGGAGGGTTTAAAGGTGAGTGAATTTGTGTGTATAATTGTCAATTTGTTTACTGGCCAATGTGATTGATGATTTAAGCCACGCCTACGTAATCCTTCAAACGAAAACACACAGACGTTAAAATAACAGCAATAAAATAACTGAAGCAATTTGAAAACCGCGTTAAACATTAAGATAAACTACACACCAGTCTTTGCTAACATATCTCAAATTTGTGGGCGTGATGATATTTAAAAGTTGGGTAATGAATTTTATTGTTATAAAACCGATAAGGTTTGAATTTTGTTACTAATGTAATTGACTGTGTTATCATTGTTATGTGACTTAATTTACATAGATAATTGGTTATCATTAAGATATGAAAGTGGGTGGCGAATTGCATTTTTAGTTTGCATGATTGGATTGACTATTTGATTAAATTAATCCGTCAATTCTTTTAATTGACTTTTTTTGATGTTCCTACTGGTACATAAAGTATGCAGTGTCTCAGAAAGTTATAAGATAATTTTTTTTTTTATATTTGGTTATAAACAGTGATTTTTTGTCTTTAAAAGGAAATATTTAAGAGATTGATAGTTTAGAGGAAGTTTTTAAGTGAATAATTAGGGAATAACTCTGAATGGTATTACAGTAGTTTCTCCCAATCCAAAGTTTATGAAGATTAACAAACTAAACTTTATAGTAAATTAAAATACACTTAACTTAATCAAATCTAAATAAATTATTGATTTGGAAAACAAATTATATGTTTTACATTATGTAAGTTGTGTGTCTGATTTTAAAAGTCAAAAGTGCAGTCATCTGAATTGCCAATTATTTAACGATTCAAACTATAAATTAAATATTGATTTAAGATCCTAGTATTTAATTGCTACTGGTATTAATTTTTTATAGAAATTAGTTCATTGATCGTTTATGTAAACAATAATTTCGTCGCTTAATTTAGTTCATTAATTCAATGATTTGATTGGTTAATTTTTTATATTTGTTATGTAAGTTTTTTAAAATGAAATACTGTGGACTGTCTTGTACTTTTGTTTAAAAATGTTGCATAGGAAAGGCTTATTGATGTATAAGACGTTTGTAAAGATGGAGAAGCTTTATTGGCATAATATGGGGCCGTCTTTCGTTTTCTCTTTTCTTCTGATCTATCCATCCATCTCGATTCCCCAGCGCTTCCAATTCTACCCCATATTTTCCAACAGCCCCATCCCTTGTTTGTTAGTAGGTTGGTGGCGCCTTGTTAAGCAATCATTTGGAATAAACGGAACTATGGCGCTGCTGACGCTTCTATACAACAACGATGGGTGAATAAGAGTCACGTGACTTTTTTTTTTCTTTTTCTCTGTCTCTGTGGGTAGGAAGGGCGTTTCGGGCTGGTGCACTGCATGGGTTGTCTGCTTTGATGCTCATTAGTGAGGTCGGCTTCACTTATGTGAACAAAAAATGTAAAAAGAAAAAACATAACATGGAAGATCTTCTCAAAGCTAAAAATAAAAGACGCCTTTTAAAGGGGAACTCAACTCAGATTAAGAGGAATTGTGTAGGTTTACCGGAATGACCATCTAATATTTATTGATTAAATTAAAGTTGCAAAATGCAGAATAAAAATTGGAATAATAGTGATGGAAATGGTATCTTATGATAAGTGAAGTCTAAAGTTAACACTTAATATGTGGCAGAAACTGAAAAATTAATCAAGCTAAAGCAATTAATTATGCAAGTTAAAAAAATTGCCACAAAAGATGTAAATTGACTTTTTGCTACTTTGCTATTTTTGTTATTTAAACAATTGTTAATATAACTAGCCTAAGGTGACCAAAGCATTTGCACGGTGACCAACTACTTAAGTTAGCATTATAAATGAAATAATCATCAAGGGAATATAAATTTTAAAGCGTAACATTATTGAATGCATATTTAGACCTTGAACAAGATGAGAAGTAATAGAAGTTTTGTATTTCAATCTGACAGATAGACTTTGGCTCTACAATTTTTTTTATTTGTTGTTGAATATTGAGTGTACAACAACTGATAAAACCTAAAGTACAGTATATGCAAATATTGAATTCTTTCTGGCCCAAGGTTTGTAAACATTGCAAAATTGAAGAAAATTCAATTAAATTGAAATTTTGAAATTGAGTCTGTGGTGCACCATGCACACAAGTCCATCGTTGTATGTGTTTTCCCGTGTTATAAAATAAGTTAAATCTTAAATTCAGTATTTCATGAGCATTGGTTTTTAATTTATGAATTCAAATGCAATATACAGTGTACTGTGAAGAGACAAATGAATGGCAGAAATAGATGAGCTGTATGTCAATTGTTATACCAAAATTATTTTTTAAGATTTTACTAAATGATTTACTTTTTAACAATATCATATTTTTAGCCATCTGAAATTTAGTCTGTATTGTAATGAGCATTTAAGAATAATGATTTCTTGAAGAGCTGTTGACAACCCGGATTTTGACTTACTAATTTAGCACACGATTCTTATGGCAGAATGGGAACATGGAAGTATTACTGTGTGCTATTATTAATTACTTTTCACATTTAATTACAAAGGAAAAAAAAATCTAGTTCGTGTGAACTTTTGTTACATGCGAAGAACAATGTATGACTTTTATATTTTCACTCACAGACTGCATTTGATAACATAAATATAAAAATTTATCTTATACAGTATACCTGTAAGAACAGTCATTGGCTGTCGATTCAAGTCGAATTAAAAAATAAATTAATTTTATATGACCTCTTGTCACGTGATTAGGTTTTTTAGCATCATATAAAAATCTATTTTCATTTGCTTATAATTAATTTATTGCCGAGCTAAAGTGTTTTATCTTGTCATTTTTTATTGCTTTATGATTTTGTAGTTACATAGAAAAAAATTAGCTTTTTTAATGTATCGAATTTTGAAGTTACAGTATGTATTGACATTTGCAGAAAATTGTTTTTTCCATTGTGTGCTGGTGAACTAATACAACTGAAATAAGTTTAATTGCCAATACCCCAATCAATTGGTTTGACGCTCTATTTATTTCTTCTCGAACTAATTTCATCTGAATTATTATCGTAGGTCAGTTTGGAGTCTTAAAATTTGGAAGAATTAAATTCTGGAATTACTGAATCCAGTAAACTTCTAAATGTTATACAGTACAGTAGTTTAAATATGAGGTAATTTTTCTTTTTAAAAAAATGAATGATTAATTACATTACAGAGTTATCGATGAATTTAGTGTTGTTCTGAATGTGACAGCTATGTTAGACTGGAGGACCACCTTGAGAGAGACTCCTCCACCCCCATCATATCCATCCCATAGCCCCCTGCTTTTTCCACTAGTCGTGACCAAGCACAAATTTCAATTTTTCTATCTTTCTTCGTCATCAATATGGCCTCTTTTGTTTTTAGCTCCCATGGAGTTCCCACACGCATCACCTGTCGTCGTTATGACCGCGCATGTGCACTCTTAACCACTTAATGTAATCGTCTGCTACTGATATAACTCTTACCCATTGTAACTATAATATACGATTAACGGTAATGCGCACCATTAAGTTAACAACGTTTTAATGAATTACAGGGAAAATTGTTGCGTAAAGTTCTTTCTTATTCGTTGGTTAATAGAATTCAGATTCAGTTGAACTAACTTATCAATAGGAGAAATGGAGCAAACGATTTTATGTGTGAGGTGATTCTGAGATGGACATGATGGGTGGGAGTGATGTGGGAACTCCTTCTGTAAAAACAATAACTGCAAGGACAACCGGTAGCTTTTTTCACATAAAAACAATAAAAAAGAGAGGAAAAAAGCCAATTTTTTGTTGTTTTTTCAAACTTCAACTCATTCCCTTAAACATGTCCATGTTCATGTTCCTTCTTATTCTAGATTGGGACAATAAATCTTAGCTCACATTTGGCTACCGATTTCCTTTGCAGTTTTTCTCTATGACGATGACAATTTCTAAAGCCACTGGTTTTTTAACATACAGTACTACCGTTCACCTATTTACCTTACATACAGTACACTCTTATTATTTCCCGTTGACTTGACTATTATAATTATAAAAGTAATCGGCTTAACGTCAATTAAAAATTTATAGTTTGGAAACGTTTATTTGTTATTTTACTAATGATAAAACACTTGCTTTTTCAGTTTAAGCTTTTGAAGACTTGTGTCGTGAATTATGAAAAATTACTAAAAAATATTTATACGATAGTAATAACTTATATAACTCATGTATCAAATTTTTACTATAGATTTTTTTCCCACATTTAGAAGGGTTTTATCATTTAAGATAGTTTTTGCAAATTATTGGTCCTCCTTTTTTATTTTAGGCATTGTGATTATTTTCTCTGATATACCGTTATTATCGACATAGAATTTGTAATTAACTGATCTACTGTCATATTCATAGATATAAGATGCACTGTAACTTGCATTTGGTAGCACTTTGTGTTAAAAGAGTGTATTACTGTATAAGTATATTTGGATCCAGAAAATTTGATGTGCACAGAGCTGTAGCTCAAACTTATAGATTGTTTTCTTGAACTTGTTGGTTTTAATCATTTTTCTAATGTCTTGAAATGTTGTTTTAGAGAATTTTTGAACGGTGGGAAGGAGTGGGTGTATGTGATAAAACAAACAAAAATGTTTCATTCATTGGGAAGGTTTTTAGGGGAGAGGTTCATAGACAGTAAAATTAATGGTTCCTACCCATCTAACTTTTACTATCAACTTTTTTTTTGTTTTTGTTTTGTCCATTCTTACTTTTTATGCTCTTTCTTTCAGTGATTTTGTCGTCCAACGTTTTGAAGGTGTGTTTTTTAAACATTGGAAAAATTCCTTCTGGTTAAGAAAACTGCTCCAAAATTGTCATTTGTCTCTTGACAGGGTAAAAACTTTACATTTAAAACATGTCCACTCCCATCTCTATTGTAAACTCACATTTAAACTTCCTTCATCACTCTATGATCGACTTTGCGCCACTTTTCACCTCACTATTTATGACTTTTGTCCGCAAATACAGTCGTTTGGCAATCACTGACGTCACCTGATGCCATTTCGTCTGCTTCGATTCCAAAAAGTTTTTTGTGTAACGATTCCAAAAGTTGTTTTTTTTTGTGTAACGATTCCAAGTTTTTTTTGTTGCTTTTGTTGATTTTTTTTTTTTTTTTTTTGGTTTTTGTTTCGTGTTACATGGTCATGTTGAGTTGGTTTCTCCTCTTCTACTGTATATTATTGTGTATGTTTACTGCGATATGTTTATTTGAATAGCGGAAGTTGTTAGTTTTGAGCTAACGAAGCCAATTAGTTAAGTCGATCGAAGTAGAGACCCCGGAAGCCATTGATTTATCGATTAATGTTTCTCATATTTGTTACTTTCCACGTAGATTTTCTTGTGCTGTCAACTATTGAAACAAAGTAAAAAAAAATTGTTTAAAAGTCGAAAGAGTTTAGTTAATAAAAAAATAAATAAAATGGTTGTATTGCAGTGTAATGCGGCCTTGTGAAGGTATTTTCGAGGTTTTGGACAGTAAGCATTATTTATAAAAGTTTGGATAAAGTAGAATGACGCTCAATGATGAATATTTTTTATTGTTTCGTTCAAAATGTTTGAAAATGCTGTGGAAGGACGGAAACTATAAATAAACCGCAAAAGAACCAAAACCACAGAGAAATCATAAATTTAGTGTCGCTCATAAAAATACTACTTAAAGAAAAAAAAAATAAACAATAAAAATATTTTGAAAGCGTTCACATAGAAAAACAACGGTGTCTCTCACAGGCTTCAAAACATTTGTGTTGGTCAACACACAGTTCAATGGAAAAGCAGTTAAATTCAATTGCAATGATAATTATTTTTGCAAAAATGTATTCGGCTTTGTTTTACAATAATCAGCATTTTTAAGTCCCTATTAAATTGGCTTACTGACTAGTTAAACTGAAATTGATTAGCATAAAACATACAAACACAAGCACTTAAGATTATACAAGATTACAATTTAAATGGATGTTTATAAACTTTTAATTATCCTTATAATTCAGAAATTTATCTTGTGACTAAGAAAAGAATGAAAACTTGTGACTTGATATTCGGTGTCCATAGTGCAAAACGAATTTGAATATAATATCAAATCTTGTAATGTGGACTTTTAACTTAAAGTTTTGTTTACTACAGTATGTGGAATGCCCAATTTATTTAATTGGATTATTAAAGCTGAGGCCTTTTAGTGAAGGATTTTAATATTGTATAGACTATAGAATGTATTACAGTATTTAATCAACTTTATTACTTAATAATGAGCATTTAAATTTAGTTTTACATTATTTAGTACCGGTAATTGACAATGGGTCTACTTTAAATCAAACTAACCAATATATGGTACTTTAGATATTATCAAGCACAAGGCTTTTTTATTATTAAAATTGCTTTCTGGTTATGCTCCATTTGTTAGCATTTTTAAAATACAGTACAGTAGTTGCATTTTTTAAGTAGTAGTTTTTTTTTTTTTGTTTTTTTTTGCGTTATAAACTTATAACTGTCTAAAATGGAAATGTTTATATTATTTGTTTTTTAAATATATGGGTTATTTTTAAAGTAATACATTCGTTTTTATCAAATTTTATTATTTGTTAACGAAGCTTTACACTGTCCAATTTTGTGTCAATAAACTACTAGTAAAAAAAAAAAAAACTGCTACTTGGATTGTTATTCCTTCGTATACAGTATCTCTCTTTTAGAAATAATTAACATATTGTAAAATTAATAAAAGTTTTATTAGACTTAATATAATTAAATGTTGACATTATTTTTTAATGTTTTTCTTTTTTTGGTATGCAGTATTTTTATGGTTTATTGCTGTATCTACAACTGTAAATAGGGTTAATATTCAGACTGGTGGTGCCAATATGGTTGAATGCAAATGGTGGGATGAGATGTGGGTGTTGTTAGCATTGGGAGCCTAAAAAAGGCCATTTAGGACATTTGAGATGGAGATCAGAGGCCGAGATAAAGTACAAAGTTTCTTCTTTCAAACAAAAAAAAAAGTCGCTTTTGAAGTCATCTATATTTGAGTGTTTGTGGAGTCACAAAAGAAGGAAGACGACGACGACAGAAGAAAACCAAAAATAAAAAAAAATGATTTTGTTAAGATGTTTTGAATTTGAATCTCTTTTCTCAGAGTCATAGAGCTTTTTGAGAATGAAATTGGAGGGGGAGTTACTATGGTACAAATACACTGGGTTATGTTGTGTGGTTTGGGTCTAGTGTGTAGTGTAAGAGGTTGACGTTAGTACAGTATCTCAAATCTTTTTTAGCTAATAATAATTAATTTACGAAAAACTCCCTCATCATAAACGGCTTTTTCCTCCCGCAAAACTACCCCTTGATTAAAGGCGGCTTCTTACAAAGCGTCCTCTATCGGAATATCACGCAGCAGCCAATGTTAGCATGATAGTTTTTGATTCTATTAAAAGGATTTTAACTTTAAAAACGATTAATCATTTTACCATACTTTTTTTTTTAGAATATTTTGTTTTATTAAATGTTTGGTAGTTTTTTTTGGCATTACAGTACTTGATTACAGTTGTTTACGTATGATTATAAATTTTGCGGAGAAAATAGTGCCATCATCGGGGGAAGTTGGCGGCAGGCGGCGTCTGATTGTATTATCTTAATTTTAATTTTGCCCATGTCAAAAAGTTCACATTTTGTTGCTACTGCAACTTCATACAATGAAATTAATATTTGTTTTTATGAACTAAAAATTATTTTGCTTTCACTTTGCACTTTGGTGTGTATAATGGTGACAAAGTGCGCATGCGTTTTGTATTTATTCTTCTTTTGTCGGTCTGTTTGAATTGGGATTGAAATTACTTTTTAATTTGACTGCAATTAACGCATCGTATTTAAGTTTTTAAAGTGAGCTTAGTGCATTTTGGTATTTTTGAGCAGTCGAATTTAATTGATATTATAGAGGTTGATGGGCTTGTGTTCTCAGATTTATTATTTAACTAGTTATTAAATTAGCTAATTTAGTGACATGCTTGTTTTATGAAACCGTTTGAAACTATAATTTAGTCCCTATTTTTTAGTCTATTTGTGTATGATCAAAATGTTATTAATTTACATCATTTGTGCTGCTTATTAAAATGTGTCAATTTTGAAAGTTTAAAGTTAAAAGTTAATCTAATTAAACTCAGCTGATTTATTTAAGTAACCATTTTGAATTAAAAAAGCTCTACAATAATTGCAATTAGTCTAAACTTTTAAAGTATTGAATAACTGAATGAAAGGGAAGGGGTGTTGGCACCTAATTTAAGAAGCATTACAAAAAAAATGAAGTTATTAAATTATCTTGCGGTTAAAATGTTTACAATAAAAGTAAACTTTTTATTATGTTCATTTCATTGGTTGTGTAAACTGTTTTGATGTTTTGCCAGTATTACACATGCGCAGTTCCACTTAAGTGTAATAAAACGGTCTCATGTTAATTGAATTTAATTATTTCTGACGACCAGCTGTGAATTACACGTCTGATAATTGTGGGAAAAATCGACTCCTGGAATTTTTCAGTGCTCGATTAACAGTAAAGTGTTAGTTAAGTAAAAATGGTTAAGTGTGTGTGATGGTGGGTGGTTAAGTGGAGGTGTTATGCTCACTTCCTGTTTATGTTCATCTGTCTGAGTTAGATTTCCTCCCCTTCTTCTTGGAATGATGGATTTCTGTTTTAAAAGCTGAAATATTTTTTAAAGAATACTAAAAAAAACATGGAGAAAATGAAAAGGAATTGTTGAGGGTGACACTCGTGTGTGTCGGTGACGTAACTGTCATCAACTGTTACGCCCCCTACACGAAACTTTGTGATTTTTTCGTAAATTCTTTAACCAACGAAGAAAAATCATTTTTTATTGTTTGCTAATAAACCAGCAAACGTTGTAAAGGAAATGTTCAGTTTGGGTAATGTTAGCGTTGAAATGGTGACGAGTGACGAAGCGTAACGTATCAACCGTAAGATATCAATTTCTAAAGAAAAGTTGAAAAACGTTTTTGTTTTTCCACAGTCACACGTTGGTCACGCTGTAATCGTATCAAAATAATTAGGTCGTAAATTTATTTAGACTCCTAACTAAAATTTCAGCAAACAGGGAGACATTTTTGCAGAATGTTAGTGCTTTCTGGTGGATTCACAGTTTAAAATTATTTAATTTAAGGCATTTTTTACGCGAAAACTGGCTATTAATCATATTAGAAGTTTTTTTTTTAAGTATGAATTATGGCACATTATTGATGTCTAGAAGGATTTGAGTGATAAAAAGTCAGAATTACAGTATTTTGCAAAATATTTTCAGTAGTTAGTAACCACCAAGTTATAATAATGTTCATTAAAGTGCCCAAATCACTATCAAATTTACCCAGATTTGTGAGACTTTATTAGAAAAACGAATCAGCTGGTTTTATAGCATTTATTTACAAATTGATGTATCATTTTTTTGTGTGAATAATACAGTGCATGGGTCTTCCTTGTCAACGCTGTACGTGACTTTATATGTAGTAAGGGTCCTGATTATAAAGTCCATTGTTATCTTTAAGGGTGATAAAACGTGAGGGGTCCTTGTGTAATCACCCAGGGACTCATTGAATGAGGCTCTCATTGCAATTACACGCGCTGTGGAGCAGATACAAATTAACGCACAGGAAATATCTCTAGGCAGCACGTGACCATTCAAATTTGATATAAGTCGGATATATTATAAAATAAGAGACGAGTTTTTAGAGGATGAGTATTTGTAAAGATGGTCCGTTCAAGTACCACCCTCTCTCACTCGAGTGCAGACGTGCCTTAGCTAACATTACAAACAATGAGAAACGCGTGAAGGAGTCTAGGAGATTTTTTTAGACAGATATTAAAGGCCTATTATTAGGACCAATATTCAAAACTTGACTGATTTTTTTTAAGCAAGGGGGAGGAAAAAAAAGGCTTATGTGTACGCTATCACTTCACTGTTTCAGCGTGACGCAACCCAGTACAAAAATGTTCAAAAATAAACTATTCATAGATGATTCTGTAATGCAGAGAAACAGTCTCAAACAGGACAAGTTATAGATAATTATGGCAATCAAATTGAAAACTCAGTTTAATTAATTTTTTTTGGTAACTATTAAGTATTTCAATTTTCTTATATTCATCAATCACAGTAATTCATTGGTTCCATTGCCATAATATTTCATTTTCATATGAATTTTCATAAATAAATTGAAAATTAAGTATTTTAAGTATTTCTGTGTATGTTTTGTAGTGTAGGAGACGATTAAAAAAGTTTATTTACAGTGGTATCTTCTTTTGTATTCATTTAAGACAAATTCTTTATGTCAAAAGAAAATGGCATATAATAGTGTATTTTACAATGCCAATAATTTAGTTTAATCGTTTAAT
The DNA here is from genome assembly GCA_013389785.1 of Helicorthomorpha holstii. NCBI lineage: Eukaryota > Metazoa > Arthropoda > Diplopoda > Polydesmida > Paradoxosomatidae > Helicorthomorpha > Helicorthomorpha holstii. The sequence goes on along the minus strand of JAAFCF010006596.1, from coordinate 28,197,073 downwards.
TTGATTGCGATATTTTTTTCTAAAATCTACTTTTTTTTCTTTGACACTTCCTGTAAATTATTTATAATTGATTTTGAGATGTCAATTTTCATCTGTTGTTACACGTACTGTAAGTGTCAATCTTATCAGATTTTGTTTGGAGGTTTTTGGACTATAGATCAACTATTGTAAATTTACAGCTGCACATTAGCGTCAGTTAGATCATTTTATGTTAATTTTTTTTATTTAGATTTATTTTTCTGTTTAATATTGAGATGTGGAATGCTAACAACAAAAAAAAAAGCAAATGCAAATGTTGCACCATAATTCACTGTTCAATTAAAAATAGGCAGGTTTTATTTCTTAAATGTCTTTGATTGCCTGTTTTATTGATCTGAAAATATACTTATCGCTATATTTTGGCTTTTTATTTGTCGTTCATCTTTTATTGCCCAGTTGGAAAAGATGTGTCAACTAGATAACCCCTCCTCCCCCTCCCTGTATCTTCTTTTCCACCGAAAATTGGTGGCTTTTTTATTGTTATTATCATTTTGGCCCTCTAGTGGTGAAAACACAAAAAGAGGAATTTTTTTCAACCACTTTTCTATTAATCGGTGCATTATTTCTTTTTGTTAGCAATTTATTTATGATGTCTGACGGTTTATGGCCATCCCCCCTCTTACACTTTGCGCAAAATAAAAAAATCGCAGAAATAAAATAAAAGTAAAAAATGCCAAATTGTTTTAATACATTTTTTTTAGTCTTACATAGTACAAAAGTCTTGCTGTAAGTTATCCGAAGAAACGCATGACTTGATTTCAATTTTATATCTTTGTTGTATGTTCATGACGTGTACTTGTATATGGGGAAGTAGCGTTGGGCAGATTCTCATGCTATTTCTCTCCTGTCTGACGTCGTATTTACAAAGTCACACACCAATAAGCCAACGAGTAATGGATTCCAATCCAGTTTGCAATATATCTTTGAAAAAATGAATTAAGGAAATGGATTTGTCGACCATAAAAAGTTAAGAGTATAATTTATAACAATGAGAAAAGAGGTATTTAAATTTAAAGTGGACCAGCTTTTTTTGCTACTGCTACTGATGTTGCCCCTTATTCATCTTCCGTTTTTTAATCTGCACTTAAGAATCATGAGAGTGGTTATACCATAATAATATTATAAAAAAATGTCTGAAAGATATTCATTCATGGAAATGTTTGTGGAGAAATATTTTACTTGATAGATGAGTTCCTCAGACTTTTAAAGTTTGCGAACCTATAGTACATCACTTACAACTTATACAGTAGTTCTTGTGACATTTATATTTTACAGAATTTTTTTGTAAAATGTCAATAAAAACATTAAAATTACTGGTATTAAAGTAGGCAGCATTATACTTAGCATTTTTAGCCGATATTATGTATTTATCAATTTTTCTAAGAATTAGATATTTTTGTTTTAGGTAATAATTTAAAGTTTCTCATAAAACTTTTATTACATTTTTTTTGGTTTTAAATTCTTGATAACGTATCTAAAACTGTAGCAAATTACTGTAACTTACAGTAAAATTCGTTTAACACGAAATGATGGAGACCGAAATATATCTTCGTGTTAAAAGAATTTTATTTTAACCGAAACATACACAAAAAAAATACTCACTAAAATGACATTTCTTACGAGAAGCGAATTGTTTTGTGTTAAGTGGACTTTGTTTCGTGTTAAAAGAATATAAATGTATGGAAATGCTGATTCTTTAGTGTTAACCGAGTTGGCGTTAAACGGGTTCCACTGTATTTTAAAAAAATGTTTTTTGTGTGCCAGAACTTGGGAATCACTGCTTTGTAGTATGTAAAATGAGTTTTGCTTGGGGGTAGGCAAAAATTTGATCGAAATTTGTGGTAATAATTTCTTCTTTATGTTTTTTTAGAAATGAGTTCTCAAGTTAATTTTTTTGAAAGAAAAGCTATAGACGTAAGAAGACGCAAGAGGTATGTCCATTTTAGTTTGACTTTTTACTATGTAGTATGTTCCAGTTTGTAGTTAGTGTCTTGTATATATTGCTGATGACATTTGGCCTAAGGGCGCTGTGAAGGCGACACAAGACTTACGTGGGAACCAAACGCAAAATTTATTTGAAAGGAAGGAGAAAAAAAAAGAGAAAAGAAAAACATACTTAAAAAGTTAAGAAAATATAAAAGTTGTCAAGGTGATTACAGTTTCTTCTCCTATTAAAGCCTTTTTTTTCCTCCCTTCCTGCCACTGGTTTTGGTAATATTTCAAGGATAAACAAACGTTGCTTCATTTAATTTAGAAGAACCAAAAAAGTGATGAATTTAGAGCTCTCATTCAAATAACAATGTTTACATTTGAAAGACCAAACACAGACATTTGAAAGTAAACTACGACAGAACTTTATTGCGCGTTACGACATGGAAATTTACTACTCTACAGTAGCTGATCTAAATATCTAATTATAAAATAACTTATATTGCTGCATGACCATAAAAATTTTAAACTCCAAAATTTTATTATTTTTTTATGATGACCATTGCAAAGGGCTGTGTTCTGTGACGTAAATTGGGACATTTTTGCAAATACTAACCATTCCTAAAGGGCTTGAAAATTTATTACTATTTTATAATTGGATTACTTGTATACCCTGTAAATCTTATGAATGGGCAGTTGTAAAAATGCAAGTAAGAAACTCTTTAAAAAAATTTTGATTGACTGTTTTTCTGATTTAAGTCATTTAAAATAGTTTAGGGCTTTTGCGTTGCTTTATTTTAAAGCCAACAGCGGTTAAATGGAATCATATTTTGCGCCCTAAAGGTCAGATTTATTAACTTATTGGTCTTTTATAGTTGGTCCTGGTTGAAATATTGATTGTAGAGTAGTTACTGCTAGGGTATCTACATTAGTTTTTACTTTATGACGAATTGTTATGGAATTGCTTGAAATTCGACTTCCATAATGAATTTGCTGCAGGTGATTTTCGTCTGATCTACTTGTAAGCAGCTGAATGAGAGGTTTTGATCACGTGAATATTTTCAAGCAAGAGTTTACTCTTTGAAGGTCAGATTTCATTACACCGGAAGTTTGTTAGAAATGTTTTTTCGCTGTGTTTTTTAATTTTTTTTTATTAAAACCACACTGAAATGAATATCAATGCAGCTGCTGACACATTCATTGGCTCTTTCACTGCTGTATATGAGTATTACGTCAATAATCTTAATGAGTTCACTCATAAATGTTTATGTTGTGTAGTCGAGTGGGAAAAACGTCGCCGTAATGTCAACGTAAAGTTGTATTTTTTTTCTAATTTTTTTTTCGTCTAAGTTTTAAAGCGGATGAGTTACTACTGTAATTGTAGCACTGAAAATTGTTTGAAATTTAGTAGTGTTTATACAAACTTAAACCGAATTGTTTACAACTCTCATCCCAAAATTACCTCAAGTTTAAATGTGATTTATATCAGGCGTTAAACTTCCCACTCGTTCTATCTTGTGTTTCCCCTGCTGTTTTATAAGAGTAATTTTAGAACCTGTGTGTTTACACTAACTCCATTGCGTATTTGAATGTCAAACATAGGCCATTGAAAGCATATATTTTCCCTCTCGTTAACCTCTGCATTTTCCTCTCTTCCCCACCCACCAGTCCACCCAATCCATCCCATTCGTTCACCCACTCCCTCCACTTCTGAACGCGTAAAATACAGTACAAAGCCACATGTTTAGGTTACTTGTTTGATGTTATCGTTGGTTGGGTTACTTTGTAACTTTTTTCCGTTGATTTCAGTGGATTTTTGCAGTCAGTGTAATTGAAGAAGGTCCTCTTCGTTGGCCCATGCGAAAAAAGTATCAAATATCTCATAATACCACTTGAGAAACACGTGTGGCCCGCAAAAACTTATATAATGATGACCACTAGGTGGGAGGTTGAGCTTCAAATTTTGAACTTGACGCTCGAATTAGTCTTTCATTTTCATTTGAAATTATTGCTTACAAAAGTGCAGTGGCTCCCAAAATAATGTTACTAAAGTTTTAAAAATGGGAATTTTGATAAATATTGTGTAATGAGATATTTTTTTATTTTATGACAAAGGCAATGGGATTTTGAGGTATAATGTTGCAAATGTACCGTGCTGGATAATGAGTGCATTTTTAACGATGCAAATGTTTGTTGTTTGGTTTTTTTTTTACAAGTAGATTGATTACTTTATTGTTCAAATAGAAATTAGCATAGCTATAGCTGCCAGTCTGGTATTCAAACATGGTCTCTATTTTTTTTTCATTAACCTATAACTTTTATGTAAATTAAACACGGTTTATAAAAGGTTATATTTTGAAAAAAAAAATTCTCTAAATAAGTTACTGTAACAATAGAAAAATGAAATGACGCTTGGGTAAAAATGAAACATATGACTAAGTTACAGTTCATTAATTCCGATAGTTGAAAGTTGTTGCCTTGGAGTACAAAATAATCAATTTAATAAAGTATTAAAGGTTTTGTGTAATAATCATTTTTAGTTGTGATAGAGCTTTACCTTCTTAAATAAAGCTGTGTATGAGTTTTGAATTATTTTTGCTTGATTAGTAAATTCTGATAGTTTAATTCGTAAAAAAATCTTTTTATTCGTTTTTGTTTGTAATAACATGTTTTGTACATTTGGTTTGTGTTTTGTATTCTGGGCGTACAATGTTAATTACTGTAATAATTTCTATCATTAATAATAATGAAAGTTGCACCAGATTTCTGAATACTTGTTAACCATGTTAATTAGTGTTGTATGTTAAAAGTTATACGAATATTGTGCGAAGACAAATTGAAAGAAAACGACATTTAATATTTATTACCTTTATTTTATGCTTAGAAAGTAAAGAATGACTAAAAGTATTAAGTTTCATGTTAAGATATTATTCATTTTTGCTAAATATTTGAACTTGTCATGCGATTAAACACATAAATCTCTGTTAAACTATTTCTAACTTAAAAATGCATAAAAAACCAGGTGGTACATAAAAATAGTGCTGAATGGTTATATAATTATAAGAATTTAGGCTGTGAAAAGTACGGAAGCATGCATTAATGGAATCTGGAGCTACCATTTAAATCTTAGGAGTATTATAACAGTTTGATAGAAAAAAAATTTCAAGAATTGAGTAGCAAGTTAATGTTATGCGGTCATTATACGAGTAATTCTTTGGGTTAAAAGTGTATAATATTTCACGTGCAATTTCGTGGTGCATTGCATTTTGCAGGTACACTTTAGTCGTGTGGTTGACTTATGTGGATTATTGGGATGGTGATTAATTTTGGGGTAAATGACAGGCGTAAAAAAGTGGAAAGAAAAAGGCTTTTTAAGAATTTGTAAACTACTTGGGTGGGGGTTTCACATATGGAAAGCCTGGGTTTCAGTCTGGGTGGCCCGAATGATGGAGTGGGCGTGGTTTACCCTATATTCCAGTAAATCTTCAAAGTGCTATAAAGCTTTATATTTACCATCCTCCATATTTTAGTATCTAACAACAGCGTCGTAGTAATGAACAGGTGCTTTCAGCTTCTATGTGTACACCATGAAAGGCACATTAAGCCGGTGAAAGCACTTGGAGTGGTTGCGCAGTGGGAACGTCTGGGACTTGAAACCATTTATTTATTTTCCACCATTGAATGTCATTTGGTCATACCTACTACTGAGCAGCAAATTACTAAATTAGAGTCAATTATCTTGATATGCGTGGGGATTTAATTCACTGTAAACGTTTCCTAGAAAAAATATTAACAGGTGCAGCAAAAGGTGCATGGCCCCAAATGATACAAATTTATCGATGGCGCGAAATTGTACTTACGAATAGGAATTTTTAGAAAATAAATGAAACTATTTTAATATCTTATATATAATTAGGTTGGTCAAAATGAATTTATTTTTAATAATTAAAGTATGTTCATGATGCGGTTATGAAATGAATGTAAAAGCATCTTTCAACCAATCAACGCTATAAATGATGATTTTCAGGTTATTGAAACAGTCAAATTTTTTTTTTTTTGGTTTTTTTTAGTGTAGATATTACATGAATAATATGTTATTGTGGTATTGACATTGCAATAAATGTCGAATAAGTGAAGCATTTTGCTAATAAAATGTTAGCATGTGATCTGACTCACCTACTTGGAAATTGGAGTCGTGGATCTTTATTTTTACTTGACCACATACCAGCGTGGTGGCCGTGATCACCAATTACACCTTTTGTGGTTGTTTAGCTTGTGACATGCTCGTTTATGGCCCCCCTGGCGGAGGGTGTTGACGTTTAATAATAAACGGTGAGTCTTAATAATACAATAATGCAATCGCCATGGCCTATTTCTCATTGGGAAATCGTAGCAGGTGGTGAATGGATGGGGGAGAAGGGGGGCGTTTGACAGTTGGGGAGGGTCAAGGCCGAATCTGACCTCATTTTTTTCTCATATTGTTTGCTCCTTTTAATTTTTTTTTCTGTATTCAAAACTGACCTGAAGTAGTTTTTTTTAAGGTAACCGACCAATTAGATTTTAGGAGAATGTTTTTTTTTAGTAAGAGGATATTTTTGTTAAAGAAGTTCGTAGCTTGGTTGATTTAGTTTTCTCATTCGGTGATCTATCCGGTGTTGGGAATGGTTCTATCCGTGCAGGGATATATCAGGTTGTGAAGAGTGTCAATCGGATTTGTATTGATGAACAAATTGCACTCGTCCCGGCCTGCTGTCTCACTGCTCAGAACATCAAATTATTGAACTGTGTTAAGGGAAATTGCAATAACAATTGTAAGTACAAAATCCAATTGAAGGTTATTGTCGAAATCTAAAATAGCGATGTTATAAATTAATTTTATTAAATGGTAAAAATAATTACATAATACAGTAGTTAATAATAGATTAGCTTTTCAGCTAGATACCAAAAACGATGACCATTTTAAAAATATTAATATAATATACTGTAAATAAATTCTTAAAGTTCTAGAATGCATGCCCGAATATCTAAGTTTAAAACATGGTTAAATACTATAGTTGAAAATAATCAATATTGTATTAAAATGAATGAAATCAGGAATTAACATTACATGTATTAAAAATGATTATTGTATAGTAAATTTTCCGTGATTAAGGTAAAAGTTATTATGAAGTAGCAAAGCAGTGTTGAGTCTGGTGACGCCAACCCGGCGCTTTCACAACGATATATCTGCATATATCCTTGAAGCAGTTTACAGTTCCTGGAATAAAATATAACACGAATGCATTGCAGGAAGTTGAAAACTGGTCATTATGTTTTAAAATGAGCTGTTGTTTTTTTAGTAGCTTTGTTGTAATTAAGGCAAACTTTGTTGCTTTAATTTAATTGGAAGATTTTTTTTTCTCGTTTGTATTATGTTGTCGTTGTACATGTTTGTTCACAGGCCCTTATCAGTTCTCCGTCCAGTGCTACGACCAAATAGACAGGACAGCGGAATGATAAGGACACGTGTCAAACGGCTTCTTTTTACATTGACGTTAACGTTGTTTATTGTGGCTTGGGTAACGGTGGAGTCTGCGTTGACAGCTGTAACATCTGTGTACGCGCTCACTTCAGTGTCACCTGCAAAACAAAAGAGAGGCCAAGATGAATATATTTTTCTTCAGCTTTCCCATCGATTGAAAAGCCGAATGAAAAATGCGCTAAAAATAGGTCCCTGACGTCATTGGCTGCTGCATTGGACAACTTTTTGATTAATATTTCTTATGCTTTCTAAATTCTATTGTTTATGAATTTCTCGGCATTTTTTATTATACAGTATATGAGTTGTATATATTTCATTTCCAACCTTTAAAATTTTTTTTTCTTTTAATACTCGGTCGTTACTATAGTAATACTCGTAATAACAATAATGAATCTGTAATGTTTTTGTTTGTTGAATGCATTCCATCGTCTGCTATGGGGACACAATAGGCAAACAAATGACAGCTCAGCAACGAACAGCGAAATTTAATTACACACAATAGAGTTTAATTAAGCTAAGAGATGCATAAGAAAGATATTCTTACATATTATATTTGTTATAGATGTGAAATTTATAAATCTTGCATTTTAATTAGTGCTCATCATTAGCAGTGAAACTTTGCAAATAGGCTGAATGATGAAAAGAGAAAAAAAAAAGATTTCTACGTCGAAATTAATTTGCGGATGATCACGGCTTCAATTTTTAAATTAGCCTTAATAAGTGACGTTAAGTAGCGAAATTTACGACAATGTTAATAATGTCATGGATACTTTTACATGTGTAAAATAAAGATTTTACACAATGCAAGATTAGCTTTTATGATGCTTAAAAGGAAAATAAATTATCATTTGACTTGTCTTATAACAATTTATTGAATTAAGTTTTGTACTTCTTGCCTAAAAAAATAGGTTTTTTTATTTTAAAACATATCAGTTTTCTATGCTATATTAAGTACAATCCTTATCTTGTCAATGAATACGTATACCTTGCATATTAATGGAAAATTGATTTTTTGATAACTAAATTTAGTGTTTTAGATATTTCATTCATATTTTAATTTAAAGCTCTATTTTGCATAATAATATGATTCTTGGAGGATGGAGCCTACACTTTTATCTCTACTTGTTAATTTTAATCTGGTGTGATTTTGTAATTTTATTTGATCCTTTTATTTCTAATGACTAAATCTGGCTAATGAGTTTTTATTGCTTCAATTTCTTGTAGCTTATTATAAGAAATTGTGACCATGTTGATTGTATTTGTGAGCTATAACTAATCATTCGTGGAAGTAAAATGACTTTTTGATTGTCATTAATAGTACAGTACTGTATTTACTGTACATTTGATATTTTGTAAATAAAGTCTTGCTTTGACTTTCATGATTTCATTTATTAGAAATTATATCTAGTATCCAATCTAAATAACATATATGTTGGTACAGTAATATTTAATGTTCACAATCATTTATCAATTTAGTGATTCGTATATGAAAGTTTCATGAGTTCTGAAAGGCGCAGTCATATACAGTACAGTACACATATACAAGTACAGATAATACACATATATTATTGAAACGCGAGAAGGTTTGAAATGAAAACTCATAAAAACGTTTTCTTTATGTGTTTTTGAGAGGGCGCTGTTCATTTTCTTCTTTTCGGTTAGCGAAAAATCAATAGGGTTATTGTTTCTGTTGATTGGCTGCCATAGCTAAGGCCTCAACAGCACTGTAGGGAAACAAGTATTACGGGCACAATTATTATACAAAAATCCAACTTAATACAATAATCAATTAACCAAAAAAAAGGAGAAAAAAAAGAAGAGAAATCTTTTGAGGTTCTATGATCGACACCCAAACACCGACAATATATTAAAAAAAATACCCTTGATAGAATTATATTAAAATTTTTATAGCAGGAAATCATTTGAGCCTGAAAGATTTATATGTGTGGATGTGAAAACCATTTTCAACGACGACGGTTACGACCGTATTAAGCCGCATGAATTTGATAAAAATTCTCTCTGTGTCATAATACACATGGAATATACTGTACCGTATAATACTGTATACGACAAAAGCGTTTAACGTCAGAAAAAAAGGCAAAAGTTTTTTGATTACAAAATTAGTCCATAATTAATCGGCGTTTCTTGCAAATTTGGTTCAAATTGGTTGGCGTTGTTATACTTAACGTTAAGATTAAAATTAAGTGTTGCAAATTTCATTACAAAGTAATTGAAATAAATTGTAGTTGGTAATGGTGACATGATTAAATTACTTTCATATCTCCGGGAAAGATGCATATCAATTTGACAATTTATCAAACAATTTATGCTTTTTATACGTACGTAAGGCAGTGTAAATAATTAATGGATAGACAATTACGCGCATGGAACTTTTAGCGTCATATACTGTACGATGGAGTATGGATTTTTTAAAAAAAATTTGATGACGTTATTTCGACGTTAAATATCCGTTGAGTGTGTATATTGTTGTACCTACTGTACATTTATATACGTGTGTAAGTATAAAAATGTTTGAAGTGGATATGTGGGGGGTCTGTCGAGACGTTGTCAGTTGTTGTATTCTTCGGTCGATTTATTGAACGAGTCGATATTGCGTCGTCTGCTCAAGCAATTGAATGCGTTAAGACGCGGCCTGTGAGATAGATTAGCTTTTTTTTATTTTTTTTTTGGTGAGGACGATTTTTAAAGTAAAGAATCGTCTTAATGTCTTTTTGGCTTACTAGTATTAGTATTACCTTTGCAGTAAATATCTTCTTATCCAGATTTTCTTTTTACTCAAAAGCTATTCAAATCAAAAGTTCAATATTTTGAACATTTGTTTATCAGTTTCATATCTGTGTTTTATTGGTTGCTATTTTTTTGTTTGTTTGTTTGTTGAAAGATGTGAAGTGAGTTGGAAATATTATTTTCCCGCTGACATTTAAATGACGTTGCAATGATAAATACGAAATTTAATAACGCTGTTGTTGTTGTTTTCTTGCATACTGTATGTTATTTGTGCTGTACATCTTACTTTTCAAATCAAATAACTTAATGTCAAAATAGAAAATGTGACTAAACAGATAAATGAAATCATGATGTGACAAAAATATAATAATGGATCATATTCGGCATTAGGAGTAAAATAAAAATATGGCCATTGATCTGTTTTATGCCATCTCAAATTGCTCACTGGTGAGAATGACAGCGCCACCTATACACATAGTAAAGTGTGATTAAGGCGTGTTCTAGTTCATCCTGCTTACAAGGGTCCCTCGAGATTGGTCCAACCCATTACAATCTCGTTTCTAGATGGTTTGAGCATGCGTTGTTCAATGAGATCAACGCGTGCGATGTTTGCTACAACATGCATATTTTGATTCTCTAACTTATTAAACGCAATCTCACTTATTAAACATATTATCATTATGCAGGGTTAGGGTAAGGATGGGGTCATTGCTACACTTACTAATTTGCCAAAATGGATAAACAGGACAGTTTGGGGAATGGCCGAATGGGAGTCAAGTTTGATAACTTTGTTCAAATGCATTTTATAGTTTTAAATTCTAGAGTAGAATTGTGTATAATTATGATGTTTTGTTTCATAAAACTCGCTATTTGTTACTAAGCACTTCAAGCTGTTACTCTTAAAACAAATTGCCTATTTTGTGTATTTTGTAAATAAAATGATGGTTGTTCTGTATTTCTGTTTCAAATTGAAATAATGCCGGTTATTGTTTTTGGCAATGATCTCTCTCTCTTCCCTTCAATGGTTAGTGGTTGTTGGAACCGGAAGTGGAAGCTGTTGGAAATCGATGTGCAAAATCTAAATTGCTAAAATTGAAAACGTCCGCTTTTAATGTACTCGCACTTGGTTGAGTAAAAAAGTCCGGAGTACAAATTGTTTTTAGATTTTATAAACACACAAATAAGAGTGGGTGTGCATGAAGGGAGTAGGGTGTCAAAGGACAAATTAGTCCATGTGCATTTATGTGCAATATCTGCTTATGGGAAAAAGGAAGTGACAGAACCACTCAAATGAGCGTTGACCTCATCAAATCACACACAACACATACAAAGCTTCTTTATGTCAAAGGAGAGACTAGCATGGTAGTGCACAGAAATAGGGAAAGAAAGAGAGTGAGAGGGTGTAGAATAAGATTTTTTTTTGAGGGGGGGTGAGGTATAAATCATGCCCCAGTGTCAAATTATTATATAATTGAAATGAGTGTAGTAATTGTCAAGCGAAATTTATGGTTTGTTTCTAATGTTCTAGCGAGCAATGAAATATTCGCCATTTTGATTTTTCTTTTATTTAAAAAGCTTTTAATGCAAGACGATATAACGAATAAAGATGAGAAGATTTAAACATATAACTTTGATATGTTATTATTAGGAGAGAGAAAAAAATTGACATTTAGTTTCATGCATAATCGTTTCATTCAAAAGCGGTGCATTAAATGATCTTATGCAAATGACGCTCGATTAAAGTGCACAAATTAAAATATAAAATTTACTTACGGTTAATGCTGAGTTTAATCCTCTTTATTTTTTAAAAGTGTTAGCCGATTAATTAATTGTTAAGAGGAAAACAAGATGGTAAAACAGCGGGAGAAAAAATTTTTCTTCATATCCGCACTGCAGGGAAGCCAACCTTTGAATGTCGCCGTACAAATGGACGGAAAATACGAAGGGGCAGCAGCAAAACATACTTTACAGGACGAGTTGACAGTTGAATTTGAAATGCAAGCAAGCATAGATATATAAAAGACATACAGAAGGGGAAAATAAAATATTCAAATACAGAGAAGAAGAGATTACGATAAAGAAACATCTAACGTCACGTAACGTCGATTATGCAACGTTTTTTTTTTCCTCCTCAGCATCACACTGGGGGTTGAAATGAGAGAGAAAGAAGCAAACCAAAAATAAATTGTCCAACGTTTACTGCTGCTGCTTTCGTTGGATGAAACTGTATCAAAAATCGCTTTTTACGTCTCTTCACTGCACAGTGGTTGTTGGCTGCATAATGGCGTCTGGTGTGTGAACATCCAACCAATTGCAGACGCTCTTTACATCCGGGAACTGCTACACGATAGATCGATCAATTTCTCCCTCAGCATCGTCTGCTTTTGCAGAACAACCACTATGCACTGTACATCGCTGCTGTTACTCTGCTGACTCAACGTTTGTTACTTTTAATGAAATGGAATAGATAGAAACAAAGGGGGAGAATATGTATGTACAGTGAAGGATGGAAAGAGAAAAGAAGAAACGGGGTGGGGTGGGGGAGGATTACGTGGTGTAGTGAGGGTTTAAAATATGGGATGTGTTTGTAGGGGGGGATTGGTGATGTAATGTAAAGAGAAAAATGGCAGCTATATCTATACATATACACAAAGTTAGTACAAAAAGACGCCTTCTTCTGAGTCTGAAATTGATTAACATCTGCCTCCTTCATCATATCTCTTTCCCCCACCTCCCCACACCCCCTACTCTTCACTTGGCTTTGCTCAGAACATAACATTCATCACAACATATGAAGTTCATGTGACCAACTCACGGCGTTGATGAACAGTTCTCTTTTTAATTGAATACGTCTGCATGGTCACATGATAAAAGAGTTCAAAAATCGGTTTACTGTTGTTTTTATATTTATGCGTACATATACAATATCTTTCCCCTCTCCTTCCATTTATTTTTTTTCTTTCAAGTTATCAACATTTTAATGCTTTTAAATGTATAAAAAATAATATGCAGAAAGCTACTTATCGCCCTCTTCTCTTTCTCTCTGTTTTCCAATGGTGATTTCATCTCATAGATTAAGTTGATGATTCACATGCAGATTCCATCAGATTTTCTAGGATTTTTTTTATTTTGAACATGGCGACAGTCATTGTTTTTCACATACGTTATTAGTTTGGCCAAAAGCATACTTTTTCCTCTTAGAAAATCTTAAATTTGTATTTTTGTGTACACAATGCTAAAACTTTATCTAAAAAAATGTATACATGACGTCGTTACCAAGTGTGTTATGGAACCGGAAATGTAGTATGTGACTGTTAATTTCCTTTTTACAGTACTTGAACGGATACAGGGTGGAATAGAGAATCTGACAGTTTGAAACAACGATATTAAATTGAACAATGAGATTAACGTTGTAATAGAAACTGATGAACTCAGGATTATGACCATTTTCAATGAAACTAATGCAAATTGCATTTAAAGCAATTGATTAAAAATCTTAGGGCTATGGAATTTTAATTAAAATTAGTAAGTAACATAATTTAAGACATTAATTGTTTAGATTTGTAAAAATTAGCTATTCAAAACAGTCGCATTGCTTTGCTTTTGTTATTAGAAGCTTTCAATAGTAAAATGTTTTAGGTAAGAGGTCGTTGTTCGGCGACGTAAAACGTAGCGTTATTTGTTACTGTGCCGCAACACAATGTGTTAAATTGAAACATTTTATTATGAAATAAAATAATAAAATTGCTTAAGCACCGTTTACCTTAGCATTACAGTAGTGTCGCTTATCGAATGGTGTGTTTTGCGTGTGGTGCAGTCGTTTTCTAATGCATATTTCATTTAAGTGTGCGTGTAGTATTGTTGCAAAAGTGATTTAATTTTAAAAAAATAAATAAATAAAATAGTGAATTTATTGGATTTAAAAGGCGCTTTGTGCATCCAAGTGAACAGCATTGCATAGAGCGCGTCATATGGGAATGCGTAATGCTGTTTACGTAAGCCTTTTAATATGAAACGAGAAGATATTTTTAATATTAAAATGCCGTTGATAATGAACTGCCTTTTGTTGTTAATTAAATTTAAGAAACCCGTCTTTTCGATTTGTTGTTGCTATAGTTGTTGTTTTGGAGATGAAAAATCAGAAATTAGTACAAAAGTTTGTAATAAATAATATAATCGATATGGATAGATGGATGGCGTGATTAAAAATGCTTAATAGAGGTAGAAGTACAGAGTTGATTAGCTGTGTAATAGCTTAGCTGCTTAGTAGAGCTTGGGCTTTGGTGGCTCCCGGAAGCGTTTCCTTTCTGTGTGTGTAATAAGCGACGGTGTTGTCTTGGCAACCATCTTTGGTTGCCATCTTTCCTTCTCTTTCACTCATTCACCCTCTCTTCTCCATCCCTTCGTTTTACAACCACCTAAAGACGCTTTTCACCCCTTTTGTATATAAAAAAATAAGTATCTGTGTATATGTGTGAGAGAAAGATGGCCGTCCAGAAGCAACTAAGCGATTAGCGCCCTCTATCGGTTACCATTACGATTTCTGACGTCATATTTGAAATATTCAATCGACACTTTAGGATTTTTATTTACATATTTTTGTGCAAAATTCTTTCTCAGTTCGCTCTCTTTCGATGATGGACGGCAGCATTTCTGCGCATATGTATATTTAATTGTGCTTAACCACGCCCACTGGTGGAGACTGATCGATTTTTAGATGTGAAAGGAAATTTAATATCATATTAAAAGTGAACGACACGTTTCATTTCCTTTTTCAACCTCAAAGTTAGATGGAATGGGTTGGGAGGAAATGACACTTTTTTTTGGTGTAAAACTGCTGGAACAATAGACTTGAAATGTTGGTGACGTCACTATACCTCTTTGTTACATGTAACTTTTGTATTATCAAAAAGCTAATTGAATTACTCATTTAAAATTCGTATATCTAACGAAATTTTAGTGTATTTAATTCACAGCAAAAAAAAAATATAATACTATAAATTTTTACGTATTTAATAATATTTTTTATTGAATTGTGATTGACTTTATTACTAACAGTAAATTTGACTAAAATCGGTTTAACAAGTAGAGTATGGCGTCGCATACAATAACATTAAAACGTCGAAATTATTTTGGATGAATTTGAGGTTTACGACTTATAAATTTATTATGTAATTCACCTATTAAGACTATATAAGATTATTTATATTGTATTAAAATCTCGTTTGCATTTTTTTATTCTGCTAAATTTTCAATAGATAACGTAATTTTGACGGTTATTGAGTTTTTACGTCAGGTTGAAACCGTTTTCGCGTGCCACCCCACCCATTCACCCCCCATCATCTTCATTTTCATTTCTCTTTTTCCCCACTCACTATCCATCCTTCTGATTCTTTTTTTCCTATCCTCTTTTCACTACTACTCTACCACCTCCATCATACCCATTCACCCGCGACCAAATCGATAGGCAAGGCCAACGTACAGCACTTGGGATTAGTCAAAAACACCTCCAGGAGATGAAACGCTATTTATGCCATTTACATGGCCACATTTCACCACAATTCCATCTTTCTGTACTCTTTCTAAGATTTATATTTTCTTACTCTCTCGCTTTTTCTTTCTTTAGTGTAATGAGAAATTGATTGAAAATGATAAGAAATCGATTGGGTCCGAGTAGTAATGGTTAATAAAGGAGTTTTTGAGAAGATGCTGAGGTTTGGTACTTTAGTAGTATTGAAAAGGACACTGACCTAAGCTATATATTATAGCATGTGAAAGTACGCTGTGTATAAGGTGACCCAGACTCCCCCTGGTGTATCCCTTAACCAAAAATAATGGAACAGGTCCTTTACGAAACATCGTCTAACCTAACATTTTCATCGATTATTCAACAGCAGTAGACGAATGGAGCAAAGGAGGGCGTTCACTCCCTCAAACACATACAATCATTCTGCACATCAGTAGCAAAAGGGATTTTTAATTCCATTTAAAAAAATACATGTAAAATTTACTCTTGAACGAAAGAAAATATAAAATGTTTTTTTTTAAACTTGTAACATGTAAAAATGATGAACATTAAGTTTTTAAGTTAATTTTGCACAGCTTTTGTATCAAGTTAATTTTGTTGTCAATTTTAACCTTTGACAACATTGTCTGTATAGTCTGTTGATGATGGTAGATTAATATGAAACGTGGTTGCAAGGTGTTGCGGATCTTAAAATTCTGTTTAATGAAATGCATTTTCAATGTTGTTTATTTATGAGTTTAAAAATCGTTTAGAAAATATCAAATTCAGTTGCCATTTGTGTATAACGTTTTGAGGTATTTAAAATGTGCAGTAGCTAACTGGTTTTAAAACATCATTACAGTACCGGTATATGCAGTTATGCTCAGTAAAGTGTTGATAATTTTATTGCACGAAACCGGAAACTCTGTAACCATACACTGTTTGCAGCCTAAAAATGCCCTGCAACGTAAATATTTCATTTTTTTATATAAATTTTTTGGTGAGTGTTGAATATATGATACTGTAATTTGAA
Organism: Helicorthomorpha holstii; assembly: GCA_013389785.1. Lineage (NCBI taxonomy): Eukaryota > Metazoa > Arthropoda > Diplopoda > Polydesmida > Paradoxosomatidae > Helicorthomorpha > Helicorthomorpha holstii. The sequence continues at coordinate 28,180,297 of JAAFCF010006596.1, read as the reverse complement.
TTGCAACCGTTTAAGAGTAAACAAATTTCGGCTTTGAAAAAAAACAAAAGAGTAGCTATTTTGAAACCGACTTAATCCGATTAGCAAGCGTTTTAATCTGCCATCAAAGAAAACATTTTACATACAAGTTCTTATCACACACGAAACCTATACCAACAAAATTGCTTAACCAGACGTATAGTTTTGTGTGCTGAAAATAAAACATTTCACTTTTAACAATCAACAAATACATAATTAAAAATCACTATAGCGTGTACGTTATTGTAAGTTAATATGGGCGTTATTTCCAGGGATTTCCACTAAATTGGAGTTCAATTTGGCTTTAATATAATAGTATATTGACAAAATTTGTCAGTTGTTGGAGCAGGACTTCTCGTGGATACTTTTCACTATATTTCTCAAAACCATGTGTAACGAGATTTTGGGGATACTTTAACTTGAACAGTTATTGACAGCGTATCGTTAACTATATGTACGTTTTCTTTAATTCGATTGTAATTGAAACTTCCCACGTAATATCCGCCAGATTTTCCTCCTGTTGATGTATCATACTGTTTTATATCATTTTTAGATGGTGATGAAGATTGGTCTTCTATTATAACTGTAGTAGAAAAGGATGATGTTTGTGGCATTTGGTCATCCCATTGTCCAGTGATAATTCTTATGCCTATGGCTACAGTCGAGTAACCAAACTCTCTGGTGTACACTATAAGTCTCATTCTGTAGCCAGGGTTTCCTGTATAAAATGGGGGACTGTAGAGAAATTCGCTCCATTTATCTATTTGGTTTTGATGTTTGTGGTTAAAATTGTTTATTTTCCATTTCAGTGTTCCATTGTATGATTGTATTGATTTGTTCAGATGATCCTGGTCCTCGATGAGCACTTTAACGTGGGTGATGTCATTGACAAAGAACCGCTCCTCTTCTTGTTTTAGTTTGCTAAATGACATTCCATGGCCATAACCACAAGTGTCATAAGTGACTAAAGGATGATCGATATACTGCTCGCCAATTACGGTGATGTTGTGCTTGGGTGTTAAGTTACTTTCGTCAACCACTAAGAAAATTATTAATGGATATTGGTTGATGTTGATTGGAGGTGCAGTTGAATCGTTGTCTTTTCTTTTAAAGCACAGTTTAAAACCTATATGGTTTTTACTAAGCGACCACTCTAACTTGATTTGAGCTGAAAAGTTGTATTCTTCCACTGGAAATATTGGGCTGAATAATTCACCAGATTTTTCCAATTTCGGTTTAAGACCTTTAATTTCCCATGTAATCGCACTTTGGTTAATCATTAATCCATCAACTGTAACTGCGGCGGTTTTGCCCTTTAGAAAAATATACCAAGTAAAAAATAAGTTTAATAAATAATAAACCTTTTGTTGTTTATGCAGCAACCTGATAGCGACCGAAAAGAAACCATTTAAAATTATAATTTAGGCCAGCGATTCGGAAATTTTTACTCGTGACCTGTTTGTATCCAAAACATTTTTTTCTCTGTGATTTCTTTTATGTGCTTTATGACATCTTGTAGGAAACTTTTCGCAACCCTTAAAATCAATTATTTGAGACATTTGAGGATCGTGACCCATCATTTAAGAGGCTACTATGCTTTAGTGTAGGTTCTTATCGCTTACATTTGAAGTTACTTTCAACGCAAAGGCCAATATTCTGTTTTTGGTATAAAATTTACATGGTTAATGCGTCACCTTTGCCATTTGATATGTGACTGCTGAATGCAATTGTAATTATACAGTATGTTCCACGACTCAGTTTAGATTGAAAAATGTGAGCAAATTAAATCTTAAAAGTCAAATTGGTAAAGATAAATAATATTATTTTAATAAATTGATATTGGACACTAATGTTGTCAAAGTTTGCAGCTTTACCGATTAGTCGATTGCGTTAAATTGATTGGTTTTATTGCATCAACTGCTGTTGTGTAATTACATTATTACACAAAGTAATTTGATATGCGATCATAAAATCGTATTAAGGATTGAAACCAATACAGTATTATGAAATACAGTAATGTGGATTTCTCTTAATATTTGAGGTTTTTTTTAAACCATTTGAACAAGCAAAACGTAGAAAAGATTAAAATTGTACAGAATTCTAATTATTTACTTGTTTTCGTTCTTCTGGTGTTAATTGGTCATCGATTGGTCCAGATATCAGTTCCATTTGAAGGGGTTCTTTCTCCAGATTTTCTTCTGCTATTATTAATTCATCCGAGACGTTGATCTATATTAAAACAGTGTTCTAATTAGTGCTTGAAATTTGAGTATAGTTAAATATAAGATACCAATTTTCTTATTAAATGATTAAGTTTTGTTTCAATTTCTGTTGTTTTTGAGATTGAGTTTGAACGAAATACCAGGAACACTGTCAGCAGTATAATAAAAATAATAACCAGAAGCAGAAAAAGACCACGATATTCTCGTTTTACGTCGTCCTTATTGTTTACAAATTGTCTGAACGTTGTCTCAAACTTCTGATAGCGACTTTTCAGTGTTTGTTTATTGGCATCATTCTCATCGCATTCAACGTCAAACCCATTATTTTCAATTAAGTATTCCTCGCCATTTACTTTAAAATCAAAATTTAATTATTTTTGAAAGCAGAACTTATACAATAGAAATGTTGTTAAACTTAAAGTAAGGTATTTTGTTGGAATTTTTACTTACTTGAGTTAGTATGTTCCATCTTTTACGTGAATTATTCTAATTAACACGAATCCAGCATTGCAGCGTAAAAACCATCTATTGAATGTTAGGAGTAAATCAATCAAAAGTTTGTCCTTGATACAATTTTACACTCAACGTTTGTCCTTTATAATGATTTATCAATAATTATTTATGTTTTCGGTCTAAAGACCATTGCGTATACATTTCCTAGAATTACAAGCTTAAACTTGTAAGTACACTTTTATTTAATCATTAAATGTGTTTTGACGCCTCAAATCACTTTCAGAAATATAAAATTTGAATTCAATCTATGTTAGTGTGACATTAAGTATCAATTTACTACAGTATAATAATAACGTAGAATTGGTATATCATGATGACGTAAATCAACATTTTATTATACTGTATTTTATTGGCGTTAAAATGTCATTTTTAAAGAGATGAATATGGCGACTACATTTTGGCATTTAAGTTACTTTAATAAACGGTACCAGTAAGTACTTGTAAGCGGTGCCTTGGTAAATATGAAATTTAAGATTTACCTTATTATTAAGCTACAATCTCACACATAATTCTTAAGAATTTAAGCTTTAATAATTCTTAAGAATTATGTGGAGATTTTAAATACAAGTTTTACTGTTAGAATGCTATTTTACTCTTTATTAAATTTTACTAGGACTGGAATTTGGAAACTTATTAAAAATAATTACTTAGAATTATAAAAAATTAATTAGCAGAAACAAGACTTATGTGAAAGTTACCTGTATTTATCCAAGTGCAATTGAATGTTATCCAATCAAGTAGAAGGCTTATAACTTACGATAAGTTTACTGAATAAACAATCTTTAATAAACTTTAATATGTAAAATCAACAACAAAAATAAATCTTATTATTGTTTGGGTTAAATTTTTTTTGGCTATTTATACTCCTTGAATCTAGATCAAAGTAACGATTGGCTAGTCTCGTGGTTTAGTTTATCTCAGACTTATAACCGGGTCGTATCATAAGGGGTCAAGACGACTGGCTCCAATGACTCAGGCCAGAACTCATGAGCATCAATTCGGTGGAGGTGATTTTTGCATTGCCATTTCCATACTCAACTACAAAGCTTTAATATGAGGCTACTGATTAAAATTCCTCAATCCCATTATTTAAATTATTTTTTTTGGTTCCATCTAATTTGGGACTTTACTGAGGAAGGTACGGTATAATACCGTAGTTCCAATTTTTTATGAGAAAAATTAACCTGCAGTTTAAATAATTATTCTTAGAAAAATGGTTATTTATATGGTTGTGCGCTATATTGTCAACGTGAAGTTAATTATTCGCTGTTTTTAATTGTTTTCATGGACCATTTGTGCAATTGTGACGCAGCGTTTTTATTAGCAAATGAATTCAGCTGTGTAATGTAACAGCTGTTGTCTTTATACTACTGTAATGATGGACATGCTATCCCATTCTTTTTATTATTGTGTATGCATGTACATATTATGTATATACAGTACTGTATAATTTAATTATTTACGAGAAACAGAGAGGGATAGAGAGATGAGATGGGATGAGAGAGAAAAGGACTGAATAATAACGGCGAAGGAATGGGGCATCATGTGTTTACAATTACATACACTACACATTAATTACCCAAAGCATTTTTCAACTTTTTAAAAGCAAAAATAGAAGGTTTTTAACTTTAAATGCCATTGTACAAAGGCCACATTCATACCGTATTGTTATATTGTACAGCGCAACTACTGTATGCTTTTGTCGTTGACTCGTTTTTAATCTTGCTTTGCATTATTTTGTTTGTGTTTGTGTGGACTTAAAATATGAAGTCGTATGTTTTTAAATTGAGATGGATAGGGGCCATTTAGAAGAACAAGAATTAATGGATCTTTCTCATCGTGGCTATTGATTTCGTATCGATCTTTCTTCTTTGGGTTTTTTTAAGCGTTTAAATGGGTAATGGGGTGGCAAAGTACTGTATAGTCGATGGAAAAGGAGAATGGGGTGGAGTTCTGTTTTTGTCTTGGGATATGCAAATGAACGCTGGCTCGTAAATCATGTTATGTTGAAATGGCATTCACACTTTTAGCTTTATACTTATCGCTGATTTTTTTTATAATTTCTTTTGTAGCAAATGAAATTTCTAAGCGTCTTTCTTACGCAAATATCAAACTGTTACATTGCTACCACAACAAATTTGATGGTTGACGTGCAAATACATACAGTATGTGCTGTTTTTATTGAAGTTGTGACCCGATTACATCATTGGATGGCTTTGATTACGCCGCTCAAAAGTCAAGTTTAAATGGATAACGTATAGATGGCGGTAGTTGTTATATAATATGATTGTTTGGATAGCTATTTCAACACAAACAGTATAAGAGGTTGTTGTGAATTGAGAAAATTAATGATTAAAATTTAATATTTTACGCTTTTATCAGTAATTTAGTTGTTGATATTTACTGTAAATGAAAATATTCGCGACTTTGATAAAACAAATCATTTGGTCGTACAACTATTTATCAGTTTAAAGCAATTTAAAATTATTTGCATTTTCATATCATTCGTGCACATGTGTGCAGAAATTTTGTTAAAAAATATGAATGTGTTTGCACAATACAGTTGCTTTTGAGACTACCATTTTGCATATTGTAGTATGTCTTTGAACATTTAAGCCAATTCTTATAATTGTGAAGAATTTTAAATTGTGAAATATTTTATTTTTGTTTTTGCAATCGACATTGCATTTATCTGTTTAAGTATCGAAAATGGCATTCACTCCCAGCGAGTTTCATTGCAAATAATTTAATATATCATATACAATAATATCATTACATCTGTTAAAAAGTTCATTTTCAGCTTAAATAGCCATCTCTCTAGCATCATTCTGGATTACTTTATTACAGTGGTACTGTACAATGAATCGTTCTTTTTCCTCCTGTTAGAATATAAATCATAGACAAAATTTGGAATTCTTTATGTCAGCATACTTTTATTGTAGTACGTTATACCGTATAATAATTATTGATATATTGGTTGAGCTGCATCGATGAGTAATTGATTGAGTTTTAAGCAACCGGTTGTGTTTCAGTTCTAATAATTTCCATCCTGTTGCTATGGTAACCGGCCTCTGTCGATTCAGGGTCAAACCTTAATACTAAGAGCGTCGACAACAGCTATCGACTTGACCATTTTACCAGGAAAAAGCAGTAGATAGATGTAACAGTGATGTTTTAATATAAAATAAAGGCTAAGTAGAGAAGGGGTGTTATGTTATGGCTATTGCAAGAGGGAAAGATGTATTCTTTGGCATTGTTGTTACGCTTTTCCTCTCCAGGGTCGTCATCCATCACTTGCACTGTTGTGATTTAGGGCTTCTGTGCTATAAATAAATGTAAAGAGCGGCTTCTGTGAATGCTAGTTTCTTTTAATAGAAGCATCCTGTTATAAATAAAATCGATGTCAATAGAGTATAGGTGCATACTTATTCGCTATATTATATAATATCGCTACTTTAGTTGTTTCCTTTCTATATTGCAGTTTTATGTGTTGTAAATTTCTCATGTTTCTTTGTTATTGTTTTCTCTTATGATTGGCTAACGTAACTAAATATTTTAGTTTATTTGAGTTAGTTGGGTTCAATTAACGTTTATTTATTGTTTTTCTTAGGTTTTAGTTTGCTTTGGCAGAAGAATTGAAAGGTCTTCGTAGTCAAATTTCTATGCCCTAGGATATTTTTTGTGTGTGGAGGGATGCCAGGGGCTTTTTCATTACCGGTATTGTTCAGCTTTATTCATTGTCTACTTTTTTTCTCATGACCTTTTAGTATAAAACGGTGTTGTGTATTATGTTTTGAGTTTACATGGAAGCAAACGAGCAGGACGAGAGCTATAGTTGAGCGGATTTGAATTTTTCAACCAGGGATGCTGCGACGAATCATCTTTTGACTATGCACATACTAAGGCATCGTTTTCAACATTATCAGAAGCTGATTGTGAGTAAATATTAACTGTTTTATTAATTGTATTTATATAATAACAAAACTGTCAAAGATTTGTTGTTATTTTTTCTTACTTGATCGAATGGGAAATTTGACTGACAGGATTATATGGTCCCAGATGGCGCTGGTGGACGTGTTTTGATGAGGGATGCTGAGATGAAATGGACTGAGGTGGTGTTTTTGTCTTTCTGGATGCAATCATGTATGCTATACAGTAATACGGTGAAAGTAAAAACAATTTTTATATTATATTGGGTTTTAATGTTATAAATCACTTTTATTTATGTTTACATGTTTAGGCATAAATGTTTACACAACTTTACTGTACAAGAAAATTAAACTACAACTTTTAATTTAAAAGTTCACAGCTTCCACTCATAGGTGGTTATCGATGGTAATTGAATAATCAGTCGATTTGAAATTAAAATTTGAATTTTAAAACTTTTTATACTGTATTTTCTAAATTAGGTTGCTGCTGGATTGAACTTATGCATTATTTGCACTGTAAAAAGTTTTTGGATACAGTTCCATGGTTGTGATTGATGCCCGAAACGTCAATGATTAATCTTTACCAAATTTTGAAAATAGGTTTAAGTGTCTGATGGTAGGATAATACTATTTATTTAAAAATCTATGCGTTTACTGTTTTTGTTATTTATAGGATCAAAGAAAGTGATTGTTGCTGTGGATATTACGTTTGCATGTGATTTCTTTCGTACTGGAATTGTTACAGTTACTCCGGTAACCGATTTTCCCTTTTTTCAAGGACTTGCGGATTATTTTTTAAATTATTTTATGATTACTTAGGCCAGGGGTCTCCAAACTACGGCCCGAGGGCCACATCCGGCCCGCGGACAGATTTTGTCCGGCCCGCAGAGAGCTAGCATACTTGAAAACGCCTTTTAGCGAACATATTTTTTATAGCAAATTATAATTAATGATAATATGGTTTTGGCCCTCGGAACTTACTGGAGTAATCAGTATGGCCCGAAGGCTGGAAAGTTTGGAGACCCCTGACTTAGGCAAATCCCGCTAATCCCAGCCGATCAGTTTAGAAATACTGTACTGTACATCATTATCTTTCCAATGTTCTTTATCTGGCATTGTAGTTGCTATGTCATTTTATGATGTCTAGGGTCATAATCAGGGTACTACAGTATAAGTATAATTGCGGATATATTGTAAAAAGTGGTATTTGTAGGTGGGTAGTGATTTGATTGCAAATGACTCGAGTATTGGTGTACTAAATCGATTGTCTAAAATTCTTACCAAATGCATGTAGGATTATTTAAAGAATTTAACTACCGTATTTTTTAAGTTGACAACTCATAATTGATAACAATTACAGCAAGTCATTAACTCGAGTCTAATACAATTACTATAATTTAAAAAGACAGCTTTTTTGTTGATGATGAGGAATTTCTTTCTATTACACGTATTTTATTATTTTTTTAAATGTTAATCTATTGTTTTAGCAAAAGTTGTTGAATTGTAATTGCGATTATAAAGGATACCGCACATAAAAAACGTCAACAGCATCTTGTGGTCGTCTATTCAAGTTCAACCAGGCTCGACGTAACAATTGCTAAACTGCTTTACTTCAGTGATTAGGCCAATTGTAGGTATTAAAAGTATTAAATGGCACTAAACATAATGATGGGAATTTTTTTGATTTTTGAATTGTATGTATAAATACAGCTCAAAAAATTAAAACTGATAACATATGTTGTTTCTCGATAATTATTCGGTTCCTTTTCAGAAGAATAAACTCGATCTAATGAAATTTGATCTAATAAGTACCGGTAATATATAATTATAATACAATTTGCTGATTAGTTATTTGCATTTCAGGCTGCGTTAGACTTATAGGACTAGCTGATGAGGAGCCACTTTTTCGGGTTATTTGTGAAAGACCAGTTGACTTACTATTAACTTTATTGATATAGCTAATAATTAAAGAAACATTGAAAAGAAAGTAAGCTTTTACATGCTTTTAAAGGCAATTTTTACCATTTAGTATAATTATTTAACAAGTTTTTAAAAGATTTGATAGTTTGGAGCTCCAGACTTCTGGCATCTGTCACGTTTGCTTACCGTTTAATCCGCCACGGTATGGCCATTGACACTAAACTTATGTTTAATGGTTCTAATCATCATTTTAATTTTGTTGCAACAAAGCATTTTTATTTTAATTTAGTGATTTAATAACTAGTGTAAATTTGACAAGGGAAAGTTCTTTTCCTCAAAAACGATCATTGTTAAGGAAAAATCTTAAATGTTAAACTTTGAAAGGAGATACGTTACACAATTATACGTTATAAGTTTTAACCACTTAATGGTTATTAAGATAAATTTTAAAAAATCGATGTTTTTTATCTTATGGGAGCAATCTTATACAGCATCATTACAATATTTTTCTGTATGGCAAGTCAACATCACTTCAGGTGAAGCATCTTTATTGGGAAGCTCTCACAGACAGGATTAAACTTTTAAAAACTAATTGAATATCACTAAATGCGTATTTGAATCTTACTATAAGACCTATAATTAATTATGTTTTTGACCTACAGGTAGTATGGATCGTAAAAACATAGAGGTTTCACTTTTAAAAGTTTCATACAGTAACTCTTAGAAGTAAAATCGCATACTAACGTATGACTTTTTAAATGGGGAAATAATTAGCAACAAAAGAAATTCAGTACTAGTGTAATACTCAATTTTTGTGGTTCGTTTTTCTGGAAATCGCACTGTTGATAAATTGTAAACAGAATAATGGCAACTACGCCGCGAATTTTAGATAACATTTTCTTTTATATAATTTTTTCTATTTTCAGTTTTGATTATACTTTTATCGGCGCTTAAATGTTATAAAATTATTTATTTGATTGCTATTATCTAAACTTTTATCGACACAGTGTAAGTAGAAGTAGTTTTTGAAATAACCGATTAAATTTGGAATAATTAACTTATTGGAATCAATAGTTGCACTTCAAAGTTATAGTATATTGCTGCCATAAAGTTATAATATTTCAACTTATTAAACTATCTTGTATTTATTAGTTTTTTTTAAATTAAAGTAATTATTTATATGAAAGAAAAGTGTTGTAATGCAAATTACGTTACGACTTCTTACAGTGTTGTATTAACAATAAAAAGTTACAATCTCAGTTACAGTTCAAAGGTAAACTAGATGTACAGTATGTTGATCAGTTTTTTCATCTTAGAAATGATGCTATATTATCTAATCTTCCAGGTATACAAAAGGATGTTGTTGGATAAAAGCGTTAGATGGCGCAGACAGTTTCAGATAAATTGGAAGGTAAATCCTTTCACTTATTCATTCTTGTGTTTGGCCCCCGTCAGGTTAACAGGAGACTAAAAGAAGCCGTTATTATAACCACATACTTGTCTTGTTATGCTGCAACTCTTAGCACTGGATGGCTCACTGTCAAACTTGTCATGTGTCAAGGTAAATTTTCATTTTTAACTTGTATAAAAACAACTTGTATCAATTGTTTGTACGATAGTTCAGATAGTCGAAGAACTCCAAACTTTATTGAATTTGGGTTTCCCTTGAATTTTTTAGTTCAGTTTGTATTAATAAAGTTAATTATTACTCGTTACTATAATATAAAAAGGGTTTAATAAAGTCGTAGTTACTAGTTTATTGATGTTATAATTTAGTTTGAAGTTTAATGTCGTTTCTAAATTCTGCTGTATTATTTATGCGCATTGTTATCAGATTAGTCTGTAAGACGGTAATTTGTATTTAATCCTGGTTTCGATTAATTACAAGCGAGTTCAAATTGCACTGAATTAATTAGATTTTTATGCAGATGAGGTTATTATTTGTTGTTAAATATAAAATTATTAATTCAGTATATTTTTTTGCCAAGTTAATTTTTTTAAAAGTATTTTTAAAAAATTAAACAATTTTTAATAAGTAATTAATTAGTACCGTATTTTAAAGTTTTATTGCAATATTTTTTTTTTTTTTGAATGTTTAAACGATGATTATTTTATTTCTTTGCTACTGTGCTACTGGCTATAAAAAGTAATAAAACTCGTATAAACATAATATAGCAATTGTCAATGTTGGAACATTAAGTTTCAGAAATGCCGTAGTTTAATAATTACACGCAATTAAGTTGATCACAATGCTTTTAAATTTTTATTTTCAGAGTGCCGAATTTAATGATTTGAATTGCTGTGTCGCGAATGAAACTTATTTCTTGTGTAAATAAGTGGTAAAGTGCTGAACAACGCACCTGATCTTATTACAAAAAATTGTAAACACATTTAAAATTTAAATTGTTTTATTTACCGCTAACAATATGAGCCGTCAGTGTTTTGACGGCCACTTTTATCATCTTTATCCGTCGCGTGTGCCTGTGCTCACCGGATTTATATTAGTGATAACTTTTTTTGTGGGAGTCACCGTGGCTATTGACGCCAATTTCATCAACTTATTTGCCGCCCAGCATAATCCACCAGACCCATGTTTTGATGAGATGGGCCACCCACAACGCTGTGTTCCAGACTTCGTTAACGCTGCATTTGGTAAAGATGTAAAGGCCTCCAGCACCTGTGGGACTCCAAGAAGTCATTACTGCACGATACCAACAACGTCCACTGTCATCGTTACAACCCCATCTCCAAACCTAGTAAACATCGAATTAAAAGATCAAGCCAATAATTACTCGCCAACCAATCAACCGAAAAGCGTCTGTCACATATGTGACGCTGCTCATCCAAAATACCGTCACTCAGCCGCCTATTTAACCGATCTTAATAACCCTAACAATGTCACTTGTTGGATTTCAGAGCCCCTTGCCACCCCTAAATCTCAAATGGCAGATCAGCCTTCACTTTCATACCAAGACGAACTAACTGAGCAGCAATTCCAGCCTAATTTGACCACCAACGTAACGCTAACCTTGTCTTTGGGAAAGAAATACGAGTTAACATATATCAGCCTCCAATTCTGCTCACCAAGACCTGAATCAATGGCCATTTATAAAAGCACTGATTTCGGTAAATCTTGGCAGCCTTTTCAGTACTATTCTAGTCAGTGTAAAAAGATGTACGGAAGACCAACTCGTGCTCAAATTATTAAAACAAATGAACAGGAACCATTGTGTTTTGAGAGTTTCAGTCCCATAATTGGTAATAATAATCCAAGTGGTTACTCTGTGTCTGCAGCAACAAGTACAATGTCTAGTAATACAATTAACAACATCAATAATAACCCATCAATGATCGATCCAATGCCATCAATGGGCAGAATAGCCTTCAGCATATTAGAAGGTCGTCCATCAGCTGTTGATTTTGAAAACAGCCCTGTATTACAAGACTGGGTTACTGCAACTGATATCAAATTGGTACTAAACCGTCCATCATTTTTTCCATATCAGCAGTCATCAGCTAATGTTGATGATTCGCTTTCATCAATCAATCAGCAACAGACGCAAACACAGAGTACAATAAAAGATCAGGCGAATAATCTTTTCTACGCTATTTCTGATTTTGCTGTGGGTGGACGGTGCAAGTGTAACGGTCACGCGTCACGCTGTGTAACCAATAGAGATGGCCAGTTAGCATGCGATTGTAAGCATAATACAGCCGGAAGAGACTGTGAAAAATGCAAACCATTTCATTTTGATCGTCCGTGGGGCAGAGCAACTTCTAAGGAAGCCAATGAATGTGTGGGTAAGTACCAAAAAAATCAGATTTAATTTTAATGTATTTTGTAAAAAAAAAAAAGTTTTTTTTTTTAAGTTTTAATTTTGGTTAATGTATGGTTTTAACGTGGGTTTGGTAAAGTGCGTTGGGATTTTGGATAAATACTTTTGAGATATACTTAATACGTAGTCGTTATCACGTAATGGTATAAATCGTTATTACACACGTGTGTTTGCATACGAATTAGAGCTTTATGGGTATAGATTTGTTGCTATTTAACCTGGTACGCTTCTCAGTAATAAATCGCGCGTTTCACATCTGTTGTCACTCACGTTCTACTTTTCTCTATCTCACACTTGCATCCTGTATAAATTACCAATTGTATTTACCTATGGTTTTAATGGTTTATCACGTTGAAAGAAGCATTGACATTAGTCTAGTAAATAGCTGAAATAGTGAAATATTTATTAGTGAGGATTTACGATTACTTTGGGAATAAGTCCGCAATATGTAATTGCGATTTCATTTACTTTACCGAAAATTAGAAAATAAAATCATAAAATTCTGGCAATAAAAATATCTGGTCATGATAAGTTTTAAACTTTCACTGATATTTAGAAGAAAAAAAATTTCAACATTTGTTTTTATAAAATGTTGTAATGGTTCTAGAACATTTCAAACTTATTTGATTGTTAGGCAATTGCCGATTGGTATTGTTTTCCTAAAATGGTCATTTAATGCGTATTGAATGACACTCAATCGTTGTCATTGTCACATTGTGTCTTTTCTAGTGAACAATGTTGTTTATTTTTAGCTTGTCAATGCAATCTTCATGCCAGACGATGTCGTTTTAATATGGAGCTGTATAAGTTATCTGGGCGGAAATCAGGAGGTGTTTGCGTTCAATGTCGTCATAATACTGCTGGACGCCATTGCCATTACTGTAAGGAAGGCTATTTTCGTGACATTACCAAACCAATAACACATAGAAAAGCATGTAAAGGTAAATACCCTATCATTTAAGTGATTTAAACTGACTGACAATGAATAACATATTAACAGCAATAATTTGTTAACTTATTTGCATAACATTTCCTTGTGTTTATTTTGTGTTATGTGCTACTAGAATGCCAGTGCCACCCAATAGGGGGTTCTGGAAAAACTTGTAATCAGACTACTGGACAATGTCCATGTAAAGACGGTGTCACTGGTATCACATGTAATCGTTGTGCTAAAGGTTATCAACAGAGCAGATCAACTGTTGCTCCATGCATAAGTAAGAAAATTCACTTAAACTTAACCACCAAATGTCTAACCTTATTAATATCGCTTGTAACTTAAATCAGAATATTCACTTTATCAATGAATTGTTACATAGACAGTAGAGATTGCAAAAAAACTAGTTACTGTTGTTTTCTAATTGATTTACGGTTGTTTCTATATCATTTGAACTTTTGAGAATGCACAATACATCGTACATGTAATTTAATGTTCATATTTGATGTATTTTTGATAGAAATTCCTAAATTTGCCACTGAGGTTATAGTTGTTTCGGACGCTGCTAACAATGGAGGAGGTGGTGCTGGTGGTGGTGGTGGCGGCGGCGGCGGTGGAGGGGGTAAGTAACTGCATAATTCTCCTCTTTCAAATAGAAAGTGTACTCTTATGTGGAAATATTCGAAGCGTTAAATTACTCTTATATTAACTTCCTCTTTTAATAATTTAGGCTTGTCATCTAACCATATTTCACACAAGTGCAAAACAACTGAATTATTGTAAAAGTTGTAATAAATACACTCAGTAATGTTTAGAGGCGGAGCAAATAGCACTTTTTGTAGCAATGTTATTATACAGTGTAAAGCAATCGTGAAAGAAACTTAATTAACTCATTTTCAACCAAATTTCATATTTTCTCTCTTTACGCGTTCAGTTGCCAAGTCATTAAGAATTTTTAATGGTTACTGCCACGAATGAAAAATCCTTGGAGATTATTTTATTGGCATACCTGTTTTCTGCATTTTCTTAATTTTTCCATAGAGAAAGAGATTAGTATACTGTACCGTATATTCATGGGTGGGCTTTTAGTTATGAAAAGTTACCTCTTAACTCATCATCATTTGAGAAGCTAATTCAGACATAGAAACTTACTTAGGTTAATTTTGTTTGAAAATTAGAAGAAATTATACCAACAAATTATGGCGCTTTCCACTTTTGTAGATTAACTCATTTGCTCATATTTATTATAGTATTATTTTTGTAAAAATAGCTGTAAAATGAGCACTGTTGTTACTTTTTCAGCTTGTGGTAGCTGCCCTGTCAATTCAAACATGTTAAGCATGGAGATGTATTGCGCCAGAGACTTTGGTGAGTATTTTTATTTTTGCAAGATTATTTCATGTGGACGAATACAAAACTACTGTACTTTTACCCAGTTTTAGTTTAGACATAAAGTCTTTTTAAAATGAACAAAAAGTAACTCTGTTTAAGGGCACAATAACATGATGATCTTAAAACACAAACAGTTAATACACTTAATGCATTAGTAATTTTGTAAATAAAAATAAATACAGTAAACAAAAAGAATAATTGAAAGTTATATTAAGATAAAGTTGTTAGCTGTATTTAAGAATATTTTTTTAATTGTGTTTAATTTAAACGTTTAAGTTGTCTTTTACACGAACTGTTTTTTCTTGTTGTTGTATTAAGTTGTATGCCACAGCTTGCATTTTTTATTCACGTCTTTCTATTAAGACATTATAATATTATAAGGTTTTCGTGAGCTATTTAAAAATGTATTGTTGTAATTAACTACCAGGTGGTCTCCTAATACACTGTCTTTATTACTTTAATGATGATAAGAGAAACAAACTAAAGTCACTGCTGGGCAGTTTTCAGTTCCTCTTTCATTTTTTTCTTATTATTTTAAAATTCATTTTTCTAATTACTTTGGTATATAATATGTTGCGTTCACAGATTATGCTCGTTTATTACATCTATACAAAATTGCATTATTTATGGAACTTTTTTATTGCTATTTATTTTTATTATTTTAGCCATCCAAGCCCATGTAATGTCACGCGAGGTGGTAGACAAATGGGTACGTTTTAGCATTGATATCATTGCCATTTACAAAAGCAGCAGAACATCGCGCATCTACCGTGGCGAACAATTCCTATGGGTGAAACAGAGTCACCTTTTATGTAAATGTCCAAAGATTAAAGTCAACCGGCGTTACCTTATACTGGGCAGCGAATGGCACTCTAGACAGCACAGTGGTCTCAAAGTGAATAAGAAAAGTCTGGTTATCGAGTGGAAGGATGAATGGGCAATGAGGATGAGGCAGTATCAGAGACGACAGCGTTTTGGGAAATGTAAATGAGATACATGTAACAACAAGGTAACAATTTCTTTTGAACACTTTCAAAGCATGCTTTACTAAAGCTACAATATGAAGTGACGTCTTGTACATTTTATTTATTGACGTTGTTGCGAAAAATAAAATAAACGCTGAAGTAGTAAGCATTTTTAAGAAACATCTACAGATTAGAATGTAGTCCACTTTTTTTTACATCAGAAGTTAAGGTAGCAAGAAGCTCAAAGTAGAGTTTTTGAGATGTCCAAAATATTTACTTTAAACTAATGTCATTTTTAGACTCGATATTATGACTTTTTAGAAGTTTAAAGAAACTCAAAACATTATTATGCTTGTACGTCTTACGCTTAATCCGAGATAGAAGTTTGGTCATCTAGTTTGACTGTTTTTTTCTTAATTTGGTCAAATAAATAGACGTCACGGCATAATGAGCATGGTTATTCCCAAATTATCTTATTCAACATTTTTTAAGTTTTTTTTAATTACTGACTAAGTCACTCTTGACTTAGTTAGATCAATGGTTAATCAATGTTATAATTTTGATGTCTCAAGTTCCTATACATAATAATTCTTAAGGAATAGCTTTATATACAATGATATTATATTTCCACGTTTAACTTTGTTATGATTTAATTGGTGGGCTGTGTATATGTGTTATTGTGAGCTTTTCAATACGTTTTAATGTATATTTGTGCGCGCGACTGAAAATTTAATTTTTATAAGTCTATCATATAGTTTATTCATTTTTTATTTTAAAAATTAATCTTTTATTTGAAATGTAAATGCTGGATGTGTTTTTTTTAAATGTACAATGAGGTATACATAAGTCATTAATTATAATTATACCGTGAATACGTGACTGTTATATATTAATATTTTAGTGTTGTAAACTGCTTCTTTCTAAAGTCGTCTTTTCTCCTCTTAATTGTTTGTTATAATAATGAAATCAAAATGTTTCAACTCTTAACCTGACTTTGAAATTTAAATTAAAACATTAATAGATGTTAAGTGATATTCAACTTTTTATTATATTCAATTTTTACCTAATGAAAAATAAAAAACCTATTGGTTTGTAGTTTGCCATTAACAATCTGCTAATTAACCTGACTGATCCAACGTTGACTATTTTTTTTTTTTGGGGTTAAAAAAAATTTTCTGTTACGCAAAATCATAATTAGAAATCCAGCAGGTACTTTTTGTTCACCCGGTATAACTTTAATTGCCAAAAACCATCATCTGCACTTTTTTGCGGTGCAGTCTGTTTTAGTTGCTTAAAAACTATGGATGTAAGAAATGTGTTTTGAAATTGAAAGAGAAGTATAACTCAATTTTCGATCTGATTCCTCGAGGACCTAACTTATATTGATGGAGCGAAAATTAACTCCACTTCCTCTTCGTATTTCTATTGGTTAGCCAAGTGCACGCTCATACAAACAGTACTACATGGGACTTTCAGAAAATATATTTATTAAATAAAATCAACCCCTTGAAAATAAGAAATTATGAAAATTGAGAAAAGATGGTGAAAAAAAAAAGAGTGAAAATGTACGGCGGGAAAAGAGATGTGAGAGTTAATTTCGTTGGTTGTTTGTATGGTTTTGAGTGAGTTGAAGTTACCGTAGGCTATTTTATACACCAAAAAAAACAAAAAATTTTTAGTTGTTGGGTGGGATGGAGGGGGGGGGGGGCGGGGGAGCAGCTGAGTTTCCCATGTTTACACGTATTGGTGTGGCGGAAATGAGAGAAAAAGACAAAAGAAATGAAAGAAAATAAAAGCCAAAGGCGAAAAACATCTTTTCCACAACTTTGAACATTGACATTATATTGTCTGTGCTGTTTATATTCAACTCGTTGCCCTATAGGAAATTGTTTGAAAACAAACGCAGCTCACCGATGAGTTTTCCATATTAACAAGGATTGCGTGACTGGATGTATACTCACTGGGCTTACTCACAACCGTTAGAGGCCGCTTTTGATGCCACCAAAATCAAAAACCCGGTACCGGTATGTGTGTATGTGGATAGATCTCTGAGAGAGATGAAGAATAAGAAGAAGAAGGATGGAATTGGATAGAATTCCCTGGGGTTGCTACTTGTTATTTGTCGGGTAAAAGGGAGTATGTATAGTAGTAGTGTTTTAAGCTATGAAATGGAATGAATGGGCATCCAAGCAGAACGATTACAAATGTACGAGTATAAGCAGTTTGTTAGCTTTTGCCTTATGACACAGCCCCTCTTGCAAAATTAAATTCAAAGACTATATTTCACTCAATATCTTACACATGCAAACACACAAATAAACTTATTTATTCGCAGTCTCTGTCATTTTCTTTTGCACTCGGAATTTTAATAATGTTTCATCTATTCCGACATGTGATTCTGCTAATTTTTTTTTCTTAAATGTTTCTTGAGTTAATTTGCCATCAAATGTGGAAATGTATTCGAAAACAAAATTGAATGCAACTTAAATGTTATTTTAGCAGTCGTCATCATTATAATCATAATTAAGTTTACTAATGCTCATTTGCATTTTAACGAATGTAGCAAAATAATTTTTAATACTACAGTCATTTTATTTTCTAAAAATTCATAATCTTATAGCTCTTTAAAGTTTTAACGAGAAACACTTTTATGATCATGATTATAGATTATAAATTACAACTTTACATTTAACTAAATAACAACGATTGTATTTTTTATATGGTAAAGAAAAAAATTCAGGGGAAAAAAATGGTTAAATTTTGGAATTTTTTTTTCTCATGCTCATGAATTTCTGAAGTACAGTTGTGTGTTTTGTATGCCATGCAAGTAGTTCCTTATAATTTTACGTATAGGCACTAATCTTGATTTAATCTCTGAAGCTGGAAGTTGCCCTATAACATAAATCTTCCTTGTTAAATGACTGACTTTTTACTTTTACTTCAGCTTAACTTTTACTCTCACGTATGACATTTTTGTAAACGTGGCCATGGCTTTGAATGGAAGTCTCACCTATCGGTAATTGTCTACTCCATTCTAAAGACCTTTACAAAAATAATACCCAAACGTTGTTACTAACCCCAAATACATGCTCAGCATTTCAAGTCGAACACATAAACTACGAAGCAGTTGAATTGACAAAGAAAAAAGTTGTTTGAAACTTTTACTACGGTATTTAATTAACAACATATCCGGTTACAACCGTTTGAAATTTTCTTTTTGTTAACTGAACGCCGTTAAACTGTGTTAATTGGACACCCACCAATTTTGTTATTGTGATTACAATTTTGAGCTTGGGATGTGCGCATTTTCTACTTGTAAGACGAGTAGAAGATTATTTTATGAATTTATATTAATTTAATACTGCGACGTTTACATGTACTGTAATGTTGCAGTGGAAATATAAAAAGAAAAAAAAAACAACATAAAAAAGTGAATGAGCTATGCGAGTTAAAGTAAAAGAAAATGTTATTTGTTATGCAAATGAAGGCGTGTTAGCTAATATGAAGAATTTATTACAACCGAATGTGAATGAAAATGAGTCCCCAATGGATCTATTTAAGTGAGAATATGGCTGCTCTGTTTTACCTAATGGCCTCATAAGGGTGTTGTTACATTTGCAGCAGCATATAAAACTTCCTCTTTTATTTTCTTTGTCATTCTTTATATTGTTGATCATTCTTATTAAATTATTAGGTAAAGGGGAATATTTTTTATTAGTTCAACTTTTAGTTAATACACTGGAGTCTTTCAAATTGAAATATCTCATTTATAGCCATTTGTAGTATTACGACATCGTATAGTATGTTTACGAATAAAATATTTATACTTACAAGTTTGAATATTGTGGCATTTGACAAAAGATAACCGGAAATAACGACTTCATATTTTAATTGTATTAAATTGAAAACTTTTCCTATGTTTATGGCAAATAGGCTTATTGAGTATTTTGACAGCCATGATGATGATGCAAATTGGTAACAATAACACTCTTTTGTTATTTTATTATGTTAAACTGTGCACTACTTCTAGCCATACTTATCGTTCATGTCATGTTTTCCATTGATTGAAAAAACATTCTTTTAACACCATATTATTGTAGCCATTTTACCAGCGATTTTAGTTTTAATGGCTGTTTAGCAAAAGTATTAGTAAAACAGCTGTTGTTTTTATAAAGAAACAAAGCACCCTTTTACTGTGCTGTAATTTTAGATTCACCATAAATGTTTTAAAGTATATATTATTTTAGATTTAAAGAATGTTTCATTCATTTGTCTGAGCATTCAGGTTAGTCTTTTATCATTATTAGACACTTTTTTTCAAAAGTTTTTTTTTTTTTTTTTGGGTTTAATATTATATATAAATATTTGTCCTTCAGGGAATCGGGGTGGGTTTGTACAGAGAAAAAGAGTTTAAGCGATGAATTTAAATCAGTAGTTTTGTATGTATTTGTTGCTTTGGCTTGCGAGTTTTTGAATATGTGTATCACGTGTTTGAGTGGCGTCTGAGTTTGTCTAAATTGTCTGAGAAGGCAAAATAACCAAAGAGATTTAAATAAAGTTAATGTGATTAATCGGGATCAGGTTATTTACCTACTTGAAAACGGTTGATAAACCTCCTCCAGGGAAAGTATGGGCTAAAAAGTGGAATTAAGACTCAAAAACGACTGAAATGCATTATTTATTCTAACTTTGAGTTTGTATACTGTATAAACTTACTTTTGCCGCTGCCGCCACCGCCGCAGTCAATTTAAGGTTTCACGTAATCTAATTCACAAGCATTGCACACAAACTTTACTTTTTCACTTGTGATCAGAAAGAAAAGAAATGAAAAACAAGTTGCTGGGAGCGTAATAGGCTTTAAAACAGACTTGTTTATACTTCATAACCTTAAAGTATTTTGCTGTGGATCTCTTAATTATGAAAAGAAAATACTGTACTTGTTATATAATAAAATAAAATATACAGGAATTACCGGTAATCAAAATCCATTAAAAACTCACTATATAATACAATCAACATGGAGAAAATCACTTCTAATTGAATAAAAAAATTTAAAAAAAAATGATTTATTGATTACCGTGACGTTTGCTATTTGTTATGAATATCAGTTTTTTCAAAATATTTATTTTTAAAATAAAAAACTACTCCTATTAAATACTGTACAGTAAAAACCCATTAACGCGAAATCGCTTAACATTAAAAATCGGTTATCACAAAATAATAATGCGGTCCCAAGCAAATACACGAACATTTAATAAATAAACGTTTAACATTACATTTTTTAACTCGAAGAAATCATTTAATCTCCTTAGTTTCGTGTTAAACGGGTTTCACTGTATTATGTTGCTCGCTTTACGCGTGTCTTGTTACTCGCGGCTTAAAGTACACACATTTTGCGTTTCTTTAATTCGCGAATCGCAAATAAAAGGGTTTCGTTTCAGTGGCGCCATCTAATGAGCATATGAATGAGTATGTCGCTATCTAGTTATAACAATAATGATTTGTGTATTTTGATCACGAGGAAATGCGAGTTAGCAATTTCAACTAATTGCGAGTGATTGTGAGTCAGCTGTATTGAATATTTGATATTCTGGATTATTCGAGAAAGTTTTTTGAGTCTGGCTTCAATTTTGAAAACTCATTCATTCATATAAATACAGGTGAGTTTGGAGCATTGAATTCATATCAACACGAAGAACCACTACAACAACGATTTCAGAGTTACAACTGAAGTTTTCTATTTGCAGTTAAATACTACGACTTAAACGACTCAGCTAAAACTTATTGCCGTACTTGATTTTGGAGAAATATAAACCTAAACTACGATGGGATTTCCAGTATCAGTTAAAGCTTATTTGGTCGACGAAAGTTCGAATGCTAAGGAGATTCACCGATTTAATGTCGATTTGACAAACAACGTTGGAAGCTATAATTTGCTGAAGGAAACTGTTAGCAACTTGTTTACCCGGCTGAAGCCAAACAAGATTAAGATTCATTACAAAGGTATATTTTTTATTAAACACGGTATAGAAATTATAAGTTTATTTAGTTAGTAATTTATCTTATTACAGTAAGTTAGTATAAGTTACTATACATTATTTTATTACGTAGAAGTTTCGTTAGAGATTTTAATCTAGAAGCTTCTTGAAAAAACGTAATTTCGTTTAACTTATTAAAGATGGTATACTTTTAGATGACGAAAACGATTTGATCAGTGTTTCCAGTGATGAGGAACTCACTTTGGCCTTGAATTCACTGCCAAAGGATAGTTTATTCCGCATTTATATTGCTCAATGTAAGTGATCATTTTTTACAACTAAATATTCCAAATACTTTTAATAAAAAATATAATTTTTCACAGGTAATAATAAGTGTGGAGGTCGACGTGAAGCTCCTGAAGCACATCACGTTGGTGTAACTTGTGACGGCTGCGAAAGTGTCGTAAAGGGTTTTAGATACAAGTGTTTGGAATGTCCAGACTTTGATTTATGCGGATGTTGCGAGAACAAACAAATGCACTCTCAGCATGTAATGATAAGAATTCCAACTCCAGAACATGGGGTAAGAGTGATGTTTCGTCATTTTGTTTTAAAGGCTATTAACTAAACAGGTTCGCTTTTACAGTTTCCCTTTGGTCGATTTTTTTCTTTTGGAAATCGAAGTGGTAGATGTCCATTCAGCCGACCAAACATGCAAGGTTATTACGACAAGTTCAGAGAGGCTACTAAGAAATGCTATGAATCGCAAGAAAAATGTGGAGCCAATCCCAATTCATTCCAGAATTTATATGAAAATTTGTTGAAAAATTTCAACAACTTTGCAGCTAAGCAAGAAAGTAAGTTACGAACTAAAGACTGTATTGATAACGTTTGTGTAATCTTAAAATTGTTTTAAAAGAACCAGAAGGAGCTGAAGGTGGCGCAACTAAAGAAGAAGAAAATAACATTCCACCATTTCCACAGCCTCAAGAACTCCTCAAAAATGTTGGTGATGTTGTTGCCAATGTTTTAAACCAATTAGGTGTGTATATAAATTTAACTTTCGAGTTGGTGATTATTTCTCAAATAAAGAATTTATGTAACTTATTCTTATCAGGGGTAAATGCTGAGGTTCTTGCGGAAGATATGTGGGGCCAACGCGATCAATGTGGAGACAAAAATGACGATGCTGGCAAAAAGCAAACTGGTGAAAATGCGTCTCAACCGGAGAAAGAGCCTGCTGCTAATGGCTCCAGAGTTGGAGAGCCAACTGAAGAAGAATGGGTCCATTTAAATGGAAAAGATAAAGACAGCTCAAGTGGTGTTAATCCAAAACAGCATTCAGGTTAGTAATTGCAACTTTTGCACTTTAACTTGTTGTATAATAATAACATTATCATGTAATTTCTGACTTGCAGCTATAGACAGTGCTTTGGAACAAATGTTAGCTATGGGATTTAATAACGATGGAGGTTGGCTTCGACAGCTTTTGGAAATGAAACATGGACGAATTGAAGACGTTTTGGAAATTTTATCTCCAGCGACTAAAGCTAGGAAGTGAAAAATTTCGTTATTTTTTTTTCTTCTTTTATAATTATAAGTATTTTGATAATATTTAACAGTATTTTTTAATCGCAAGTTTGCAATACTGTATACCAAATCGTTAGTTAACAAAATTGCGATACGTATTTTAAATGGTTAATATAACATTTTTACATTTCCAAACGAATTTGAAATTGATGTACTATAAGTTAAACTTAATATATAAGTTAATCTGAAAGAAAGTAATAAACTGAATTTTTTGGAAATTTATGAAATGTGTGTGGGTGTTTTGTTAATACAGTACTTTGCTGTATTTAATGTTTATTGGCTAGCCCCTCCTAGCGGTGATTTGTTATCGAACAACTTTCAAAGTTTCCTTATCCAACTTTGGGTGCATTTCGTATTGATAAACTCTCAACAGATGTTTGTGATTTGTGTTTAATCGTTTCTGTTTATGACTGTGCATTAATTCGCAGACCATCAATAGATTAAAATGGTCTCGATAAAGGCTTATTTGGATGCTAAAGATTTTTATGGGCAGGAGGAAATTCGTCGTTTCCGTTTGCTGGCAGAAGCGCATTATTTGTATCAAACACTAAAAGAAAAACTTGCGATTCTATTTCCAATTTTACAGCGACGGCCATTCGATATTCTATATAAAGGTGATTTTATTTATTCTTTATGTGTACGGACTACTTTACTTGTGTTTTCAACAGACCAAGATGATGAAATTATTAATGTTTCAAGTGAAGAAGAATTGGGCTTTGCGATTTCAATGTTGGCAAACAAGAGTGACAACCATCACCCATTAAGATTATACATACGAGGTAATTATAATATGAAAACCAATAGTATTATGCCTTAATACCGTAAACAAATCAATCACAATATGCGTAGTAAAGTTTTAATAAGTCACTTTTAATAACAAGTTGCCATACATGACGTTTATGTTGCATAATCAAATGAACTCATTGAAAATTTATCACTACAATTTGCAAAACACTCGTTATTGTAAATAGAATTGGTGTCATATGATGTGTGGGAAAATGATACAATGTTTTATTACTTTGAACTATAAATACTGTAACTATTTTGGTGCTAGTAATTAATCACATTGCCGACAAATAGTTTTAAAAAAAAGTTATAATGTAAACATAATTATTTCAGACGTATTTCTGTGCACATCATATAATTATTTAGCACTTTATTTGTTTATAACAAAACTTTAATATTATCTAGTATTTATGGAACCCGGATAATTGCTTTATAAATGCTTTTTTAATTTAGGAGTTCATTACGAAAGAGAAGAAAAGAAACAAACTTTGCAGGATTTGGACGATATTGTACATGAGGGTGTTACTTGTGATGGTTGCAAAAATGAATGTGTTCGAGGATTTAGATACAAATGTCTTGAGTGTGTTGATTTCGATCTATGCTCTCAATGTGAAGTAAAGAAAATTCATTCTGAGCATGCAATGATAAGGCTGCCTACACCACAAAAAACGGTATAGACGGTGTTCTAATCGGTTAAGTTTTAATTTGTTTACTAAACTTGTATTGCCTTGAAAAATTATTTTTAAATTTGGGTCTAATTGCTACCCCATATGTCATGTTTCTTGGTATTTACTTAAAACTGTTTGTTGAAAGGTTGTAAAATGAATTTTTTTATTAGGAATTCTTACGTTTGCCCGATTTATTTAAGTCATTGAATTTGAAGGGTGTTCCGGGATTACATCAGCTAACAGTGCCTAGTAAAAGTGATGACAGAAAAAGTCCAGGGTTATCTCGTCCAATTGCAAGCTATAGTGCTAATGACAGAAGAAGTCCAGGGTTATCTCCTCAACCTGGATCTTTAGGTGCTAATGACAGAAGAAGTCCAGGGTTATCACCACAGCCTGGATCTTTTGCTGCTTATGATAGAAGGAGTCCAGGGTTATTTAATCAGCTTAGAATTTATACAACCGGTAGTAATGAATCTACGGAAACCACTACTCGGATAATAGAAAGATGTTGGAACAGTATGCTAATAATATTAAATCAATCATCAGCATTTCGCCAAGCCATTTTGGATGATAATCGACTGCTTAAAAATTGTTTTGAGAACATGTCTAATAGTATGAATACTGCTTGCATTGGTCAGCAACCAATCTCAGGCAAATTAGTTAACATTTTTAGTATTTTTTTTATGAAAAATTGAAATTTTTTATGTTAAAATAGGAAACGGATCAAATAACATTCCTTACATGAAAATAGCTTGGGAAGCTATTGAAGCAGCTGTACTGCAAATAGGTAAACCTAATATTATTATTATTAATAAAATTATTTCACATCAAGTTGATTCAAATCATACAAAAAAAAAAAAAAATCTTTTTCAGATCCAAATCTTAAAAATATTTTTAACAAATATTTGGTGGATAACTGTGGAAATGGAAATTAATTAAATATTGAAACGTACCTGAAATATCCACAAACTTTATGTAAATTTCGATTAATTACGCTCAAGTTACTTGGTTATTTAAACCAAACAAATTATTAATCAGTAATTATTCAGCATCATATGACGTGGTTATTAATGGCTGAATTGGTTAAGTTGCACAACTGTTTGTAGGTTTTTTATATAATAAATAATTAAAATTAGTTTTACATTGACAATTAATTGATTATTAAATTTTTAGGAAAATATGGTAATTTGTGTTTAACTTTGCTAAAACAATTGAACAAAGTTTAAAAGTTTGAAAATAGTGCGGAGGTTTGCCATTAGCTGAGAGAGCAACCAATAAGAGACAAGAAAAATAATTGGTTAGGAAGCGTTGTCAGAGTTTTAATTTTGTCTCTCTATTTTAATTTTATAGTGACTATTTATAATTATTAAACTATATATAAACATCATTTTGAAATATTAACTATTTTGAAGTATTGGTAATATAAATATAGCTTTAAAATGTTTGAAACTTTATTTCGTCAAAACTATTTAAAGCCGTTTGAAAAGTTGCAAGTTGCAACACTGTGACCTAATGCATTTGTTGTGGTCTTCCAAGTTTTGTAAATTTGGAGTTCATTTTGATGTTGATGTCTGAAGGCATGTGATGTCATTTTCTACGTTAACTTCAAAAAAGTTTGTGTTGTGTGGTTAGGCAAGTGCAGCAATCATCTTTTGTATTTTAACCATGGATATGTTAAACGGTGAAGTATCCATGCGTTATTATCCAGTGCGAACAATATTAAAACGTTTATTGCAAGGCGGGACAATTTTAAGCCTTTTAGCATATACAACTCTAGTGCTACGGCAATACGGCGGAACAAACACTGCCCTGTCGCCCGTTGACAACGGAGTTGATTATCAACAACATAAACTATCATTAAATAATGACTTAATACACGATCAAATGTATGATAAACAATATCCCGTGTTAACAACGATGAGTAGTGAAGAAATGGACAAGACGCGTTCTAATGTAAATAATAACAATCTACTAACTCGCTTAGATGACATTTTTATTAGTGTGAAAACAACGAAGAAGTTTCATAAAAGTCGAGTTGACGTTATTCTGAAGACATGGTTTAATTCTGCTAAAGATCAGGTAATTATTGATCGACAATAGTTGAAAATTACGATGTTGTGCATGTATTTGATTCTACCATGACCTTATCCTTTGAATACTGTGGATGTGCATGTCAAAAAATTCATTATTGGTTAAATTGAATTCTCTTATCACTTCCTCAATTACTTTTAATGAAATTATGGGCATGATAGTAAACAAGGAAGACATTATTCATTAAATGAAAAAATAAGCTTAAAGTTAAAGATATTTTAGTTTCACAAACGTTTTTGCAGTTAATTTAGCATGAAAAAAATTAGAGAGCTTAGAGACGCGCTTATGCATCCAAGCGAAGTGGTAACGCCAGCCGTGATAAGCGCAGGTTTGACGGCTTCACAGGGTCTCACTCAAACGTATAATACAAGTTCTCTTCTTTTCTTGTTTTTTTTTTTTTTTTTTTGAAAATTACAAGTAAAAAAAAACTTGCTTTTTTATAATTTTATTTTTGATACGATAGGAAAATGTTGCTTGAGGTCTTATATCAGTTTAAATTGGTTACTAACTTAGTTTAAATTTTGGTTACTTAGTGCAAGAAATACAGTAATTGGTTCAACCGTTTGTTAACCAGTTGTCAGTCTAAGTTAATTAGGTTACCAGTTGACTTTGCACTATTTTTTAATATTGTCAAATGTTTTAATTTGTAATTGTTGTGTAGATTACTTTTTATAATTCATATACAGGATATTCTTATTAAGAAATTTCATCAATTTATGAATACAAACTAATGAAATTATAACTTACAGTAAATTCTTTTAACTTGATTGTTAAATGAAAATCTTTTATATTGTAAATGATGATATCAAGTAAATTTTATTATGAAGAATGAATTTTTCATTTACAGAGTTTATTAAGTTAGTAGCACGTCATTGCCAATATAAGATACAGGTGATTGGGCGGTGGCTCATCTGTTTCTTAGACTGCAAGATGCTTTTTTATGTGATGAGTGATGACTTGTAATTTCGCTCACAATATTTATTTATAATTTAAGCAAAACTTATAAAGAGTTTATAAAAGAGTAAGTTATTCACGTTTTAATGCAATTAAAAATTGCTGAAGATATTACCCTCTCAATTATACTGTACCACCGTACTAATGAATTATATCAACTTGTATCTGGAGCAGGTTTTAATTTATTTGTTGAACTATTATAGCGTCATATGTGCACTATGTTCACATCCCTATTAAAGCTCCAATAGTGACTAGGCAATGTGGTTTTGACAGTTATGACGGTTGCCATGGACATCAGTTGAAATTAAATCCAAAATTGATTTTGATCAACTTAACTCAAATTTTAGTTAAGGTTTTTTTTTGATTTCTGAGTTACTTTGTACATATTATTTAGGCTTGATATTGGTTTTATAATTATAGAAAGGACTTAGTTTTTAATTAATGCTTTTTATTTTATTTTTTTTTAAAATTTGTCAACGAGACTGGAACTTCTGTTGTTACACTGTACAAATACTAACTCGTCGACTTGTACGTCCTAATTCATTTTAATATTTTTAACTCTTGTTTATGATGTGATGCGCTACATTGCTTTCTTTAATAAGCAAATTATATCTGGTATGAAAAAATTTAATTTAGAAACCGTTGATGACAATTTCTTGACAGTTCTTAGTGTTCATGATTCGGTCGTTTTGTGTATGTCTTCTTAAGCTCTTCCTAATTGTTGTTAATTAGTTTACTTGGTTTTTTATTTCGCTAGAATTAATTTACATCAAAGATGATAGCTGTCTTATTTCTTGACGTCACAATTTAGTTTTGTATAAATGTGGAATGTCGGCGTATTTTCAGTGACAAGTTTTATTTCTAAAAAGTAAACTTGAGCTTTGTTCAACTCATCCTACTACATTTTATGATTATTTTGTACGACGTTGTTTGTTGTTGTTTAGTGATTTGATTAAAAGTGGGAGAGCAGAGTATTTTTTTGAATCTTCAAAAAGGTTATTGTTATTCCTGTTTTGCTACCATTCAACTTCTTGTTTTTCTCCCATGCTTTATTTTTTCATCTATTATTCAAATCGACCTTATTTAAAGCAACAATCCAATTGTATTGTTAGGAAATTTTATATTTCTATTCAATTTTTCCACTTTGGAAGATGTTTGGGATGGTAGACCAACCAACAACGCCACCTATAGTTTAGGAATTTTCTTTTTAACCGAAACGGTTTTCATGTTTAAAATTTTTCCGAAAATGTTTATCAATCGCTTCTGAACTTGTGAATGTCGCCTGCGATATCCACTATTATAATTCAGTTGTGCTCTATCAAGCGAAATATAGGCTTTAATCTAGTTGGCATTGTCCAAATATGAAAAGCTTTTTTATCGTTGGTTGGTGTCAAAAACTGTTTTTCTCATATGTCTCTCCTCTGCTTTTAGTAAGCCCTTTGACCTATTGTTAATAAAAACGACTGGTGGCACAGGCACTGTTGCTTTTTCTCCTCACCCTCCTCCCTTTTTCAAATTCTCCATTAAAGCAGGGGATTGAGTTTGTGTGGTGGTTCCTGCAAAGTGAATAATACGAGGGAGGAGGCTTCAAACATATTGCATGTGTCAGCGGGACAGAGCATGGCGTGGGGACCAAAATAAGGGTAGTAATATAATAGGAAGCATATTACATTTGAAACATGGTGGTGCCGATGCAGTAGCCATCGCCTTTCAAACTTATTCTCATCCATAGAACGAGAGGTTTCTATTAGAAATGGAAACTCTAGAAGAAGAAAAAATTGTGAATGTGATCGCAATGCTTGATTATCCCCTTCACTTGGTGTTTTGGTTCTTGGTTGGGGCTAAAACTCCCATTTTTTCATTCTCCACAACTACCCACACTGTTTTGCCCACGGATTAAAAGCCTTTGCAAACATGTGGAAAAAGTTAAAAGCATATTTCCAATGTAAATTTACCGTCAAATACCCATTCATGTCATGATGTCACTAGTAACTACTAAACAGCTAACCAAACATTCGACAAGCTCAAAATACAGTTCTGTATATTATTAATCTAAACAAAACTGCAAAGGCCAACTTCACTAATTAAATTGTAACTTGCTGTAGAAGGCAATAAAGATGGAAGAAAAAAACTTTTATGGCTGAAATGTGTTATGGTAGGCTTAGTTTTTTAAAGTTATGTTATAGAGTTAATTTGGCTACTGATATTTTCTTTAGAAAAAAGTCCTTGAAGTTGTTGAAGTGCGTTTTAAATTGCATTTCAAGCTTCTTGTAGTTTTAATTTGAGCTGAGCAACAGTTGGGAGATTTGCTTCTTTTGCATTTTTTATGGTTGTTAACATTTAATATTCGTGGAATTGTAAAGTATAGTCGATCTTCGTTTGGGTTTAGATTACTTTTTCCATTCGAAAAAAATTTTTATAAAACAACTTTTTTTTTTTTGTTAAAAAAGATGAACGTACAATGACTTGTTTTGAATTTTTATAATGTTGAAAAAAATGACCAAAATGGCGTCTTCTAATGTCTGTCTATTGTGTTTGGGTAATTGCTTTAATAATAGCTGTTCATGCAACAATTTAATTGCTGTTTAATATGAAACTGTATTAAAAACCAGTTTGGCCACGCCTTCCTTTAATTTAACATATCCGAGCCAATTGTCTCTTACAACTTTGCAAGCTTCCGTATTTGTTTCAACTATGACCCTTTACTAAACCACCTTCTACTATAAAAATGGCAGTTAAGAACTTGTGAGAGATGAGGTTGGGGATGGAAATCGGGAGAGAGAAAAGTGTGTAATAAGTAGTTGTCATGGTACCCTGTGTTATGGAAAAGGTTGTAAAGGTCAAGATGAAAAAAAGTATGAACAGCTGCTTCTACTCATCGTATACAGCACTGTTTGCAATAGCATAGCGTTAGTACCAAGTCACTTTGTACACAAAAAATAAATGCTTTCTCACTCTACCAGAGTAATAAATTCTCGGTGGTTTGTTAAAATGTAACAGTGCACTTTACTGTTTTAATAAGCTGAATGAATTTATCACTTGTTGATAACACATTTGTGAGTGAGCAATTAATAAATTGCTTATACTGTACTATGTAGACACGGTGCTGTAGTGGGGTTACAGTCCGTTACTGAACTTTAGTTAGTCAAATAAGAGGGGTTTTTTTTATTATTATTTAAAATTAGAGATCGAAACGATTGGTTACTTTCAGTTAAAACGTTTTTAGCCATTTGCATCTCTGACGATAAATGCGAAGTTCTTTAACTTATACAGTATTTACAAAGGAAAAAAATATAGCAGTGATAACTGCAAACTTATCAAAGATGTATCAAAATAACTACTACAGTACTGTATAAGCTTGTAATATGTTGAATTACGGTACTGTATGTGAAATAAAATGACTAAAATCTTACAAAATCAGTCATAACAGATAAATTGTGAAATATGTAGGGTATTTTGTAATACAGTATACTGTATGTGATGTAAATGTTGTTTTAAGATATCTCGTCGGGATATTTTTTGTAAAGATATTTAATCATTATTTTGTTATGCGAATTTGATTAGTGTACTGTTGTTAGGAGTTAGTGATTTGATGTCAAACTGTGATAACTAAGTTATAAACAGAATTGATGTTCCTTCTTTTAAAAAACTAAATTTCAAGTTGCGTGTAGTTTTTTTATCTTGGTTTTTATGACCAATCATTTTTAAATTCGTGTTTGACTTTTATTTTGGGCATTGTTTACGTTATATTTATACTGTTTCCTTCAAGTTTCTACATGTATTGCTTTGAAAGTTGTTTTCTGTTTACTTTTGGTGTTTATATTCATTGATCCTACTGCGAAAGTGTAATTGTTTACGTTTCACAGACAGTGATACACCTTGGCTGTAGTAACTACAGTATAAGAAACTGTTTTCTCCTATATTTTATGTGTTTATCGTTACTTATTGTTATCATGATAACACTTTATACAAGTTAACAAAACGAATCCAATATCCGATGCTATCGGGTTTGTTTTGTTAACTTGTGGCATTTAAGAGATCTATATTTGACACCACTAATCTTTATTGACTATCTTGATAACAAAGGCGACTCACCTGCAATTTTTGAAAAGTAGTTTTACAGAGGAAAGTACAGTAGTTATGAAATAATGTACTGTAGTTGATAATTATACTGGGGTTATGTAGCTTTCAGGCATGTTTTCCATAACTTCCTCTTTATTTCAGTCATTTTTCGTTGTTTTAAACTTCAAATGATATATTCGATGTTTATGACTACTATTTCCCCAACCATTTCTATCCTCACTGGGATATGTTGGGGGAGGGATGGATGAAAATATCCCATAATTCATCTCACGTGTTGGCAGTGGTCGGGACTCAAATTCTCAGACCACGTTTATACCGTCGGCCTCTAAAGTATTGTACAAAAGTTTTATTAAAGCATTAAATACAATTTCTTTTAAACTAAAATTCTACGAAGATACGACAATTTTTGAAATAGTTTAATATGAAATTTTTGTATTTTATAAAATGTAAGGAAAATGTTTTTGCTCTGTAATAGGAAAGAAAGAAAAATGTTTTAATACATGGAAAAAAGTTAAGTTTGACAGTGAAAAGGGAGAAATTTCTATTCAAATCAAAATGTGGAGAATTGAAATTGATGTTTTGTATGGCTCGTCAGGCATATATTTTGTTTGAGGATGGAAAACTAAAATACAGTAAGGGAGGGTTCTACAAGTAATCACGTGATTCTATTGTTAGTATTTTGAAAGGTGGATATATTGTGGGTGAACCGAATCGTTTTCAAAAGCCACCCCTTACTTTTTATTAAGTAAATTCTTTCCGGTTGAATGAGAACTGATTACTTTTTCTTTAACCATAAAGCCAAATTAGTTGCTGAAGAAGCTCATCGTCTGCTTTTACCTTTTAAAATAAAATGTGTTTGAGACCCTTTTTTATTTATATATTTTTTTCTTTTTCGTTCTTTTGTAGATTTACTTCTTCACGGATGACGAAGACAAAGAATTTGAAAGGCGGACAGGTAAAAAGCATCCCAAATGAGAGTCAATTTGCTTAAATATCCACAAACTTTTTTTTTTCTTTTGAGGATAAAAAAGAGATTTTTATTTAAAATAAAAGCTAATGGAGTTGTGGTTTGTTAACCTCATTGAAATTAGTATAAAATTTTCGTGTGCAATAATAGCTGCAGCTGTGTTCACAATGAGACTGGCCATGTTTTTCTATTAAACGAAGAGCGTATAATAAATATTTGCACTGACTTAGCTGAGTCAGATGTCATTTGCAGCACTTTTTTGCCATAACAGGTCACGATTAATAGCTTGTACTTAAGTTACAATAACAATAAGTAATATCTATAAAAAAATATGCACAGTAGGTTGTAATTGATTGCAATTTAAAATGATGACTTTGGTGTACCAACTTTGGAATGTACTGTATATAAAGAGTTATTTAACTATTACTTTTAAATTCTACTCGTTTATTAACTTATTTTAGTTTTAGCATAAATATAAAATATAATGTAAGAATCTATTGTAAATATTTTTAAAAAAAATTTAAAGTTATTTTATGCAGTTATTGTACTAGTGATAAGTGTTTTTTTAGAAGTTTCAACTTTAGTACTGACTTGAACTGATACCTTGCATTGTTGGATTTCTGAATTTGTTAAAGAATTTTAAAAGGATTACTGTACTAAATTGAAACTTTTTAAATCAAAATTTACACTATTTTATACTTAGTACAGCTCTTGAATGTAATTTCTTATAAAAGTAACCGAGTTTAATGAGCCATTTTTATTAACGGTATGGCAAAAAAAAATGTTTTGACTGTAGTAACTTATGTGTTTCATGCCACGACATGCCAGACTGTGGTGCTATGTGTATAGAAAAATAAGATTAATATGCTTTTATGTTCCTACTGTTGTCATGTTATTGTAAACCATTCAGTGGCAGATGTGAGAGTACTGTACTTAGTAGGGGTGTAACATTATGTAAAAGAATGATGTAACAGATGGCTTGTTGGGTTGCTGTAGGACAATTTATACATACTGACTACGAAATATATTCTCAGGATAAAAAATGATGCATTCAGATAATTATGTTTGACCATTATGTGCCGTACCTTTAGAATTAATAATTGCGTTTGGAATTAATAAATTAAAGTTTGTGGTTGCGATTGGTGGCTCCTTATGAGATTGTTTGTTGTTTTTATTAAACTAATACATGTTTTTTGCGCTTTTCAGGTGGGCACATGATCAACACTAATTGCACAGCTTCTCATAACAGGTAATTTAAATTTTTAATTGGGAGGTTTAATGAGAGGTTTTTAACGTATATCAGCTAATGTGGTGAAACGATAAGAACTTTTAAAAATTGATTTAATCTCTACTTTTTTTATATAGGAAAGCACTTTGCTGTAAAATGTCTGTGGAGTTTGACACCTACTTGGAAAGTAATAAAATGTAAGTAGAAAGACGAAAAAAATGTTGTCGTTTCTCCCAGGTTTACGCTAATGAGTCGTCTCTACCGCCTACCACCTGTCGTGTGTGGATGTCCCTCTCAGTATGGACTATCTTTTTCATCCTTATAAATGCTAGTCTTTAGTAAATTTGAGGTTAGGTCAGACACAAAAGACAACGATCATTGCTCTTGAAGACACTTTCCATTCTTACACGGTTGCTTCTTCTTAGCTAACACCGAAAAAGCAGGTCGAGTTTTAAATTCTAAGGTTGAAAAAAAGGTCACAATTTTATTGCAGTTAGTCATTTTCTACTGTACTGTAAGTTAGATCTTCGTATCCACTTTATTTTGAAGGGTAGAATAGGTCAGCATTTTTAAATTTTATAAACCTTGTCATAACGCGTGTCTGTTTTATTGGAAGAAACGGTGAAGAGTAATTTATTAAAAAGGTTTAAAAGGTAGTAATTTCAATCTTTCGTAAAGTTTTTATCGCTGCAAGTAAGCTCTTTTTAATTTTACAGTCAAAATCTAGTTTGCTGAAATCATAAAAGTTCAAACTTTTAAGTCGAGTTGAGGTGAGGTTGTTATCGATGATAGCTCTAGGTAATTCTATGTCACACCGGTTGACATGGCGGCAACTGAGATGATTTTTTCTTCTCGTTTCAACGGAAATTGATCTCTCTCAGAACCGGCTTCTGTTACGAAAATATTTTTACTTTAGCAAAAATCCCTCATTGAAGGTCTTTCATGCTTGCTCTTTTAAAATCAACCGCTCTCTGCTGCCTGTCTAACAAAGTTCAGCTCTACACTGGCTTTCTGCATGGTGAAATTCTTTTTCAAATTAACGAAGAATGTCATTTGGACAAGTTCAGCTTCTGCTTTTTATATATTTTTTTTCTTCTCTGTTTGTTGTTATTGGCCTCAGGTTGCAAAATAATGACTTTTAAACGAGTTTTTATAGTTATTGACCAAATACATAAAAAAATTATTTTGCTAACTTTTTTAGTTTTAAAAATTAAAATGAGGAGGGGAGCTTGTTAAGCGAATGGCATCAAAATATGACTGTAATAAAGACTGTTGTTGAAAATGAAGAATGTGACAGAATGATAATTGTCAGATTTTATGACTGGCGCCACTGTTTAACCATTTCGCTCTTATTAACCCTCCATGGGAGAAAAAATACTTTTGGAACTGATTTTTTTCTTTTTTTGTTTTTAAATCTGATAATAATAGTTATTCGCAATCTATAATCTACAATATCGTGTCACCAGGTGGCTTTTGTCAAATGCCTAATATATTCGATCGTAATTTAGATTTTGGACAAACAAAACCAATATCTATAAATAACAGTTGGAATTTTGACATCAGTGTATGTCTAATAATGGCATAAATATTGTAAATTCATATTTTTTGTTGTTAAATCCGCCTACCATCTTGATAATCTTGATTCGATGTTTGCTGATATGTTAAGAGGCGAGTGAACAGGAGCCACTTATGAAGAACCAGTTTTTCCTGTCATTTAAAAATAAGCTTTTTTTGTGTTCTGTCTTATTGGAATTGCAAATGAAGTGGTAAAATAGAAGAGGGGGGTTGATCTGATAAATGAGAGCATTAAAACTGTTGTGCTTCGCTCATTAGAGGCCTGAGTTAAAGTCCTGAGGGTTGAAGTGAAGGGTAGGGGAAATAACATGGTAGGGAGAGCAGAGGATGGAGATTGAAATGGACTTGATGTTGTGGGCCAATTTATCTGGATATACGTATAATATGTACATAGATCGTTAAGCCAGCCAAGTTAATTAAGTGTCTGGTTGAATTGATAGAAAAAAGAAGCGAAGCGAAAATGCATTTGGGGAAGTGATAGTCGCTGCTCTTAACACGCGCCGTAGTTTGGGGTGTGGTCATTCGAGGTCATTTCGGAGGTCTCAGGTGGGCCACGACAGATGGGAGACGAGTTTCGAATAAACAATTAACCTGCTAGCCGTTTCATAACAAGTTTCCATCACTGATTGTGAAAACTTTTTCTTTATGCTTCTAAAATGTTATCCAAAAATATCAACTGTCGACATAACAAATACACACAAAAACCGTTGTATTAACACAGAGACAGGGTGGTACTGTTCTTTTTTTTTCTTTTATTATTATTCAAGAGGCAGGTGTTACATGTGCGTTCAGGTAGCTCAAAACACTTTTCTTCCCCTTCAGTCGCTTTGGTGCCCCTAAGCCATTATATAAATTGTAATGGGTCACACACTGATGCAAGGACGGAGATGCAAATAAAACAATTTTTAAGCTTTTCATGGCAGTTTTTGAATTGCTATAATTTATAAATTTTTTTTTATTATTTTGCAGGTGGTTTTGCCACTTTGATGATGACAATTATGTGAATGTGCCGCGGTTGGTGCAGCTTCTTCAGGGTTTTAATCCACAAGAAGACTGGTACCTTGGCAAAACCAGCATTAGGGCTCCATTGAGTATTATGAACAGAGACAATCCAAAAGGGGTAATAATTTATCTTCTTTAGGAAAAAATAATATTTTTTAAACCGGTTTATTAAAATGTATATTTTTATAGCCAAATATTTCGTTCTGGTTTGCCACTGGAGGCGCAGGCTTCTGTATCAGCAGGGCGTTGGCACTGAAAATGATGCCAATTGCAAGGTACAAATAACAACCAAATAAAGTTTTGTTTTACTATGTTACTAGTAAATACTAACAATTGTAAAATTATTTTTCACTTAGCAATGGAAAATTTATCAGTATCGGAGACAAAATCAGGTTACCTGATGATGTTACTGTTGGCTATGTAATTGGTAATTTAGTGAATTTAAAGTTATCTTATAATTGGTATTGATGTAAATATTTTATGTATTGGTAATAGAACACTTACTAAATGTAAATCTTACTGTGATCAAAGAATTCCATTCACATTTGGAACATATGAAATTTATTAACCCAGAGTCTTTCAGTGATCAGGTAATAAGAACCTCATTTTAATGTTTAAGTTATTAATGCTCAACATACATTCTTAATTATTATTAACAGATAACATTCAGTTATTCAAAACATGGTAAAGAATTAAACATTATTAACATTGATGGACTTGGCCTTACAGAAGACTCTACAAGGTAGCTAACAATTGAACTGTAATTATCATTTACAATATCATTTATTGTTTTTATATTGTTTAGATTTTTATCACTACACTGTCATTATTTCCCCAACTCTCGATTCTGTCCGTGAGAATAACAAGAGAGGGCGCTTGTGAATAGTTTGGCAGTTGATATGGTAGGCGGTTGTGGTATGTCGTGAAACACGTCGTTACAATTGCGTTTTTGTACTAGTCTTTTTTTACTTCGACAAATTATATTTTAAAAAAAGACGATTCGCGCGTTGCAGATTTTTTAATAATTGTACATGCAAAAAAATTATTATTAGACTTTTTATAAAAATTATAATTATTATTCAAGTTTTTGCTGTTCTTCTTGAAGCATTTCCAAATATTCGTTTGCAACTGTTTTATATGCACCGTCCAGATTCTCATTTCCTGTCTATTTAATATTTTTTAGTGTACTGTAATTTAAATATATATTTATTGTAGATTTATCTCACTTTATCAGCGTTAACGTTGCTGCTGCGTTGAAGGGCTTTCTGTTCCCTTAACCTGGCCTCCAAAATCTTCTCACGACGGCTTTCTCTTTCCAACATCTAAACCATTTGAAATGCAAATTAGGAAAAAAGTTAATAGCAGGTTATTTTTGTTATTACTGTTGTTAATGATGACTTTTCGTTTTTATCGAGTGATATTAAGTGTTTACTGACATCAACCATTGCCAATGAACCGTCAGTTGATCCACAAGCAACTACGGATCCACTGTCCTGAATTCTTATGGCTGTTAAGCATTTGTCGCTGACCTTTAATATGAATTTCATACATTCGTTAGTTCTTTGATTAACGAATATTTAAGCCGACAATTACTTTGATCTGTTTGACTGGTTGATTTTGGTAAACAAGCATATCCCACATTTCTAAGTAACCATCTTGAGTTATAGTAAAATAGATTGAAGGCTTTGTTGGATTCCAACAGCCACCAGTTAAGCATTTTAAACGAGGACTAAAAACAATTTTTAGTGAAAAATGTTTTTAAAGATGTACAGTATACATCAAGATTTATTTACCCAGTCCATATGGCAGACGATTCTCTAACATCTTCTGACCAAATCTGATTTAATTAATTTTAAAATTAAATTACATGTTTAACTTAATACTTAATTTTTAATCACCTTTGCTGACCAATCACCAATTGTTAAAAAATTTTTGGGAAGAAGAGGATTTCTTTGTAGTGTCCTAATTGGTCCTAAATGTGCATTGTAGCTTCCTGCTAATTTTTCTCCCATTGTCTTGGCTTTGCTATTGCACACAAACACCACTCCAGCTTCGGTTCCGATCATAAATTTAGTCGACTTAAAATTATTTTATCATAAGAGTTTAATTTTGATTAGCACTTTTTTGTACTAATATTTATTTAATTTACCATTGTTGGTTCAAATTCAAGCAGTGTAACTCCAAGTGAATTTCCCATTTGCAATTCAGTTGTTTTTGATGGGTCGACGTACAGATAGTCAGTTGGCTGATTCATTTTTCTAATATCCCACCAACATACTTGGCCATCGACAGCACCAGAAAAAAATTCTGTTCCTGTTTTTGAACTTAGCCATACTACACTCCGCACTATGTCTCGATGACCTCCTGGGCCGTCACCGTCACTCATTTCTACTGGAAATGACCCACGTCTAGTATCCCAATAAGCTAAATAATTATTTACACGCTGGATTTAAATTGTTTTTATCATAAAACTCAATAGTATGTAAACTACCAACTTGACCGCCACAGCAACCACCTATAATTCCATTTGGATCCTTGTTGTTAAATTCAACGCAGACTGGTGCAGATGGACCGTTCAGTATCAAATCAGCAATATTGCAATTTACTTTTAAGAATAGAAATTACTTTATTGTTATATTTTCCTAAGAACAACTAGAAAAACAATACCAACGTCCCACACGATTGCCTCGTTTTTCCAATTTGATTTCGATATGTACTGCTCATTGGAACTGAATACATGCGAATATGCCACTGCCAATTTTCGACTTCCACTCCAGCTGATTCCACTAACTGAACGCTCACTATAACTTGGTGATTCCCTATCAATTATTTATTAGTAAGATTTTTGTAGCACTTAGTTAAGAATAATTTTCAAACCTAAAAATACTTTGTAATCGAATATCTTCATTTTCTAATGAAATTGATTTATTTCTTTTAGGAAAATGATTACGAAACATATTTAAAGCGTTATTTTGTTGAATGCCATGTTCGACCATCTACAATAATTACAACAATTATTTTATTTATTATTATGGTACCTATAAAGCTTTGACATCTAAGGTTTGTACTTTTCCTAACTGTAGAACTGTTTGAATAAAATTTTCATCTTTTTCATTCTTTTTCCTGAAACGCAAAGTTTGTTCAAGATCAAAGTGATAGACATCTTTTGGCCACCCTCCTTCCACATGGTTGATTCCAGCTGCAACACCAACACGATGATCTGTATTTATCTACGAAATTTCTAAAAGTAATTATTTTGGTCTTCGATAGTTAAATAGATTTTCATTGAAGTACCTGGTGTATAGATAGCGACGACGTAAATTGGCAAGTTGCGTCCAGTTGATTTACATAGTCAACTTGACAGCTCTGATCAGAAGAAATATCTATTGGATCAGGTGAGATATAATCCCGAAAAACTGGAAGTTTTGAACTGCGTCTTTGAATTTTAGTGACATATTCGAGGTTTGGTTTAACGCTAGCACGACGTATAAGTGTTGTCTGCATTTGAAAATTACTTTAGAAATGTGCTTAATGCTAGCGATTTTTAAAAACTAGGTTAGCTTGAATTGCATAATCTTGTTGTAGCCGTTTCTATAGCAACGGCAATTGTCAATCGATCAAT
This sequence comes from Helicorthomorpha holstii, assembly GCA_013389785.1. Lineage (NCBI taxonomy): Eukaryota > Metazoa > Arthropoda > Diplopoda > Polydesmida > Paradoxosomatidae > Helicorthomorpha > Helicorthomorpha holstii. The sequence continues at coordinate 28,140,024 of JAAFCF010006596.1, read as the reverse complement.
CAAAAATGTTACAGCCAGCTGGTTAAGGATATCATTCAAGTACGGTACCGTTAGTTTTATTTGTTAGAAGTGCATGAAGAATTACTTAGATTTTAGAATTTTTGCATTACTATTTGGTATACAAAAAGATCAAGTTTACCGGTACTCTTAATTTCATTTGTTAATTTTTAAATTAACTTAGAAACTATAAAATAAAAACTACTTTTAAAATTAATTAACATTTCTAAACAGTGAAGAAAACTACTTCATTTTATTGATCAGAAAAATAATAGTTTTCAATTTTTATTGATTTTTATAAATGGTATCCGGAGTAAACGACGCCAACAATATGTAGCCAGTAACATGACCTAGGAAGCCATGACGCAAACATAGGTCACCTTCGTTTTCACAATTAATGATGTTAGGTTAGATTAAAATAGGTTAGATTAAATTCATTTAGATTAGGTTAGTTTAAATTGGGAGATAAACTTACACAAAGGTGATCTATATCTGCGTCATGGCTTCCTAGGTCATGTTACTGGCTACATTTCCCTGGCTACATATTGTTGGCGTCGTTTACCCCTAGAACCTTATAAACAACATTAAATGGTTCCCGGCGCATTTGGCGAAAAATCTTATGTCGAAAATATATCGATGATAGTATCGTATTGCTAGAAAAACATTGCGATATAGATAAAGATGTTTTTCGTAACCTGATCTAACCTAACATCCACATAATTATCGC